>CM035796.1:43597791-44065584 GCA_020466265.1 Siphamia tubifer
ACTCATCTGACTAGTGAAGGTCTACAAGATTTAAAGGAAAACTTGCCACTTGATTGACCATTAACACGTTTACAAACCAAAAAAGAAGTCATTTAGGGTAGTTTAGTTCAACCAGAATTCTTATCCTTATCACTTTTTGGAAAAGTGATTTGAATTATTTCATATCATTCCTTCCTTGAGATTTTTGTTAGATTTTCAGGTAATTTGAGACCACAATCTCAAGGTTCTATTAGGCAAGACCAAGGACAGATGTACAGTGACACTGTCAGACTTTTGTTTGGCCCTGGAGCAACTACCGTCATGTTAGATCCAATAGCTGAATGACAATAGGCTGACATGTGTCAGACATACAAGGACGCATGTTGAATATTTCTGCAAAGTAACAATGTAGTCGCATATTCCATAAAATGGCAGTAGCCACAAGAAGCCCAATCACAGAGAGTAATAACATTTAGATAGCTTCTTTATGTACAATAAAGGTTTATTTAAACTCATTCCCAGGTACTTTTCCTCAAAAAAAGCATTTATAGCCCCCCTCTACTACAATGGGTGAAGGCGGGGTACACCCTGTATGAGACGCCAGTTCATCTCAGGGCTGAACATAAATAGACAAACAATCACTGTCACATTCATACGTGTGGATAATTTAATTAACCAGTTAACCTATCAGTGCATGTGTTTGGATGGTGGGAGGAAACTGGAGAACCTGGAGAAAACCCACGCAGACACGAGGAGAACATGCAAACTCCACACAGAAGTGTTTGGTGTGGGATTCGAACCAGCATCCTTCTTGCTGTGAGGCACGAGTGGTAACCGCTGCACCACCGCCCCATATGAAATTTAACAAAATAAAATAAAATAAATGTATGTAAGTCAAATCTTCAGTCATTATGCCTAAGGACAAAGATAAACATAACAAACACACACTTCCTCAAACTGGAGCACCCGAAGGTGTCTCTTTTCAGAGAGCTGGAGGGCAGAGAGACCACGTCTAATCAACAGTACACTTGCAAAAGAACATGTGAAAAGCACCACCTGTCAACAATGTTGGAGGCAACCTGCTGTTATTCGTTGTCAGGATTGTGGACCCGCCCCTTCCTCTGTGCAGAATGTGATGTCATCATGCACACCAGCCCCCCCTTCACAACAGAGAAGCCAGTACAGCAGGATTGTTCCAGACAACACCCCCAACAACATTTGTGCTCAATAAGACCCTCTGCCATCGTAGTAACTTCTGTTTTTTGTGCGTGTACTAAATGTATTCCTTGCTGGACTTTTTGAGCACATCATGTTGAAAACATTCTCTTTGTCAATATACAACACATTCTTAATTCTACACTTTGTTTTTGTTTGTTTGTGTATATTCTTTCTTTCTCTCTCTCTTTCTTTCCAGAGCGTTTTGTGCCAGTGGAGATACCTGACAGAATGTGTGGTTGTCCAGCAGAGTCACTGAGGATCAAAACAGGAAAGACTATCACTGTGATCACAATGAATGGTAGGGGTGTAAAGTATCCCTTTGTCACAGACTGTCACCTGTCATCTTTTGTTTACCTTTTACCCACCTCTTGTGGCCCATTTGTGTAATGTCTCCCATGTGCTCTTGTTTTGACTTGACCATGATTTTTTTAATTGTTTGCCACCTGGCCCTGAGTCAAACAGGTGCAACTGATTGTGCACTGGCCCAATTTAACACCTGTTCACCCCCTGCTCCATGTCAGATGGTTCTGTCCATGTCACAGTGAGTACTCTCCACCTCTGAACTCCTGGTAGATTACCCTGATTATTATTTTTCTGTTAGACTCTGGCTGTAGATTTGCCTGATCTCCTTGCTTTGTATTGCTGCTCTAATTTTTTTTAAATGTATTTTTGAGTTGCATTTTTCTTATGCTGTATTTTGTGCATTTTGACTTTTGCAAAAGACTTTTGAGTGTTTTTGCCTTTTAGTAACTAACACTTTTTCTCAGTGTTTTGTAATTTTTCGACGGCCTCTGATTTACCCCCTGAGTTTTTTTGTTCTCCCAGTGTAAAATAAAAATCTGAAAGGATCTGCTGTTGGGTGTCATCTGTACCCTAACACCCTTATCAACTCTATCTACTGTTTCTGCAATACCTATGTACTGTATATAAAACTTCAACATAAATATAAAGTACTACAGCAACACAAAAACTATGTCAAATCTACATTAACTTTGTGTTTTTATTTGGTGTTGAGCTAAGTATGACAGAAGTGACTTGTGCAGCTTCCATGTGGACTGATGGAATTGATGACATTCTGCAAAGTAACTACTGGCCAGCTACCCTTCACTTCACCACCATTTATGCCACAGATGTTTTCTTCTTATTTGAAGGAATGAAAATGGCTGCTCCTGGTCTGTGTTGTCAAACAAATCTAAGAATGTTAAATCAGTGAACTGTACGCTTTGGCCGTGTGAGGACTGAAGTTGTTTTTCTTTTGTGACTGTTTTTAATTTCTTAAAAACTGTGTCCTAATAATTTACTTTTTTAAAATATCAATAGCTGTTGTTTTTTGTGATAGACTGGCAACATCTCAGGAGACATTTTTCTGAAAAGTTTGAGTGTCAGGCTCCACAATATGAGGTGGACAGCATCTGCAGAGGAGGAGCCCTTCAGCTGTCTTACATACAGACCAGATATGTTTACAGTGTGTGTTGATGGAAGTCACAGTACATTAAAATATTCAGAATGTTAGTATTTGAACTGATAACAAAACGTACATCTCTCAATGTGCAATAATTAACCTTAGAATACAGTATGTCATGAAGTGTCCCTCTGCTGTATTTAGATATGAGGAACAACCATCTTTGATGGTGTCTTCATAGAAAAGGATGAAGATGTCACAAGCTTCATCAACCACATACAAAGGAAGATAAAACATGTAATATTGCATCATTTCATACCATAAATATATGTATACATTCACCTCCCTTTACAGTTTGGTAAGGTGTGTCACTTTCATTCTGTAGGTTTCAGGCAGAGGTATTTGTGGAGGGGAATGGTCAGCTGCCAGGGAGACCCCTCAAAGATCAGCCAGTTGGATGAGGAGGGACTGGAGCTTAGTCTGTCCCCATGGAGTGTTCCTGTCTGCCCTAAATATGTACAGGGGAGAAATATCTGCAGATTCCTTATACTTAAAACAAAAAGTAACTGGTAAAAGTAATTATTTTTTTGTATGGATGTGACGTGGCCTTACCTCTAAAGAATAGTAAAAACGTTCCCAGAGCTGGAGTCTCTTCTGAACATGAAGCCTTTCCTCTCAGTGGTACATGCCAAAGCTCATGACTTCAAATGGGAAGGAAGCAATCATAACATGTGACAGAATTGCTCCACACTATTCCATCAACATTTATACGTCTTAATGTTTTGTTCTTTTGCAACAATATAAGGCATGTATTTAACATTTTACGGAGCACAACTATACATATGAGCAGCGCCGTAGCTCCGCAGACGCACATAACGTGCACTGCGTAGGGCAGTTTGGTGTCGGCAGGGCACCAAAAGAAATCATGGTCGTGGGGGAAAAAAGTGTAAACCATATTAACTCACTCACTGCCATTGACGTATATATACGTCAATTGAAATACTTACGCTCACTGCCATCGACGCATATATACGTCAATCACGGGCGAGGGGCGGGGAGCGGTCTCGCGCAGCCTGTCACTGAAAATCAGACTGGTTTCCAAGTGCTCCGCTATTTTAGATCCTCCTGAGCAGATTGGACCCCTAAAATGTCCCGGAACCATGGTGTAAAGCCCAGGTAAATTAAACCGCTCATAATGCTCTTTTTATGGGGCAGAATAACAGAGCATGCGCCCCCTCTAAACGGACCGGGGATCAGCGGTCTGAAGCCGCGCGTTTAATCCGCTCATAATGCTCTGTTTATGGGCAGAATAACAGAGCATGCGCCCCCTCTAAACGGACCGGGGATCAGCGGTCTGAAGCCGCGCGTTTAATCCGCTCATAATGCTCTGTTTATGGGCAGAATAACAGAGCATGCGCCCCTTCTAAACGGACCGGGGATCAGCGGTGTGAAGCCGCGCGTTTAATCCGCTCATAATGCTCTGTTTATGGGCAGAATAACAGAGCATGCGCCCCTTCTAAACGGACCGGGGATCAGCGGTCTGAAGCCGCGCGTTTAATCCGCCCATAACGCTCTGGTCTGGGGCTGCATATGAAGGCATAATCATATTTATATAATATAAAGGTATAAGTCCAGTCTGGTTTTGTAGTACCATGCCTCCATAAAAATATTTCTAAGTCCACACTGGAGCGCCACCAGTTAAAACTCTCGTTCCTTGTAACGTGGATGTACTTGAAAAAATACCTCCCAGAAAAGCGCTAAATGCACTATGCAGGCGGTGTCCCCGTTGACTTTGAATGGGGATGCCCTAGCAACTACCAAAGAGCAAAATCCGTTTACGTGTGGCAAAGTGTGGACTTAGAAATATTTTTATAGAGGCATGGTACTACCCGGGTGAAGCTGTGGACTTAGAAATATTTTTATAGAGGCATGGTACTACCCGGGTGAAGCTGAAATATTTCTAAGTCCACACTTTGCCACACGTAAACGGATTTTGCTCTTTGGTAGTTGCTAGGGCATCCCTATTCAAAGTCAATGGAGACACCTTCTGCATAGTGCATTTAGCACTTTTCTGGGAGGTATTTTTTCAAGTACATCCACGTTATAAGGAACGAGAGTTTTAACTGGTGGTGCTCCAGTGTAATAAGAGGCCAGCTTCGGAGGGTGCGTTACCCGTGCAAAGATAGAGGGACATCGGATCCCTTTATTGGATTTATGCCCTCCGAACCTCCAGATCGAAAGGCATTTATGAAGCCCCGCCTCTGAAGGGCCTATGCTCTCCGTTTGTCGGTTCAGCGGTAGGTTCCTTCAACATTGCGGGCTGGTACACGTTAGGTATTCGGGAGGGGAGGACAGGGCTCCGGCCTCCAGGAGAGGATGCGGGACAGAGATGCGCTGTCTCCCTCAGTGGCTCTCCAACGGTATCCGCGAGTGCCAGGCGGTGCCTGGGGTCCGTCTAACCCGGCGGCGGGTTGCGGTCCCGGTCACGGCGGCCAGAGCTGACGCGGGTCCGTTATAAATAACTATGTTTCTCTTATCCTTGTTCACACACGGCAGTGGGCGCGGTTACAGCTCCGGCGGCGGAGCGCTGGCCCCAGCGGCTGTGTATAACCCCGGGGTGCGCGCTGCTCGCGCGGTGCGCTCTGAGGGGGCGGTGTGTTCCTTTTCCCTGGCCCCCGCCCAGGTCTGTCGCCCTAACCGAGGAGGCCCCTTTCCCGTCCCGCCCTACTAAAGGGCTCACAGGGGGGGGTTGGGGATGCCCTCCTCGGGACCGGCGACTCTCCTGGGGGCCTTGGATCGCCTCCTCCGCCCCCTCGGATCACCGCACTGCCGCGGGTGGGCTCCACCTTCGGGGCTATCCTAGTTGATCCTCCAGTATAGCAGCATATGCTTGTCCCACATATTAAACCGCTGGAAGGTCGGTACAGTGAAACTACGAATGGCTCATTAAATCAGTTATGGTTCCTTTGGTCGGTGAGGTGAGTCCCGAGCAGGCGGGGCTCTCTCTTCATGCGTCCGGCTCTGCCGGTTCTGACCCCACATTGGCAGGTGGGGAGTTTGACTGGGGCGGTACGAAGGGAACGTGAGCTGGGGTCTCAGACCATCGTGAGAGGCTCAGGGAGAACAGACACTCCCGTAGAGCAGAAGGGAACGTGAGCTGGGGTCTCAGACCATCGTGAGAGGCTCAGGGAGAACAGACACTCCCGTGGAGCAGAAGGGAACGTGAGCGGCTCAGGGAGAACAGACACTCCCGTGGAGCAGAAGGGAACGTGAGCGGCTCAGGGAGAACAGGCACTCCCGTAGAGCAGAAGGGAACGTGAGCTGGGGTCTCAGACCATCGTGAGAGGCTCAGGGAGAACAGACACTCCCGTAGAGCAGAAGGGAACGTGAGCTGGGGTCTCAGACCATCGTGAGAGGCTCAGGGAGAACAGACACTCCCGTGGAGCAGAAGGGAACGTGAGCGGTACAGGGAGAACAGACACTCCCGTGGAGCAGAAGGGAACGTGAGCGGTACAGGGAGAACAGACACTCCCGTAGAGCAGAAGGGAACGTGAGCTGGGGTCTCAGACCATCGTGAGAGGCTCAGGGAGAAAAGACACTCACATAAAGTAAAAGGGAACGTGAGCTGGGTAAACGGCCTCCTCCTAGTCCCAAGGGGTTTTTTTTAACCTTTTTGGAATATTTCTAAGTCCAGTGTGGACTTAGAAAATTTTATCATTATATTTGTAGTACCAAGGGTTTTTTTTATTTTTTGGAATATTTCTAAGTCCACTGTGGACTTAGAAAATTTTATCTCTATATTTGTAGTACCAAGGGTTTTTTTTTTAACCTTTTTGGAATATTTCTAAGTCCACGTTGGACTTAGAAAAATTTCAAAAAAATAAAAAAAAACCCTTGGTACTACAAATGGAAAGATAGAAAATTTTCTAAGTCCACTTTGGACTTAGAAAAATTCCAAAAAATAAAAAAAAACCCTTGGTACTACAAATGGAAAGATAGAAAATTTTCTAAGTCCACTTTGGACTTAGAAAAATTCCAAAAAATAAAAAAAAACCCTTGGTACTACAAATGGAAAGATAGAAAATTTTCTAAGTCCACTTTGGACTTAGAAAAATTCCAAAAAATAAAAAAAAACCCTTGGTACTACAAATGGAAAGATAGAAAATTTTCTAAGTCCACTTTGGACTTAGAAAAATTCCAAAAAATAAAAAAAAAACCTTGGTACTACAAATGGAAAGATAGAAAATTTTCTAAGTCCACTTTGGACTTAGAAAAATTCCAAAAAATAAAAAAAACCCTTGGTACTACAAATGGAAAGATAGAAAATTTTCTAAGTCCACTTTGGACTTAGAAAAATTCCAAAAAATAAAAAAAACCCTTGGTACTACAAATGGAAAGATAGAAAATTTTCTAAGTCCACTTTGGACTTAGAAAAATTCCAAAAAATAAAAAAAAACCCTTGGTACTACAAATGGAAAGATAGAAAATTTTCTAAGTCCACTTTGGACTTAGAAAAATTCCAAAAAGATAGAAAATTTTCTAAGTCCACGTTGGACTTAGAAAAATTTCTGATATTTTTTCGTTTTGTAGTACCAAGGCTCTGGTTGACTTACGGCGCCGGTTGGAGGGGTTTAGCCCGAGGAGGGGGCTTAAGTTTGGGGTACCAGGGACCGACTGGGGCGGTCGGTCCCTGGAGGTCCTGTAAGGGCCGGGTGTGTCTAGATTGTGGCCGGGGATAGGGAGCCTTTTTTCGGGTATAGGTCCCAGGGTTAGACCCCTGGTTCTATGGGGCTCCAGGGGTCCACGTGCCCGGCTACTCTGCCCCAGAATGGGGCCTTGAGGCTGGGTATAAAGCCTGGCCTCCTGAGCCCTGGTTCTATGGGGCTCCAGGGGTCCACATGCCCGTCTACTCTGCCCCAGAATGGGGCCTTGAGGCTGGGTATAAAGCCTGGCCTCCTGAGCCCTGGTTCTATGGGGCTCCAGGGGTCCACGTGGCCGGCTACTCTGCCCCAGAATGGGGCCTTGAGGCTGGGTATAAAGCCTGGCCTCCTGAGCCCTGGTTCTATGGGGCTCCAGGGGTCCACGTGACCGGCTACTCTGCCCCAGAACGGGGCCTTGAGGCTGGGTATAAAGCCTGGCCTCCTGAGCCCTGGTTCTATGGGGCTCCAGGGGTCCACGTGCCCGGCTACTCTGCCCCAGAACGGGGCCTTGAGGCTGGGTATAAAGCCTGGCCTCCTGAGCCCTGGTTCTATGGGGCTCCAGGGGTCCACGTGCCCGGCTACTCTGCCCCAGAACGGGGCCTTGAGGCTGGGTATAAAGCCTGGCCTCCTGAGCCCTGGTTCTATGGGGCTCCAGGGGTCCACGTGCCCGGCTACTCTGCCCCAGAACGGGGCCTTGAGGCTGAGTATAAAGCCTGGCCTTTTTACCCCTGGTTCTATGGGGCTCCAGGGGTCCACGTGCCCGGCTACTCTGCCCCAGAACGGGGCCTTGAGGCTGGGTATAAAGCCTGGCCTCCTGAGCCCTGGTTCTATGGGGCTCCAGGGGTCCACGTGCCCTGCTCCTCTGCCCCAGAATGGGGCCTTCAGGCTGGGTCAAGGCCCAGCCCTATTACCCCTGGTTCTACGGGGCTCCAGGGGTCCACGTGCCCGGCTACTGTGCCCCAGAATGGGGCCTTCAGGCTGGGTCAAGTCCCAGCCCTATTACCCCTGGTTCTATGGGGCTCCAGGGGTCCATGTGCCCGGCTACTGTGCCCCAGAATGGGGCCTTCAGGCTGGGTCAAGGCCCGGCCTTTTTACCCCTGGTTCTATGGGGCTCCAGGTCCCCAGCAACCACCAAGAGGCAAAACTCGCTACGTGTGAAAGTGGGACTTTGTCATTTTTCTAAACTGGAGGCATGGTACTACCGGGGTGAAGCAAGTCCCAATGGAGGTTTGCTGTTAGCTTCCGGAGGATGGCAGGGGAAAAAGCAACAAAAGGGAACAGATGTCCCTTCATTTTGGTCCGGGGAAGGTACCCTGCGAATCCTGCCTGCCTGCGCCTGGAGGAACACCACTTAAAATCGTGGTTTCTGAAATGGGGGAAGCACGTGAAAAAATACCTCCCAAAAAAGTGTTAAATGCACTATGCAGAAGGTGTCTCCATTGACCTTGAATGGGGAGGCCCCAGCAACTACCAAGAAGCAAAACTCAATCACGTGTGGCAAAATAGACAGGTCCCCAGCAACTACCAAGAGGCAAAACTCGCTACGTCTGAAAGTTGGACTTTGTCATTTTTCTGAACTGGAGGCATGGTACTACCAGAGTGAGGCTGAAATTTTTCTAAGTCCCACCAGAGGCATGGTACTACTGTTGGGAATTAATATATATATATCCATATGTATGACATATCATTTGTGAGAAGAAAGGTCACATTGCCCTTCTGTGTGTCAAAGCTATCAGGGTTGTAAGATAAGTGAAGAGTGAATGTTATGTTGTTATGACTATATGAGGAGACAGCACTAATCCATGACGTCAAAGGACGTCAGGGAAACTGGTTAGAGCAGGTTTAGGGTGAGGAACGAGTATCTGAAAATGGACTATAAAGGACTGTATATGTCAGAATAAACTGAGCCTTTTTCTACTCAACTTCCGGTGTCGACATCTTTGATCCATGATGAAAATCCACAACATTTGGCGCCTAACGTGAGGCATTCGATAAGGCAGTTCGTGACCGCTGGGCAGTGGCTGATACACCGTGACCACAGGTACCAGGTAAGAACCTTTGAATCTTACTAGAAGGTCATGCTGCTCAGACACTGCCCGGTGGTCCGAATAACACCTTCGAATGAATGAATATTTGTAAATAACACTGAATTTGGGAGGAAAGGGTCCACTCACCAACCGGTAAAAATAAGAGAAGAGCTCTTCTGTTTTACTTCTTGGTGATTACTAAATTTGACCCGGGTCAGAAGGAGTGATTGGCTAAAGTAGTGTGTAGGGTATATGAGGGTTTTGAGAATGTGTGTGAGAGGGCTGTGAAGGTGGAGAGAGAGACCCGTGCTGCGGGTCAGAAGGAGTGATTGGCTAAGGTAATGTATGTGATTTATGAAGGTTTTGAGAGTGCGTGTGTGTGAGAAAGCGGTGAAGACGGAGTGGGAGACCTGTGCTGCAGGTTAGAATCTGTGGTTGGCTAAAGTAATGTATGTGATTTATGAAGGTTTTGAGATTGATGTCTCCAATACTAAAGATTGACCAAGCAGAGTAGGCTAAGACAATAAGCAAGGTACCATATTATTCTTACACATATACTAATATTGATTGAAGTAATAAGAAAATATTAACAATAAAAGAACAGTAAAGATGGAGTGAAAGCAGAAATTCTAATGAGGCTTATTTAAAAGTCTCTACCTAATACATAAACATTGTAGAAATTCTATAATTAATGAAGATTAGAATAACATATGTATAAAATAAAGATAAAAGACGAATAAAAATAGTTATATAAACAATTATGCAAAAAAATCCAAAACAAAACAAAACATGCACAACATGCATTAACTTAATTGATATCCTTAAATATTTTGAAGGAAATATCTGTGCTATTTCAAAGAAACATGTGAAATTTGGCTTTATAATGAAACTGAGCTGTTAATGTCACACATGAGGCAAATAAATATGTTGATTTGAGTATTGTATCTATGAACCATAGCATTAGTAGTAAAATATTAAAAGAATTGCTCAGATAATGTATGCTGATTAGACTAAATATTTCTATATCAGAAAATACAAATTTGGATATTAATTTGAAAAACATTAAGTCCATTTAGTTTGAGAAATAAATTAGCAGAGGAGGTTCATTCTTTAGAGCGGTAGAATGGATTTAAGGACAGTTTGAAGTCATATAAGTTAGATATAGGAGGTAAGATGGACTCAACAAAAAGACGACAAGCTTTTGACGACTGCATGACCAAAATGACTATTTTTATTTTATTTTTAAAGTGTACAGTGGACTTAAAGACGGCAATAATGACAAAGGACATTAGAGATAGTAGTTAAAGAATAAATAAATAAATAAATAAATAAAAGCATTAGACATTGGGTGCAGAAACATCCTATAAGTATAAGTACTCTTACAGACTATGTAAATCATGCCGTGCATGATGACAAAGTGACGGAATAATGATAAGAAAGGCCATTAGAACAGCAGACAATATACATATGGAGACAGAGGGAGAGTGAGAGGAAGAAAACAAGATTAAGAGGAAGAAGTAGGAATAGAAATTTCCAAAAATGAGGGACAAAGCAAAGTAGAAGAAAGATTATGGATGTCGATAAATACAACAAGAAGGGCTTTTTATCATATTTTAATGAACTACATAAGACTTTAACAACAACAACAAAGAAAATGTAGAGATTCTAATGTATAATAAATAAATATATAAATATACCATCTGATAAAAGTAGAAGTACTGATTCAGCAAATTCAGTAATGAAGTTTTCTTTATTTTGTTTTTGTTTGTTTTGTTTTGTTTTGATTTGTTTTTTGTTGGTTTTTTGGTTTTTTTTTTGTTTTTACAAAAGAGTGTTTAAATGTTTTGCTTTGAGCTATTCATTGACCAATTTGAATTCTGAATTCAAGAATATACATGGACATTGATAGAAATTTAGATTGTGTGTTGTTTAAGGGATATAATACCTTGATGTGAGTTAATTAAGAAGGTGCGGAGACGCCTTGATGTGAGTTCAATTAAGAAGGTGCGTAGACGCCTTGATGTGAGTTCAATTAAGAAGGTGCGGAGACGCCTTGATGTGAGTTAATTAAGAAGGTGCGGAGACGCCTTGATGTGAGTTAATTAAGAAGGTGCGGAGACGCCTTGATGTGAGTTAATTAAGAAGGTGCGGAGACGCCTTGATGTGAGTTCAATTAAGAAGGTGCGGAGACGCCTTGATGTGAGTTAATTAAGAAGGTGCGGAGACGCCTTGATGTGAGTTAATTAAGAAGGTGCGGAGACGCCTTGATGTGAGTTCAATTAAGAAGGTGCGGAGACGCCTTGATGTGAGTTAATTAAGAAGGTGCGGAGACGCCTTGATGTGAGTTCAATTAAGAAGGTGCGGAGACGCCTTGATGTGAGTTAATTAAGAAGGTGCGGAGACGCCTTGATGTGAGTTAATTAAGAAGGTGCGGAGACGCCTTGATGTGAGTTCAATTAAGAAGGTGCGGAGACGCCTTGATGTGAGTTCAATTAAGAAGGTGCGGAGACGCCTTGATGTGAGTTCAATTAAGAAGGTGCGGAGACGCCTTGATGTGAGTTCAATTAAGAAGGTGCGGAGACGCCTTGATGTGAGTTAATTAAGAAGGTGCGGAGACGCCTTGATGTGAGTTAATTAAGAAGGTGCGGAGACGCCTTGATGTGAGTTAATTAAGAAGGTGCGGAGACGCCTTGATGTGAGTTAATTAAGAAGGTGCGGAGACGCCTTGATGTGAGTTAATTAAGAAGGTGCGGAGACGCCTTGATGTGAGTTAATTAAGAAGGTGCGGAGACGCCTTGATGTGAGTTCAATTAAGAAGGTGCGGAGACGCCTTGATATGAATTAATTAAGAAGGTGCGGAGACGCCTTGATGTGAGTTAATTAAGAAGGTGCGGAGACGCCTTGATGTGAGTTAATTAAGAAGGTGCGGAGACGCCTTGATATGAGTTAATTAAGAAGGTGCAGAGACGCCTTGATGTGAGTTCAATTAAGAAGGTGCGGAGACGCCTTGATGTGAGTTCAATTAAGAAGGTGCGGAGACGCCTTGATATGAGTTCAATTAAGAAGGTGCGGAGACGCCTTGATGTGAGTTAATTAAGAAGGTGCGGAGACGCCTTGATGTGAGTTAATTAAGAAGGTGCGGAGACGCCTTGATGTGAGTTAATTAAGAAGGTGCGGAGACGCCTTGATGTGAGTTCAATTAAGAAGGTGCGGAGACGCCTTGATATGAATTAATTAAGAAGGTGCGGAGACGCCTTGATGTGAGTTAATTAAGAAGGTGCGGAGACGCCTTGATGTGAGTTAATTAAGAAGGTGCGGAGACGCCTTGATATGAGTTAATTAAGAAGGTGCAGAGACGCCTTGATGTGAGTTCAATTAAGAAGGTGCGGAGACGCCTTGATGTGAGTTCAATTAAGAAGGTGCGGAGACGCCTTGATATGAGTTCAATTAAGAAGGTGCGGAGACGCCTTGATGTGAGTTCAATTAAGAAGGTGCGTAGACGCCTGTCTGTGAGTCAATTAATAGGTATAACGAGATACCTGAGTTGTCATAAGGTGTGGGATACACCTGTGATGAGAAATTTGGTTAATAGGTATAACGAGATACCTGAGTTACAGAGATATGACAGAGACAGTTAGAGAACAATACATTTGAGAAGAAATTGTTGTGTGTGTATGTATGTATATGTATGTGTGTGTATATGTATATGTATGTGTATGTGTATATGTATGTGTATATGTATATGTGTATATGTATATATATATATATGTATATATATGTATATGTATGTGTATGTGTATGTATGTATATGTATGTATATGGCATAAGTATTAAAAAGATATCTGTTCCTAGGAACAAGTGTGTGATTGAGTGGTTGAAGGTGCACCTATTTGTCTTTGTTTATATATGTGCTTGTATGTTCGTACGTCTATAAATCTATGTCTGCATGTCTATATGTTCAAATTGTTCTTTTCTCTGAGGCATGGGAATGGGTGTGAAGAACTGATTAGAAGTCCGGAGAAGAGGGCTTGTAATACTGTTTTGATAACATACTTGTGTGTGTGCTTGTGAGTGAGCAAGAGAGAGAGAGGGTGTGATGAGCGGATTAGAAGTCAGGACAAGGGGGGCTTGCAATTCGTTATTTTCAGGGTTAGCGTGTGTTTTGGGTCACAGAGGACACGAAATCGGTGAAAACTGTGGAATTACGTGTTACGTTTAAACAGTTTGCTGTGTACTTTTGTCTAAAATAAATAAAATAAAAGGGGATTTGTTTTGCACCTATGGCCTTAGGAGCAACGATGTGTGCTGAGAATGGTTTAAGTCTGTAGGGTTTAATTAAAGTTAAAACATATAAACAGAAAAACAGCTAAAAAGGAAGTTATAATATGAAGGACCTTAAATGTATAAACCAAAAGTAAAAATGTCTAAACCAGTAATCAGTCCAATAATGGTTCTAGGGGTAAGGCACTTAGAAAAGAAAAAAGACATTAAAATTTCAGGTAAATGGCACAAACGGACCAGAAATCTACAGCCATGCTGGCCAGCAGAGGAGTCATTTGACGTAAGTTTATGTGAAATTATGATACAACGCATCAAAAATTACAAAACTAGAGACAAAAGCAAAAAACGACAGAAAAAGAGAGAGACTGAATTGGGTTTGATGGAACTTTTTAAATCTGAAGGAGGAGCTTATAGAGATAATATAAGAACATTAAAGACAAAAGCAAAAAACAACAAATAAAATAACTATTGGTCCCTTTGCATAGTTTAAAAGTGACTTTCTGACATCTGTAGTGAACACAAAGGTGTCTATTAGAGGTCAAATTCAAAAGAATTAAAATATATAAACAGAAATATAATTAAAAAGGAAAGTTAGAATATACAGAATCTTGAAATTATTAAGAGAGGAGCTGATTAGGACTCAGATGGAGTCAAAGAAAGAATCAAAAATAGATTTAAAGAAATAAATAATAATTTCACATTTCTAAAAAGCTAAAGCAATTCAAAATTTCAAATAGAATAAATAATAATAATTTTATATTTCAAGAACAACAAAAGACACTAATGTTGGTTGATACTGGAGCAACTGACACATGTGTTTGGGTGAAGTTATTCGGTGTCTGTGTGTGTCCTTCTACTTTGTTGTGTTTTGTGGAATGATAACAAAAGTGTCTGTGAGAGGAGCAGAGGAGAGGTTAGCTTAAGGTTAGCGAGAGAAGCTAAACAAAAAAGAGTGGGATCCCAGGTGTGTGACGGATGGAGGACTGAAGTTGGGGAATGATCAACCTACGGACCAAAGAGGTCGTATCCCTGTTGGTAAAAACAAAAACCAAAGGACAGGGACCAACAACGGCCTCTGTCCCACACCACTGAGATCTACACCTGAAGGGGAACATGATCACACTCTGTGTGAGAGTTTTAATGTGGGGTTAAAAGGGTTCTTGGTCTGAAGCTCACATCACCTACACTACTGTATGTGCACAATACAGTAGGGTAACATTTAAATTCATAATTAGACTAAATTGGGTCCTACTGTGGGCTAATACATAAGTGGGTGGTTTCTAACATTCTTCACCAAGGGTGGAAAATCGAGTCTGGGAAAAATGTCCCAATTGATGTGAGTAATCGACCAAGTAAGGGTGACCTTTGGAGAGGTTCAGATTTTAAAAGATAGGTTTAAAATATGGGAAAGGTTTTCAATTCACTGATTAAAACAAAGTGGGATTTCCCAAAATGTGAACTATAAAAATTAAATGAAATAAAAAATGTGGAAAAATCAAATAAAAACTCATGACTAAACTCATGACATTGTGAATCTTGTAGTTGGTCAGACGTGATGCAGACTGATTAAAGTCTTTATCGGAAGGAATTACTGATTTTGCGCGGCGACGTACGGTGAATCACGGTGATAAACGGTTGCGTCATTTTTATCTTAAGATTATTTTGACCCAGATCGACGTGTCTGGAAGAGGAATGTTCCACCATGGAACATGAATAGATAATAACTAATAGGCGATTTAGCAAATACATGTCCTTGGTTTATTTAATATAACTCTAGTTGCATTAACAGAAGTCTCTCTCTCTATAAGATTCACATGTATGAGTAATAAACACATTAAATGTCTAAATGGGTGTGAGTGTGTTAAATATGATCGAATGATCAAAAATGATGAAGTGAAAACTAAATGTTGGGAAACTGTAAGGCGTGAAGATAAGATGGGTAAATGAAAAATAGAATAATAAAATAATAAGGTGACTTTGAGTTGAACATTGGAATAAACAGAGATAAGAGACAGAAATGTTCAAAACTTTGTTTAAAACTATGTCTAATGCAGAAAGTTTGTTTTCTTCTCACACACAGGAAAATGCATCTAGTGCGTCACCTTTGCTCCAAAAACCCCCTCCCCTATCTGTCTAAAGCTCACAGCTCTGAGGTGTCTTCCAGCTCCAGTGCAGTTCCTTCCTGAAAGATGAAAGGCCACACCCACCAAGTGTCCGTCACAACAGAGGGCACTGCAAACGCTCTCCCTCCCCCTCTGTAGTATTGAAACCCAAGATAAAAGCAGCTGGGGTGAGAATGTGACTGATTACAAATGTGTGAAAGACTGTTGTATGTGAATGTCCACCAGACTGTGAAGGTAAAAACATGGAAGACCTCACATGTCCCATGGTGAAAACTTTGGTCGGGATGGTCCAAGTCTGATGCATCAACACAAGAAAACGTCGAGACAAAGGAGACCAATGGACAGAAGGAGCAGAGAATTGGACAGAGACAATGAAACCTAGGAAGTGACCAGTGTCAGCAACAGCCTGGAGCTGCAGATGATGATTCCTGAAGCAACTAGACTGTGAGGCACCTGCAGCCACACCCCCTCCCCCTCCCCTTTTGGAGCAGAGGCTTACACATGCTTACTAACATATCTTATGTATTGCAACGGCACATCCGCTGTCTGTACTGACGTCACACACCTTCGCCAAAGACACATTAGCATGTTTTACAGCTGCTAAAAACATCTGTAGTTTTATGACATAATGACACTAGTTCTTCATGACACATTCAGGAACTGTGTATTTGGTTTTATCAAAAGTAGCAGAGTTTATCTCAGGAAAACTGAGATAAACTCTCCCTTTTCTTTAAGGAAAAAAAAAAAAAATAAAATAAAATAATTTTAAAATAGAAAGGATGTTAATCATTTAAAGGTTATTTCATTAATCCATTCTTATGTTCATTGTCTGATACTTTTACTTTTATTTTGGTTTCAAACAGCATGTCATACCTTTTAAATCTCCTGGACAGAGATTTATTGGTTACCCTCAGAATAGAATAAGAATAGAATGCCTTCATTATAAAGAATAGAATGCCTTTATTATAATGCTGATGCAACATGAAATGTCTAAATCTCCATGCATGCATTAAAATCTGAATCTTAGCTGGACACACATAAGCAGAAGTGTTGTCAGAAAAAAGGGAAAAAAAAAAAGAGACGAAATCTTAGATTATATGTCACTAAACTGCATTACATTGCACCCAATGTTTGTTTTGAATAGAATAATAGAATAGAATATTTCCGAATGGAAGGGGGATGGTTGACTTCCCAGGATCCAACCAACCCACCTTATATGGTCTGGTATTAGATTTACCACATGGTTCATTATCTATAATTTAGGGAAAAGTTGGTCCATTGGTTTTGCTGGACGATCAATGTTGTCAATGTCTAATGGGTAACTTATGACCATGGGGGACAACACCCATGTACTTTGGGCTAATTACATGGTTTCTAATTATTTATTAAGTATTAATGGTTGCATTAAACCAAAATGACTTTTCTGGGAATCAAGATAAGGGTTGGTAAAAATACTAATTAAATTATATCTCAAACAGAGAGAGAGAGAACTAAAAACAAAACAAAGCAAAACAAAACGGGAAAAAACAAACGAACAAAAAAAACAAAAAAAAACAAAAAACAAAAACACAACAACAGTCAGTTATGACTGTAAAGTGATTTTTGTAGAATGCAACCATTTGATTTGGTCAGTAGAAATTTATCAGTGTTATGCCTCAGATCCTTCTGTTACACACAAAATCCAACATGTTTGATTTTAATCTTAAACTGGTCTGAGCTGAACGTAAATACTATATAGATCTATTTTACAAAAAACAGGATATATCATCTAGTCCACAGTGAAACTTGTCATTGATGTTATGACAGTAGATTTGAACTCCTTCCTTTGTGCTGGAGTCAGTGTGTTTGTTTAACCAGTTATTTTCTATAGAGGAAAGGGGATCCCCTGACAATTATCATAGGGTATTGTTTTTGTTTTTGTGTATTTGTTTGTTTGTTTTGTGAGTGCTCTGTTGTGTTGTGCCATGGCTGTATGTGAGAAGGCTGTCACATGTGTGTGTGTTTTGTGAGTACCGGTATGTGTATGTGTGTGTTTATCATTACTTAACATAAGGGGGCGTGTCCTAGGGTTAAGTGTTCTAATTATGAAGTATAGTTTATGCTTAAGATTTAAGGTTTTGGTCCCAGGGTGAGAAGTGTTTATGAAACTAAAGTAAATACTGGATAGAACAGATACAGTGAAGGAATACATTAGTTGAAAGCAGAGGTGTCAAACATGCGGCCCGGGGGCCATACCCGGCCCGCCTAGTGGTTCAATCCGGCCCTTTGGATGAATTTATGAAATGCAAAAATACACTGAGGTTTAAATCATTTTAGTTAATGGTTCACATTTTTTACTAGTTCGGCCCACTTCAGATCAAATTTAGCTGAATGTGCCCCCTGTACTGAAATGAGTTTGACACCCCTGGTCTAAAGTGTCTTTTGAAAGTTATGGACACTGTCTTGGTATTTTCTTACGGTTAGATTTGTGTGTTGTGGATTAGTTATAATCTAACACTTTCGTGATAACCCCCCCCCCCCCCTACAGATTTCCAGGTCTGAGCGGATGCTGGGTGGACAAGGACACTGCCCCTCCTTCAGAACTCACTTGTCTCTGTGTTCTCTCCCAGCCTTAAGTAGATATCTCAACAGGAACCATGGCCAAAGTCCAGACACAGGTTCCTGGTGTTCTCTTCAGTCTGGGGACTGGATCCCAGAACGACACTGCAGACAGAAAGCATTGGAAGCAGCCAAGGACCTGTCCAGGTTCTCCTGACGATGCACACGGTGGTCAAGTGGTAGAACCAGCCACAGGAGTCAGTACTGGAAAGGGTCTGGAGAGGACCACCAGCCAACCGGAAGGAAAAGGACATGGACGTCCTAACAGGGGACGAGTGGATAAGTGACAGGACAAGCCACCATCTGGCGTTGGAGACACCAGGAGGACGACGTCATCCTTTGGCACTGCACACATATACACTAACAAGGCACACTGGCGGTGATAGCAAACCCAGTGACGTCTCATACATGTTGTCCTTTGCCTGGTCGCTGGCAAGTGACTGAAGACCCCCCCTGGCCCATCATTTACACTGATTTGAAAATGGTCAGCACCACGGCCATAAACAGAGGAGACTGTACCTGATGGTCATCGTCTCAGTTGAGACCATCTGGTCTGAGAAAGGACATGAAGTTGTCCCCTTTTCAATGGACGCCATCACATCACTCTGGGATGGACAGTATTAAGGAGATGAGAAATGATTCACTATCACCATTACACTGATAATGCACGGTGGAAGAAGACGTGTGATTGGACACCAAGAAGAACGGACCTACTATTGACGGACATAGGCGGAGCTTATGACACAAATGTTGATTCATATGTGAGATGTTTAAGGTGTTTAATTGTGTTAATTAATCAAAGGGGGGAATGGGATGGACATGTTACTTTGACCTGACTTTACTTCATAGAAATAGCCGTAGTCATTAACTGAGTATAGATATTGACATGAGGAAAAGGCTTCTGGTATACTCGTACTAGGTACGAACATTTAAAAAACTGTGGCTTCAGAGTTATATTATTTTGGTTAATTTAATGACAGTGTTGCCAGATTGGGTTGAAGTCATTTCCACCCGAGCGCGTTCCTGAAACTCACCCACTTCAGAAAAATACGCTCAACAACATCTTCAAATGAAAACTTTTAAAACTGAATAAACATGCATTCAAATGAAATGACAGTAGACTATCGAACGTATAAGAACTAATGGAATATTCTACTTTATCTTAGACAGTGCCAGGGGAAACGTTAAAATAAAGGTCACTTATTCTCAGGTTTAAGTGTTGAAACCACTGGCTCATAACAATTAAAATAAGAGAAAAAAAAAAAAAAAAAACCTAGACATTATATGGAACAAATTAAAAGACATGGATGAATAAGAGGTTAAAACTGACCATGAGGTTAGTTTACACATAAATAAGATACATAGTTTATAATAAGAGAAAGAAGCAGGAAGGAGACTCCCAATACCTGGACAACACACACACACACACACACAGACACACACATCACCATTACACACATAAGAATCACTCTTGCACATAAGAAGATCATTATTACACATGTGTTGATGTGACATTACAATGTCATGTTGCTATAACAATTGAATAATTTAATGCAATTAAAATTAAAGG
Source organism: Siphamia tubifer (assembly GCA_020466265.1). Lineage (NCBI taxonomy): Eukaryota > Metazoa > Chordata > Actinopteri > Kurtiformes > Apogonidae > Siphamia > Siphamia tubifer. Next base: position 43,617,690 of record CM035796.1, read on the forward strand.
GAAAGGGAAGGTTACATGAGCATAATATGAGGAAGTGAAATATACTGAATTTGTTTTGTTTAAATCATAAAATAATAGTTTGTAGTGTTGTTTTCATAATGCTGAAATGTTAGCAAAAACAGCTCAAATGTTTCTATACCGGCCCAAACTGGTAACACTGCCAATGATAAGGAGTTCTGATTTGTGTGTTTTGAGAGGCAAAAACAAGGTCAATCAAATGTTGTTAACTCTCTAACCCTAACCCATGAAGACATTAATGCCCTAAGGTTAGAAGGATCTGCTAAAGAAGGAAATAATAATGTAATAATGTTATCATCTCTGAGGTAAACCTTAGAACACTAACCAATGGTAAATAGTTGATGTTGAAACTAGAACGGTACATGGACTGTACGTATATAGCACAGTTTATACATTCACCCATTCATACACCAGTAGACAGCTGTAGCCGTACACAGGCGCTTACTGACCCTATGAGGACTAACTTAGTGTTCCGTGTCTTGCCCAATGACACTTTAACATGTGAACTGCTGACCCTTTGCTCTTTGGACGTAGCACTCTACCAACGGAACCACAGCCGCCCAGAACAGGCGATAGTTTAACCAAAATGAGGAGTGTAGCAGTGAGTGATTATTTATTTTATAGTTTAAGCCAAAACTGATAACTGTAGACAGGTTTAACTGATGGTGACAAACATAAGGACGTTAACTTTAGCTCAACACGGACATGGACTACTGGACTGGACTGTTTATATTCTTCAATATTTATTTTGGGTATGATTCAAAGTTATTCATACATATTCATGTCTATTCACAACAAGATTGTTCATTATTTCATTGTTCATCCGCTAATCAATGGGTATACTGTCTCTGTTGTTATGATTGTTCTCCATCCTAAATGACAATGTTGTGATTTTCTTTTGTAGAATAGGTAATCAGTAATCATATTAATCCATATTCAATCAATAATCATAGTAATCCACATTTCATGTATTCACTTTGCAATATGATAATTCATAATCAATATCTGAAATTAATTTAAATGAGGTGGTTTATACACAAATTTCAAATTAAGTGTTGTATTTTACTATTTGCTATTTACTTACTATTTACTATATTATATTAATTGGAATCAATAGTGTCTATAAATTACATAAGATCCTATATTACTCAATATTTAATCAACATGAAATCAACAGTTAGATAAATTATTCACAGCTCAGTTTTAATCCATCTCGGTTGACATCCCTTCAATGCAAGCCACTGGTGATCGCTCCAAATATAAAGATGTGCAGAAGGCTCAAACTCTGATTGGGGGTCGTAAGGGACTTTTCCTGTTAATAAACATCTGACAGGTTTTTCACCCTTACTTGCATTGAACTGGTAAATGAAGTTGATAATTGATAATTATCAAAGGGGGGAATGTTGGGAATTAATATATATATATCCATATGTATGACATATCATTTGTGAGAAGAAAGGTCACATTGCCCTTCTGTGTGTCAAAGCTATCAGGGTTGTAAGATAAGTGAAGAGTGAATGTTATGTTGTTATGACTATATGAGGAGACAGCACTAATCCATGACGTCAAAGGACGTCAGGGAAACTGGTTAGAGCAGGTTTAGGGTGAGGAACGAGTATCTGAAAATGGACTATAAAGGACTGTATATGTCAGAATAAACTGAGCCTTTTTCTACTCAACTTCCGGTGTCGACATCTTTGATCCATGATGAAAATCCACAACACTACCAGGAGTGAAGCTGAAATTTTGTTGGACTTTGTCATTTTTCACAGGGGTCCATATGTTGCTCTACTCTGCCCCAGAATGGGGCCTCGAGGCTGGGTCTAAAGCCGGGCCATTTTACCCCTGGTTCTATGGGGCTCCAGGGGTCCACGTGCCCGGCTACTGTGCCCCAGAATGGGGCCTTCAGGCTGGGTCAAGGCCCAGCCTTATTACCCCTGGTTCTATGGGGCTCCAGGGGTCCACGTGCCCGGCTACTGTACCCCAGATTGGGGCCTTGAGGCTGGGTATAAAGGCTGGCCATTTTACCCCTGGTTCTATGTGGTTCCACGTGCCCAGGAACTCCCGCTAGGCAAAACACGCTACGTATGAGAGTGGGACTTTGTAATGTGTGGACTTAGAAAAATGTCTACCAATGGTTTTGTAGTACCAAGGCTATGTAAAAATATTTCTAAGTCCACATTGGACTTAGAAAAATTCCCAAAAAATAAAAAAAAAACCCTTGGTACTACAAAGATAAAGATAGAGGAAATTTTTCAAAGTATTGTGTGGACTTAGAAAAATTTCTGATATTTTTTCATTTTGTAGTACCAAGGCTCTGGTTGTCTTACGGCGCCGGTTGAAGGGGTTTAGCCCGAGGAGGGGGCTTAAGTTTGGGGTACCAGGGACCGACTGGGGCGGTCGGTCCCTGGAGGTCCTGTAGGGGCCGGGTGTGTCTAGATTGTGGCCGGGGATAGGGAGCCTTTTTTCGGGTATAGGTCCCAGGGTTAGACCCCTGGTTCTATAGGGCTCCAGGGGTCCACGTACCCGGCTCCTCTGCCCCAGAATGGGGCCTTCAGGCTGGGTTAAGGCCCAGCCCTATTACCCCTGGTTCTACGGGGCTCCAGGGGTCCACGTGCCCGGCTACTCTGCCCCAGAATGGGGCCTTCAGGCTGGGTTAAGGCCTGGTCTTTTTACCCCTGGTTCTATGGGGCTCCAGGGGTCCACGTGCCCGGCTACTGTGCCCCAGAATGGGGCCTTCAGGCTGGGTCAAGGCCCAGCCTTATTACCCCTGGTTCTACGGGGCTCCAGGGGTCCACGTGCCCGGCTACTGTGCCCCAGAATGGGGCCTTCAGGCTGGGTCAAGGCCCAGCCTTATTACCCCTGGTTCTACGGGGCTCCAGGGGTCCACGTGCCCGGCTACTGTGCCCCAGAATGGGGCCTTCAGGCTGGGTCAAGGCCCAGCCTTATTACCCCTGGTTCTACGGGGCTCCAGGGGTCCACGTGCCCTTCTCCTCTGCCCCAGAATGGGGCCTTCAGGCTGGGTCAAGGCCCGGCCTTTTTACCCCTGGTTCTATGGGGCTCCAGGGGTCCACGTGCCCTTCTCCTCTGCCCCAGAATGGGGCCTTCAGGCTGGGTCAAGGCCCGGCCTTTTTACCCCTGGTTCTATGGGGCTCCAGGGGTCCACGTGCCCTTCTCCTCTGCCCCAGAATGGGGCCTTCAGGCTGGGTCAAGGCCCAGCCCTATTACCCCTGGTTCTACGGGGCTCCAGGGGTCCACGTGCCCGGCTACTGTGCCCCAGAATGGGGCCTTAAGGCTGGGTCTAAAGCCTGGCCTTTTTACCCCTGGTTCTATGGGGCTCCAGGGGTCCACGTGCCCTGCTCCTCTGCCCCAGAACGGGGCCTTCAGGCTGGGTCAAGGCCCAGCCCTATTACCCCTGGTTCTACGGGGCTCCAGGGGTCCACGTGCCCGGCTACTGTGCCCCAGAATGGGGCCTTAAGGCTGGGTCTAAAGCCTGGCCTTTTTACCCCTGGTTCTATGGGGCTCCAGGGGTCCACGTGCCCTTCTCCTCTGCCCCAGAATGGGGCCTTCAGGCTGGGTCAAGGCCCAGCCCTATTACCCCTGGTTCTACGGGGCTCCAGGGGTCCACGTGCCCGGCTACTGTGCCCCAGAATGGGGCCTTAAGGCTGGGTCTAAAGCCTGGCCTTTTTACCCCTGGTTCTATGGGGCTCCAGGGGTCCACGTGCCCTGCTCCTCTGCCCCAGAACGGGGCCTTCAGGCTGGGTCAAGGCCCAGCCCTATTACCCCTGGTTCTACGGGGCTCCAGGGGTCCACGTGCCCGGCTACTGTGCCCCAGAATGGGGCCTTAAGGCTGGGTCAAGGCCCGGCCCTATTACCCCTGGTTCTACGGGGCTCCAGGGGTCCACGTGCCCTTCTCCTCTGCCCCAGAATGGGGCCTTCAGGCTGGGTCAAGGCCCAGCCCTATTACCCCTGGTTCTACGGGGCTCCAGGGGTCCACGTGCCCGGCTACTGTGCCCCAGAATGGGGCCTTAAGGCTGGGTCTAAAGCCTGGCCTTTTTACCCCTGGTTCTATGGGGCTCCAGGGGTCCAAGTGCCCTTCTCCTCTGCCCCAGAATGGGGCCTTCAGGCTGGGTCAAGGCCCGGCCTTTTTACCCCTGGTTCTATGGGGCTCCAGGGGTCCACGTGCCCTTCTCCTCTGCCCCAGAATGGGGCCTTCAGGCTGGGTCAAGGCCCGGCCTTTTTACCCCTGGTTCTATGGGGCTCCAGGGGTCCACGTGCCCGGCTACTGTGCCCCAGAATGGGGCCTTCAGGCTGGGTCAAGGCCCGGCCTTTTTACCCCTGGTTCTATGGGGCTCCAGGGGTCCACGTGCCCTTCTCCTCTGCCCCAGAATGGGGCCTTAAGGCTGGGTCTAAAGCCTGGCCTTTTTACCCCTGGTTCTATGGGGCTCCAGGGGTCCACGTGCCCGGCTCCTCTGCCCCAGAATGGGGCCTTCAGGCTGGGTCAAGGCCCGGCCTTTTTACCCCTGGTTCTATGGGGCTCCAGGTCCCCAGCAACCACCAAGAGGCAAAACTCGCTACGTGTGAAAGTGGGACTTTGTCATTTTTCTAAACTGGAGGCATGGTACTACCGGGGTGAAGCAAGTCCCATTGGAGGCTTGCTGTTAGCTTCCGGAGGATGGCAGGGGAAAAAGCAACAAAAGGGAACAGATGTCCCTTCATTTTGGTCCGGGGAAGGTACCCTGCGAATCCTGCCTGCCTGCGCCTGGAGGAACACCACTTAAAATCGTGGTTTCTGAAATGGGGGAAGCACGTGAAAAAAAACCTCCCAAGAAAGTGCTAAATGCACTATGCAGAAGGTGTCTCCATTGACTTTGAATGGGGAGGCCCCAGCAACTACCAAGAAGCAAAACTCAATCACGTCTGGCAAAATAGACAGGTCCCCAGCAACTACCAAGAGGCAAAACTCGCTACGTCTGAAAGTTGGACTTTGTCATTTTTCTGAACTGGAGGCATGGTACTACCAGAGTGAGGCTGAAATTTTTCTAAGTCCCACCAGAGGCATGGTACTACCAGAATGAAGCTGAAATTTTTCTAAGTCCCACCAGAGGCATGGTACTACCAGGAGTGAAGCTTACATTTTTCTAAGTCCCACCAGAGGCATGGTACTACCAGAATGAAGCTGAAATTATTCTAAGTCCCACCAGAGGCATGGTACTACCAGAGTGAATCTGAAATTTTTCTAAGTCCCACCAGAGGCATGGTACTACCAGAGTGAATCTGAAATTTTTCTAAGTCCCACCAGAGCCTTATTGGTGGGTCTAACGCCCGGCCTTTTGACCCCTGGTTCTATGTGGTTCCAGGGGTCCAGATGCCCTGCCTTTTTACCCCCAGAACCGGGCCTTCTGGGCGGGTTACATCCTGGCCATTAGACCCCTGGTTCCTGGAGGTCCTGTCGCCTGTCACTGAAAATGAGGCGTGTACTCATTGAATTTTGAATCCTGTAGGCGGGGACCATGGGAATCGGTTTGTGGGTGGGGTACAACTGGTGTTGGCAGAGGAAGAAGGACGAGGTTGAGTGAAGATGGCGAAAAAGCGGAGATGTAGCGAACTGAGGCAGCTGGCGGTGGAAGAAAGCAGGTTTAGGAGTATGTCAGGAGATACTGCGGCAGGTGAGGGGGAAAGAGAAGGGAGAGTAGGTCGGAGATACCCAGCAAAGAAGAAGGGCAGAGGGAGCGGGTGTGGTGCGCACCATGTGCCTTCGAAGGACCGAGGGCACCAGCATGGACCAGGTGAATCCGGTTCAGAGGGTCCCAGTGAACCAGACCCGGATACGTCAGACGAATGGCTGCCGTCTGGTTCGTCTGACACCGACACAGCCTCATCGCCGGAGCGGGAGCCAGATCGCTCCGATAATGGACGTGACAGAGGTAAGAATTAACCCCCATTCAGTCCTTGTTACATGAACACCATTTTCCTCCAGTTGTATTATGGGCACCTGTTGCTAATCATTATGGTAATTATGTGTTACAGGTGGTGGGTCCAGCAGGGCCCCCATCCCTCCTCGTGGTGGAGGACAAAGAAAGAAAGGTGTATCAGCTAGGGGCTGGGACCACGACCAGGACCAGGACCAGGGCTGGTGTCAAGCCGGCTGGGAACCCCTGGGGTTGGCGTTTACTGCAACACCGGGCCCTCAGAACGCTGCGGCGGACTTAGACTCCAATGAGCCGGCCGATTACCTAGACCTGTTTGTGACAGATGAGCTGCTGCAGCATATTCGCGCTCAGACCAACTTGTATGCTCGTCAGTACTTTGAAGCCAACCCTGAGGCGCTACCACACAGCAGAGGTAATGCCTGGAAGCCAGTGTCAGTCCCAGAACTGAAAACATTCTTTGCACTGAGTTTCCTCACTGGCTACATCAAAAAGCCAAGCCTTGACTTATACTGGAGTGTAGAGGAAATAGATGCAACACCATATTTCAGCCAGACAATGTCCAGGAACAGATTTCAAATTATATGGCGGTTCCTCCATTTCAATAACAATGCCACACAAAATACTGCTGATAAAATGTACAAAGTCCGCCCAGTGTTAGATTATCTTGTTGGGAAATGCAAAGAACTGTACCAGCCAGGAGAAAACATTTGCATTGATGAGGGCATGATGCAGTGGCGGGGGCGCCTATCGTTCCGAGTGTATAACCCACAAAAGCCGGTGAAGTATGGTATAAAATCGTACATTCTGTGTGACTCTGCGACAGGGTACTGCTTCAACTTGCGGCCTTATGTGGGTGAAGGTAGTACTCTGCCAGAGATAGTGTTCTCTCTGCTTGATCGTCTCCAGGGTCATGGTTATACTGTCTACATGGACAATTTCTATAATTCTGTGTCCCTGTGCGAACGCTTACTGAGAGCACAGACAAACGTCTGTGGAACCCTCAGGAAAAACAGGGGAGAGCCATTGATCATCCGGGATATCAAAAAGTCTGACCTGGGGGCAGGGGAACGAATTGTGCGGCACAATGGGCGCATGATGGTGGTAGCTTGGCAGGACAAACGCATCGTGAAGATGGTGACAACCTGCCACCAAGACAGAATGGAAGGGGTTGATGTGTGGCAGAGGGGGCAGAGACATAAAGTGACCCAGTTTAAACCAGTGTGTGTGATCGCCTACAACTCCAACATGAATGGCGTGGATAAACTGGACCAGAATGTGGCCTACTACCCCTTCATAAGGAGGTCCCTAAACTGGTCAAAGAAGTTTGTGGCTTACATGTTCCAAATTGCCATGTTTAACGCATATGTTCTTTATAGGGCCAGAAATCCACAACAATGTAAGTCACTTTTGGAGTTCACACGCAGGGTCGTGAGGATGTGGTCAGGGAAGCAGCATGGGGTGCTGGAGGCGGAGACGGCCCAGGCAGACGAAGCACACAATCCCAGAGCACCGTACAACATGGACCCTGAAAGTAGGCTGGATGGCAACATGGCGAGGCACAGGCTGGAAAAGCTGATGCCCACCCCCAACAAGACCAGGCCAACACGGAGGTGTCGTGTCTGTGCGCGCAGCGGCCGCCGCAGTGAGACCAGGATGTGGTGTGTTTCCTGCCGTGTGGCGTTACATGCAGGACATTGTTTTACAGCATATCACACACAGAGAAATAGTACACTGACTAGGGCATGTTTATGAATAAATGACTGTTTTTCTATCAAACACCTTGTTTTATGTGTTGTTTTTGTTGTTTCATAGAAGTCTACACTTTCTGTGTTCATAAAGTCATAAAACTCAATATTCTTTGGTTCTAAAAAAATCACTCAAGATTCTCCAAAACTGCTGGCACTGTGAGGCTGGCTGTTCAGAAAATAGCTGGCAGTGAATGAGTTAATAATATGCGCTAATATGTTTAAACAATACAAAAACAACATAAACCAATTTTCCCGAGAAAAGGGGTGAATCTGCTTCGTGCCCCTCTCTCCAGTCTCATGGTGCCCCCTCCCCTCCCAGTGGTCTGTTCGATTATGCCTCATTCGCAATTTGGTGAACACCTGTGCTGTGCGAATATGGCCTCGAAACGGCAGCAAGAGTCTGGAGCTGAGAAGAGGAAAAAAAAGAAGAAGCGAGATGAAGCTCATGCGTCGCTTGCCGGTAAGCAATGTTAAAATAAAAAAGCTCATGATTGTAGTTTGTTTTACGTTGTGGATATGAATGGACTAAAAGCAACTCATACACTCACTCACGTTAGCAATCGTGAGGGTAGCATTTCCCTCCTCTGGTTCCGTATCATTCTGACATTTCGGGACACACATCATTACAATGTTATTTATCGCAGTTTTACTCCGTGTTCATTGTATTTACCGGTTCAACGTTTAAGCATACATTCTCTTTATCGAGAGGATACCCATTCACAACTTGAATAGTGGATATATAATTAACAATCAAAAGCATCTCGTACTCAGACAGTTTTCAGATAACGTTAGCAATCGTGAAACTAGCATTCCCTCCTCAGGTTGCTAGCTGACCGGTATTAAGTTAGTTTTATATTGGACATTCACGTTTGATATTCGAAATAAAGCTATTATTCTCTTTGATCATGTGACTTAATGTTATCAAACCTACTGTGTAAAATAAAGACTGGTATTCCTCACATGCCACAAGACTTCTTTTTGAAATATATACTTTGTACAATTTTTAATTAATTTTTAATTGGAAAAAAACACATATAAAGCTATTATTCTCATATAAAGCTATTATTCTCTTTGACCATGTGACTTAATGTTGTCAAACCTACTGTGTAAAATAATTAATATTTCTTTTTGAAATATATACTTTGTACGTTTCATAACTTTAAAATAAACATTGGTTATTGGTTTTTACACAAAAACCTTTCAAACCCTGGGAGAACATTGGTGCAGTTTCCCCCCAAGCCTGTAGAGGCTCCATGTCATTAAGAATTCAGATTCGGATGACTTTATTTACCTCCGACGGGAATATCTAAAATTCTGGTGAGTAGACTTTTTCATGTTGTCATTTAAATTCTTTTTGTCTTTGCTTTCCACTGAAACATAGCATGTGTTTAATAATAAGGATAATGTAGTAATTATATTGACCTTAGTGAATACAGGGGCCTGCTTAAAAACTTCAAAGGTCCACCAGAACCTGCGGGTTTGACATCTCATACACTTAGTGTATTTTGAAAACAGAGATTCTCACGGATTGACCAATATAAGACACTTTCAGATTAATTAACCACAGCAGCTACAATTAACTAATTTGTTCAAACATTAACAAACAACAGGAAATGGCATGGCTTACATTTTATCTCCCATAAATTTCCACAGATAGTCCAACAAACATGGTCACATTCCAAAAAAAATATCCAAACTCAAAATTATACAGTCCAAATATTGTCCAAAACATTCCTAAATAACCATAAATGGCTGTTGCGTCATCTTTTCACTCTTTTATATGCTATATATATATGCTATATGCTATATGCTATATGATATATATATATATATATATATATATATATATATATATAGCATGTATATATGTGCCAAAATGTGTTATTACATGTTTATGCAGCAGTTACTCAGTGTCAGTAAGTATCATAGTGAATCTGGGTTTGGCATAGGATGTTTTACATAGAGCCCACATTTTTAACTGTTCACTGAAGTATTCAAGAGTAGCAGCCTTTTTATTCAAGTGTGTACAAAAGTCTTCCATACCTGTTCCAAGTGTGACATTTTTGGACAACACTTGGACATATCCTCTCATAAACATGTGCCAAATACTCATTTGTTGTAGTATTGCTGTAAAATGTTCATGTGAACTAGGTAAATCCTACTGCTGTCGTCCTATAGTGTATTTCAGCTCTCACAGTGCAGACACACTTTTATTCAGGTGTTTTACTAAGGAAAAAAATCAGGTGAGACACAAATTTATTTTATTTCACTGTGTTCCAACCTAAAATACTCAGTGCCAGTAACAGTGAGAGTGATTCTGACTGTACTGGAGAAACAAAACTGTCTGTCATCTTTAAAAAGAGACCAGCCCCATGGATGTACTCTAAATGGTTCAAGAACAGCATTCAATTAACTTTTATTAAGACATATTTTGAGTTGTGTTCATGATGTATTTGTTGTATTAATTGCTCGGTTTGATCTTCAGGCTTGATATTAGTGATATTAGTTCATGATCTAATATATTTGTGTGTTTGGCAGTAGAAGAAATGCCGAAAGTACGAAGAGGAAACGGTTCATTCAGAAGAAATCTATGGGAACTAGTTGAAGGAGACCAATTAGTTGATTTAAATCAGATATGTGGACAAAACTGTCAGTCAAAACTTTTGGAAACAAAAGTGAAAAAAACAAGAAATGGCTACATTATCTATGGACATACAACAGGAATGACATTAGAGGAAAAGTTAAGGCAAAAGAAAGTGAACAGGAACGTCAACCAGAGACAACTGAAGAATACAGTAAGGAAGAGCCAAGAGAAAATGAAAAGGAACGTGAACAGGACAATGAACGGGAGAGTGAGCAGGACAATGTACAGGAGAGTGAACAGGAGAGTGAACAGGACAATGAACAGGAGAGTGAACAGGAGAGTGAACAGGACAATGAACAGGAGAGTGAACAGGAGAGTGAACAGGACAATGAACAGGACAATGAACAGGACAATGAACAGGAGAGTGAACAGGACAATGAACAGGACAATGAACAGGAGAGTGAACAGGACAATGAACAGGAGAGTGAGCAGGACAATGAACAGGAGAGTGAACAGGAGAGTGAACAGGACAATGAACAGGAGAATGAACAGCAGAGTGAACAGGACAATGAACAGAAGAATGAACAGGAGAGTGAACAGGAGAGTGAAAAGGACAATGAACAGGAGAGTGAACAGGAGAGTGAACAGGAGAGTGAACAGGACAATGAACAGGAGAGTGAACAGGAGAGTGAACAGGACAATGAACGGGAGAGTGAATGGGAGAGTGAACCTGAGGCAAATAAAGAAACCAGAAAGAAAGTACCAAGAGAAAGTGAACAGGAAATTGAACAGGGTGTAACTGAAGAAAACAGTAAGGAGGATGCAACAGAAAGTGAAGCAGAATCTGCAAAGTTGAAGGAGACAAAGAAGAAGTTGAAAGGACATCAATCAGAAAGCAAAGTAAAGGAGAGTGAAAAAGGTTTTAGAAATTTGCCATCCACACCAAATAAATTTACAATTACACTTAAAAGAGATAACTGGACAAAAATCTCACCCCAGATAGGTGCCAGTACACTTAAAAGGCCATGGACAAACATCATTTACAGTCAATTTACTAAAATAATCCCAAGCTGTGTCCTTCATTTCACCTACCAGCATATACGTGTTGCTTGCAGCAGGAAAATAAACTCACCTTATTTAACCATATGTGCTGTTTGCAAATTCTCTACCTGCCAGGCAAGATACACATTTAAATTGAAACATAAGCCCAGTCAATTTCAGCGTTACATTAAAATGGTTGTTTTCCGAAGTGGAGAAATAAAACATTTGAAAAATGAGACACAATTCAGGCCAGCAACTAATATTCGCAGAAGCAAAATTATGACATCTGTGGCCAAAGGAGTGAGTGCTGAATATTACAGGAGACTGCGTACCACTCCAGTTCCACAACTTGTGGCAGGTAACTTGACAAAAAGTCTCAATAAGAACATCCTGAGATTAATCAGTGCAGAATTTCAGAAAAGCACAAGATTGCATGACAATATACTTTTAGAAATGCAACTTGTGCAAGATATAATTAGGGAATGTGACAGCAGCTATTACAAATTGCCAGGATATGTACATCATCTGCAGGTCAGACCCTTTGGTGTTCACCTGTACACAGAGACAGGACTAAGCATCGTGGTTCACCACTTGAAGAGGAAAAAGTCTGTGTCCTTGTACCTAGATGCCACTGGGGGCGTTGTGTCCAAGCTTCCTGAGGACAAACGAAGAGTCCTTTATTATGCCATGGTCTTGCCAGGAAACGGTAGAGATGCCCCCCCGCTCCCAGTCACTGAAATGGTCTCCAATGAGCACAGTGTACCTCCCCTTACTTTCTGGCTGATGCAGTTTCTTTTAAAATTGTCCAAGTACACTTCACTCAAAGTGCAGAAGGTGGAAACAGATTATAGTTGGGCATTAATTCAGGCTGTTCTACTGACATTCAACAGAGAAAGTATAGATGCATACCTGAGAAGAACATTTTCTATTATCCAAAGGCAACAGAATTGGTCAGAAATAAAATCATTTACAGTGCTCCATCTGTGCTCTGCCCACATCATCAAGGCAGTAAATTGTGGCATTGGTAAAAGGACCAAAGACAAGTCCCTCAGGGAATTTGCAACATTTGTTTTTGCAAGACTGCAGAATACCGTTGACTGGATGACTGCATGTCACATATTACGTCACTTCTGCAATGTTTCGCTGGCTAAACATTTAAGTGATGATGTGCAATCCAGTATTGACTTTCTGAGGGCACTAATCTCAAAGAAAAACATCCCTGAGCTGGAGGACTATGTGGAGGCAGAGGCGGATAGGTGGGAGGATGAGGAAATTGGCAGGTCCGTCAAAACACTTGTTGGCAGCTCTCCTTACTCAAGGGAATTCCAAAAAATATATCAAGAGGTCATAAGTGCTGGAAATGCAGAACAAGGTCACACAAACCTATATCATTGCCCTGACATCATCAAGTTGCTGTTCGACAATTACATGGTCATTTACCCTCTGTGGAGTGGTGTTATGTTGGGGGACCTCCAGAGGTATGCCATAGATAAAAACAAAGTGGAGGAGGAGCAAGTCCAAACGAGAGACACCAATTGCCACATTGAAAACTGGTTTGGGACTGTGAAAACTAACATTCTCCAGAAGAAAAAAAACCTAAGGCCAGCTGACTTTGTGAGAAAAATGTACTGTTCCTTGAAAGGAAGATACACAGAACACATCATCAGCCACCAACTTCCAGAGGAACTCCTCATCAGACCAGTCTGTCCCAAATACACCATAGATTTTGCTGAAGAGAGATGGGCAAAGCGGGGATCCCCAAGAGAAAAAGAGAAATCTAAATACTATGCTGCACCTAAAAAAGAGCCAAAACCAAAAGGAAAAGTGAAGACTGCAAAAGAAGTAAAATGTATGACACAAACAAAAATAGAAAAGGAAAAACAGGACAGAAAACAAAATGAAGAAAAGACCTCACTGACAAGACTAAATGAGAAGCCGAACTACAGAACAAAAGAAGTTGATATAGTGTCACAAACAGAGTCAAAAGCAAAGGACAAACAAAGCAGAAATGCAAAAGAAGAGGAAATGTCACAAAAACACAAAAAAGTAAAGGACAAACAGATTGGCACAACAAAAGTAGAAATGATGGCAACAGGCAAAGACAAATGGAAAGATGAGGTATTTGTAAATACAATAGATGTTGAAATCAGTAATAAATGAACAATTTGTAAAGGTAAAAATCACCTAAATTAATGTAATGCTACTTGTCTTACAGGTAAAGACATTGTGGGAACAAAATACATCTGAAGTGGTTGTGGCAGTCATTAAGTCACCTCTGTATACATTTACATTGAGGCATGCTGACTTAATAACAATAAGACTACATGAACTGCTGAATGGTGAGGTAAGCAGAATTGCTCTAACTATATATAGCTAATATTGTGTGAATCAGTTGTTACATTAATTTGGTCTTTGATTATTGAAATGCTTTCTGTGTTGGTGTTAATATATATACACACACACACATATATATATATTTAAATTCCAAATAGTTAAATTGTTTCACCCCTGCAGGCAATTGAATTCTACATTCACGCTCTCATTAAGAAATGTGGCAGATCTCAATGTTTACTCCAGATGGATCACTATGTGACAGGTGTGATCCTTGATGGAAAAAGAGACCAAATGTACCGACACCAAATGAGACATGTGAGTATACCTTCAGATACTGCAGAAAAATACAGTTTATCAAACTTTAAGATATATATTTTTTCTTAATGTTGTTTTATTGTATAATTTTTATAATTAAATATGAAAATTGTGTCCAATTTTTCAACTTTAAAAAGGAAACAAAATGGTTGTGATTTTTTTCCTCTATATTTTATCTTAATTTTAATGTCAGAATTTGCACCAACGTCACAGCATACATTTTTTGAGAAAAATTTTGTTCTTTATTTTTTACACAGGTGGACTTGGATTGTTTCGATGGAGCAGTATCTTTTAATGTCCATGGCAATCACTGGAGATTTGTGGTGAGTAATAATTAAATGGTGCATAGTATGGTGTGTGTGACGGCAACATGTCATCATTTTGTGTGAATACATATGCAGGCCTATGAGGACTTCAAGATATTTAAGGTATGTGGTTGATGTAGTTTTGATATAGTTGTCTTTACATGTGTAATCAGTACCTTCATGCTCTGTTGGGGCAAATTTTTGTGGTGGACCCTGCTGATTCAGGCATTGACCTCAAAATATCAACAGAGGCAGCACAAAATTACCGGTAAGTGTTTTTTTTTTTTTTTTAAATACTTGTAGAATTGTATGAGAGTAATGACTCAAACAAAATTAAATTTGCAGGACATATTTCAAAATGCGGCAGAACTTGAGAGGCAGGCAGCACTGGAGTACTATAAAATGGACTGCAGGAACTGTCCAACATAATGAGCAGAAAGACAGCACAAGTTGTGGAGTGTTTGTGATGCAGGTATGTGATGCAGGTATCGCACAACAATCACAAACTGCCACACATGACCTTACAACAATCATGGTTCTTAACTGGTGAGTCACAGCCCAAGTGTGTCACCAGACCATTTTGAGAGGGTTGCAGGTGTGAGTGTTAAAAAAAAGTGTTAAAAAAAGTAATGGTAAAAAAGTAAACTTTTAGATTCCAGTCAAATTAAACTTTTTACCGAGGAGTTCACAAATCAAACTGACAGCATGTCCGCTTGCCTGTACTGCAAGTGTATTCATCAACTTTAAAATGTCTTTTGTATTTTTTTTTTAAATCATAATTCTACTGTATTCTACTATTTCTACTGTGCATGACATACATTTGAGTGGAGAGTAATGACAATGTAAATTGATATTAGTCTAGTGCAGAACCACTGCGTTAAAAATGTTTTAAAAATGTGCACTTCTTTTTTTCCTTAGATGGCAAAAGAAACCATTGAAAGGTTTCCAAATGTGCCTGAATCATTTCAATTTAAAACAACAACGAGAGCCGTTGAAAAGACGAGGAGTGAAATAGCTGAAATTATCCTAGCTTCCTCCGGTAATAGAAAAAAAAAATCAGTTATGTATTATATACATAAAACAATTAAGCCTGTATAGTAAAGTTAACTTTTGGCTTTTTCTACTCCAGAGTCAAGAGACAACTTCTGTTCAGTCTGTGGATTGAAAGACATTCCAAAATCCAAAAAAATAGAAGCTATTGTCATTGACTGGGTAAGTACAATTTTTATTTTATTGTAACATTCCATATGTTTGCATTGACTCAAACAGTTTTCTCTCTCTGTCCTATGCCATTTTCTTTTTTTAAATGATGAGATTACAAATTAATTTCAACTGCATGCCTTAAAACATATAATTATTGTGATGTATGTTCAACTGACAACTGATTTGTTTTATAGACCCAATGTGATCAATGCGGGCGCTGGTACCATGACTTCTGTGTCACTGGGTGGCAAAGTATCCAGCCGGACACTGACTTGCCATGGCACTGCATCATGTGTCAAGAAAAAAATTAAAACGTGTGTGAAGTAATTAAATCGAAATTCTTAATCTTTTCTTTTGACTCAACATAAATAATATCCTATAAGTGGACATAAAGAAATTAATATTTTTTTCTCTATCAACAGGCTCCAGGACAGAAGACAATAAGGATCCCCAAAAAATAAAGATTTGGAGTGTTGTGGAGTGTGCTAAATTTTTGAAGGGCAGGGGTGGGGAAAAAGGCAACTACAGCTCATTTTTGCCACGGAAGTCAGCATATTAGTTCAGTGTGTTTTTAAGGGCACTTCAGACATGTTCATATGTTATAGAAATGGCACATTACATAGACTTAAAATAGACCAAATGTACAAAGTATATATTTCAAAAAGAAGTCTTGTGGCCTGTGAGGAATACCAGTCTTTACTTTATAAAGAAGGTTTGACAACATTAAGTCACATGATCAAAGAGAATAATAGCTTTATTTCGAATATCAAACGTGAATGTCCAATATAAAACTAACTTAATACCGGTAACTTGAATAGTGGATATATAATTAACAATCAAAGCAACTCAGTCACTCGAAGGTTGACAGATAACGGTAGCTATCGTGAGACTAGCATTTCCCTCCTCACGTTGCTATTTTAAAATTCCATCTCTCTCATACCGACATTTCGGGACACACTTCATCATTACAATGTTGTTTATGGCTATTTGACTCCGTGTTAATTGCATTTACCGGTTCAACGTTTAAGCATACATTCTCTGTATCGAGAGGATACCCATTCCCAACTTGAATAGTGGATATATAATTAACAATCATCACATATTGTAAGGCGGGTGGAATTAGGAGACGGGCGACAAGCTGGCCAACGTCATACTATTTCTGATTAACCCTAAATTTGGTTTGGTCAGCGATGCAGTCAAGTATTATTATCAGATTAGACAGGTTTGCTTTGTATGATGCTGCATTTCAGGATATCTATAAATAAGATATCTATGACGTCTGAACACATAATTAGTTCTCTTCCGTCTTCATGTTCATAGATCAAGGCTGTTGGTGGAACTGTAATATGAAACCTATATCTTTCAGTAATGTAGATTTCTTACCTGCGTATTTATATCCAATTATGTAGGCCTCCAGCATGTGTATATTGTCATTTGCCATTATGGAAATCTATACATGTCAAATATAGTTTGTAATTTTAAAATGTACTATGATTTACACATAGGCTTACTTAATGTATTAGTCTTATTAACATGCCTACTGTGGATTCAAAACTGTATATCTGTAAAATCCCTGAATATTTTCTTTTGTATGTCTGAATACAGGGTCAATGCTTAAATATGTGCAAGGAGGACCTCAAGGTCAAGAGGAAGATTTGGATCAACCATCCACCAGCAGTTCCAGCCCAGGACATCAACCACCAGCCATTGTAGACCCTGCAACAGTCCCCAGCCCAGACCAACAACAACAACCATCAACCCCCAGTACAGGTGCTGGCACAGCTCCACACTAAACCACCACTGAAAGCCTGAGTCGTGTCACTGATAGACCATCAGGAAGTGGCACTGTGGAGACATGTGTGCCCCCTTCAGCTGATCCAGCTCTTTGGCCAGCTCACATTATTTTTCTTATTTAAGTTTCTTTATTGAGAATTTTTATTGTTCAACTATTATTTTTGCACTTTATTGCCAGGCTCTTTGTTTTGTGTTTGTTCTGTGTTTACAGTGTTGTTTGGTCTGTGTTTACAGTTTTTACACACACCTTTTTGGATTTCTCATGTTTGTTGACAGTGTTATGTAAATAAACAAATTGCACTGAGAAATTCAAAATTGTTTTTTTTTTTTTAGGTTGGGGGGGGGGCACCACAGAGCATTTGTGCTTAGGGCACCCAAATGGTTAGCAACAGCCCTGCATATGAGTGTGTGATACATCTGCTTCTACAGATGATTATTTTGTTGCCAAACACCACAGACACCATGGAACCTAAATGAAGATGATTGAAAGGTCTACAGAACATTATCCAAAGAAAGCAGCAGGACATCAGGGAAATGACGGCTGCTGTGAGAAACAAATATTTGACCATTTTTGACAGACCACCACTTTCTTGGACAGTGCGTCACATGACTATTCTGACAGTGAGACTGAGTTTTCAGATGATTCACTGTAACGCTGGAGGACCAGAGGCTACAACGACATGAAACATAATTTGGTTTGTTTATTAAAGTGATTCAAACGTCCTGCTTGTCCCTGTGTGTGTCTCTTTCTGTTGTTCATAATCTTTTTCCAATTGACCAAGACGCACTAAATCTTCCACAGAGTCCACTCGACCCCTCAGCTGACTAGCAAGATGAGGCTTCATGTTTTTCAGGATCATTTTGACTATGCTGGCCTCTGGGAGAGAGGGTCTCCATCTTTTACAGAGAACTCTGTAAGAGAAAGCAAAGTCTGATAGATTCATGCTCTGTTTGTCTCCTGGTTCTGACACTTTCAGCTACTTCATCTTCATTGTCTTCTGTAAGAAAAGCAGACAAAAACACTGTCTCAAATTGGCTCCAAGTAGTGACATCTGCTCTGGCGATTTCCCACCAGTCCCGAGCGGTACCTTGGAGAACAGTTCTGGAAGTTGCCAGAATATCAGAATCAAAGAACGTAAAGTAAGAAAGTCATGACATTTGGACAAATAATTAAGGGGTCAGGGTCATCACCAGGGTCTCCATATGTTGGTAAGGTAATCTTAATATGATCCTTTTTCATAATTGGGGGGGGGGTCTGTATGTTGTACTTAAACTTGTAGCTGGAGTAGACTTGACTTCCACCAAAAAAGATTCTAGTTTTTCTTCCAAACTAGAAGATTGCTGTTCAAGACGTGTCAACTGTTCTTTACTTTCAACCTCCACTTTCATCATTTTGGAAGTCAATTTAGTTCATTCAGCACTGGATTCTTCAACTGTTTTTGACAACTTTCCAATACACTCTTCAGTATGTGCATGCAAAGTTTGGAACTCCTGTTGGATCTCCACTTGAAGCTGCTCCACCATCAAGTGAACTTCAGACTGAAGGAAAGTTTGTGACTTTTTCACTTCTGTTTCTACCATCAATTTGATTCCTTTTACAAGATCCTTCATTTCACTTCCTGTAGCTTCTTTATGTGAGTTCATCCTATTACAGAGTTGTCCATGATTTGCACTTATTTGATTCATAAAATCTCTTAGTTGTACTTTTGACTTTCTTTTAGGTATGTCGTTAACTCCTTAATAACTTCACTTTGTCCCTTCAATTCTATGTGCATCATGTTCACACTTTTTTCTGTTTAAGCTGCGATTTGGTCCAGATGACGAGCAGGTGTAGGTATTGCACATGGGAGTTGATACTGAGGGGGAGATGCAGAAGGAAGAGAAGAAGCTGTAAGGTTTAAAAGTCTGCCTCCTGGAGCAGATGAATAAGACACAGCCTCTGTTTCCCAAGCAAGACATTGATCACCAGGATACCAGTTATCCAAGGGAGGGGGGCAGGGCTGAAGAGGGACTCTGACATCAGGTGTTCCAACTAACAGCTGACTGGGTGTTGGAAAAACTGTTTGAAGGTGTGCACTAAATCCAGTGGGTGCACCATGGGTGACCAATAAAGGGGTTTGAACATGAGGAGCTTCTATATCAAAAGGCATACTGGGTGACAATGTAGAAACTTGTTCAGCCATAGTGTAAACTGTGGGGTTTATGGATCAAATATTGATTAACAAACAGAATCAAACATTTAAGAGTCATTCATCACATCAAAGACATTTCTAATGTAGCTCAAAGCAGTATTCCAAAACATTTAAGCACAAAACAGACCAAGATAATTGATACAGATTAATGACATGGGCAATTTCTATTTTATTTTTTAACATTACTAAGAGTTTGGAGCTCAGGGCCCCACATTGGGCGCCATTTCTGTAGCGTAGAAGTCTCTCCAATAAAATATCTTTTGTGCACCAGACCGAAAATGTTGACATTTACCTTTAACAATCATTTTACATCAATTAATTTGGAGAGAAAAGGAAGTTTAACCCAGCTGCTCACTTCCAGGCTACAAAAAAAAGACAAAACCACACCATTAAATTAAGGTTTCAGTTGGTTCTTATTAAATAACTCATGAAAGTAAAACCAAACATTTCACCAGATACAAAAAACAACAAGTATAAACTCAGAATTTCAATACATTTAACATTAAATAAACTTTCTTGAACCAAACAAAAAAAAATGTGTTGGGTGTGAAAGGTGAAGGTGAGCAGATGCAGGAGGATGTGTGAGGGGAGAGTGTCACTGAGGTGTATGGATGGGTATGCAGCTCCACTGTGAGGGTTTATGGAATGATGAGGGTTTTCTTTGACCAGTTCACTTCTTCCAGGTTAAGTTGTAGATGTGGGGTAAATATGAAACAGTGATGGGTCCAAGAGCCAGGGTGAGGTGGGTGATGAGGGGTATTGGGGGTGAGAGAGTCAGAGAGTCCAAAAGAAGCCAGGAGAGTTTGGAAAAAACAATCACTTGACTCAGGGGGGGTGAAGGTGTAGGGTGACCCAGGTGAGATGAAAGCTGCTGAGTCCAAGCAGGAACTGTTTTACCCACTCCAGGGATTCCAGGCTTTTCTCTCTCCAGTCCACTTTTAGTTTCTTCTTCCCAGTTTCTATTCAGTTTTCACTCTTTTTTTCTTTCCTCTCACTCCTCCTGATTTGTGTTCTGACCTCCTTCCGGTCTCTGCTTTGCTTGCTCCTCCTCTTACCTCAGGTGTGCCTCCTTTATAGTTTCCCCTCCCAGTGATGTCACAACTCAAAGCACCTGCTACAACGTCTATAGTATCCACTTTATTTTTCTCTATTATTTCCATGTCATCACCCCTGGCAGAATGTTATGTATTATGTGAAACAAAATGTATGCAATGTTTTCGGACAAATAAAATAATAATAATAAAAAAAAACTTGTATTCAAACCAAAGAAAGGCTACCTGTAAAGTTTGAAGTCATCATTTTTCCATCTGTATTCTGATGGATAAAATACACACAATATATTTAATGCACGACTGGACTGGTTTGACAATTCACAAATATTTATTTTATGCACAACTACAGACAAATACTCATGGGTATCCAATCTGTGGACACTAATATATTGACAGTTATCTTACACCATAACGAAATAAAACTATATCCGGTCACGAAAAGAAAACAAATAATTTACATAATATAAATAAACTAAACTAAAATAACAAAAAAAACCTCCAGGTCAGTTTTGGAAAAACGGCGCCATCTGGTGTTGAACTGTGGGAACTACAGATGAACAGACCACAAAGTCAAACTTAAATTCAAATGGTCGTCGACGCACCACAGGAATGAATCTTACGCAGATAAAAAGAAGAACATTGTCCAGGCATTGACACTAGAAGTGATTGTGTAGAACTCTGTTTATTCTTTTAGTTGTGTGGTAAAAATATATATATATATATTAACCCCCTTGGCTTTTTCCACTGTAACACTATTTGTTACATTTGATTTGTTTTTTGTTGTTTTTCATAAATCGTCAGTGTACATGAGATTATATTTTGAATTTTTTATGAAAAAAAACCCCAGATAACTGTCAATATATTAGTGTCCACAGATTGGATGCCCATGAGTATTTGTCTGTAGTTGTGCATAAAATAAATATTTGTGAATTGTCAAACCAGTCCAGTCGTGCATTAAATATATTGTGTGTATTTTATCCATCAGAATACGGATGGAAAAATTATGACTTCAAACTTTACAGGTAGCCTTTCTTTGGTTTGAGTACGACTTCCCACAATTGACTCAACTGTCTAAATACGTCATCACCGAAATCACAGGCATTACTAATGGAGAAAAGAAACATGGATCTAGATCAAGACTGCGCATGCGCTCAACTCGTTTTCGTTTAATCTCGCTCCAACGTCTCCGAACTGCGAAATATATCATTTAAAATTAAGAGTGAGTACTCGTAAAGTGAACGAAAAAGTTCTCACCTTAATTTGTTCGCATCGAGTGATTTATTTTCATCAGAGCGGATCCGATTTTTTTTTTTTTAATTTTACATTCCTTTAATAATAGCAAATGGTAAATGTGAAGGTTTTGTTCAAAACAATCTTATAATTCATACAAAATAAGTTGTCTCAGAACACTTTACATTTAGAGCTGGCCGACCAGGACTCTCGAAAACAAACAAACAAAAATAGTAACGAAGGGGAACAAAGTGTTGCATGAGTCTATTATGTCAATTATTCAAGCCGCTTAGTAAATGTTTTTGTTCATATAAAACACAACAAATATTATCTATGTATGTATCTAGTATGGTAAAAATCCACAATAGTCTGATTAACAGCTATAAATCGTGTTTCCAAATAGTACTGACGTGATCAAATAACTGGAAAGTACAATTTTACAGCGTAAACGGAGGTGTCGTGCCCTCTTGTGGTCACATTGTAGAACTGCAGCACGGTTACATTATACAACAATTTCCGGTAAAGAATTTCAAAATACAAATTCAGCGCCAATTCATGCAGGGTAGTGGTTAGTCGTAAAACACGTACTCGGAATCTTTTTTTAAATTATTTAATTCTTCTTACATGTATTGATTCACTTGTGTGTTGTAGAATGTTATTTTGCCGAATGAAAATACGTTTTCTATTTTGTTGCTGTTGTTGTTTAATCGATTTTGAACGTCCACTCACATGGTGCATAGAGTTGATTATCTTAAATCCACTGTGAAATAAAATAATCCCAAGTAGCCTTTCTTTGGCATGACTACGACTCAACTGTCAACATATGTCATCACCGCATCCACAGGCATTAGTTGTTGAGAAGAGAAACATCGATTGAGATCAAGACTGCGCATGCGTATAAGATCCCGCGCTGGCCAGAATCATATAAAAGTCTGGGCCAATGGGGAGGCTAAGTCACGCCCTTCTACTTCCGGTCCGTGGGTACTTAGCTCGCCAAAAAAATGTAATTGGAGTGAATGGAGTGAGTCAAACTAAATTCTGATTCTGTTTGATAAGTGCTCTGAAATTCACTTATGATAGCTGTTAATAAGAAATGTTTGATGTGGCATCGGCAGCTCACCTGTTTTTTATGGACAGCAAAGGTGACATTAGGTTTTATGTGGACTAAGTTTTTTTTTTTAAATGTAACATAAACAAACATCTACAAAACAGGACAACAAAGACAATCCATAAAGTTAATGCATAAAAATCACATCAATAATAAAAAGACAAAAACAAATAAAAGGAAACAAAATTCAATTATTACTTCCTGGGCTCAGATTAAAAGACAAAGCAGAAAACAAACTATAAAGGCGTACAGCATTCTTAGATTTGACTTTTCCCAAAGAGTCCAAAAAAATAACAAGTTCCTTCAACAAAACCTGGAAATGAGGTGTGACAGACATGAATTTACATTTATGAATGAAGTATTTTACAAGTATAATAATATTGTTGACTTGTAATTCAGTTTTTTTTATCCTCCAACACAACACCAAATTGAATATTATCATAACTTAAGGGAGACAAAGACAAATTATTTTCCAATAACCATTGATAAAGAGTTTTCCAGAATCTATCAGTGATGTTACATGAGAAAAAAAGGTGTTCCTGAGTTTCAATATTCTTTTTGCAAAATGTACATTCATTAACATCTACATTAAATCTAAAGCACAATAATTCTTTACACAGATAAATATCATTCATTGTCTTAAAGTCACTTCTTTAACTTTCAGTGAATAGAACATTTCACATAATTCCATCTAAGCCTCTTAACAGTAGATGCATCAGTCGTGTATCTTTTTATTATATATCGTCTTTTTAAGGGTGATGGGAAACATTCTTTGGAAAGTAATGATCTTAGAATTTTATTCCTGCTACATTTATCAGATAAAAAAAGACAATCTTGAATAAATAAAGGGTACATTCAGGGTATTGTTGATTCATAAACTAAATATCCTTTGATTGTAACTATAAGAGTTTGAGGTTTTGCTTTAACCACTTCATTAAATAATTCTCTGCTACAGTTTCAATTATACTTGTTCCTAAATTCTGTCAATTCTAATATATTGCCTCTGTCATCCAATAAGTGTAGGATGGACCAGATACCCTGGTCTGACCATTCTTTAAAGTAAAAACACTTCTTATTTATTCAAATAGATCTATTATTCCAAATCAGTGTATTGTGAGGAGATAAATTATGTTTAATATCATTTTCCAATAATGGAGGACCTGTTGGTGAAATTTGGAAAGTTTGACTGGCACTTTACTTATTTCAAAATCACATTTCAACAAAAATTCTACACCCCCAAAATCCAGAAACAACTTTGTAGGGAAATTAAACCAAAAAAGTTCATAGTTTATGATAAAGTTCTGCAGCCACTTCAGCTTTAGTGAACCATTCATATGATCAAAATCAATCCCATTCAAACCTCCTTCCTCCAAACATTTAATAACATCATTCTTCCTAATATAATGATGTGTATTTTTACAAATAAAATGACAATTGTTTATATTAATAATCTTAATTATACGCTCAGGGATGTTCAAAGAGTATGTTGGTAAATTAACCTTGATAGACCTTTCATTTTTGATAGTAAAATTCATCCAAAAATAGACAGGTCCCTTTGTAACCATATATTCAAAATCATTTGACTTTTTTTCAGAGTGTTCTCAAAGTTAGCCTTCTCTCTATATTTCAAGTCCTTACACACTGTAATTCCTAAATATTTGACTTCTTTTTTGATTGGAATACCTTCAATAGATGTTAGAGGTTGATCATGAATCACCATCAATTCACATTTATTTAGATTCAACTTAAGACCAGAAGCTTCTGAGAAGGAGGAAATAATTTTTAGATCTTTTGGTATTTGAGCAGCATTTCTTCAAAATAAACTTGTATCATCTGCCAGTTGACTTACAATTAAGGGACACCCCATAACATTTAGCTGAATGACACCCTCACTATTTTTGAACATAATAGCTCAAATTTCCGCCGCCATAATAAAGATCAGAGGAGAGGCAGGACCACCTTGACGAATACCCCTCCTCACCTCAAATCTACTACAGGTACCGAATGGTAATGATATTGAACTATTTATGTCATTATAAAGCATATTGATGATCTCTCTGAAGCCATCACCAAAACCAAAGTGTCCAAAATAAAAGGCTGTTCCACACTATCCAATGCTTTGCAAAAATCTCCAAATAAAATGAAAGCATCATCTTCAATTCTATCACTATAATCCAGCAAATCCAACACTAGCCTGACATTGTTATGGATGGAGCGTTCTTTAAGGAACCCACATTGTGTTTCACTGATCATTTGTGCCATACCTTCTTTTAATCTATTAGCCACAATATGAGCAACCAATTTATAATCAATATTAAGTAGTGTAATAGGTCTGAGATTCTCCAAGTACTTTTTATCCTTGCCCGGTTTGGGAATAAGTGTTATTAACCTTGTTTCATTGTGGGCATTAAGGACTTATTCATGAAGCATTCACATATAGACAAAAAGAACTATTCTTTTATTTCATTCCAAAAGAATTGATAAAAACTGGATGATAATCCATCCTGTCCAGGTGCTTTCCCTAAACTAAGTTTTTTCATCGTATTATCCAATTCATACATTTCAATTTCAGCATCACATAGTTCCTTAAAATCAGAACTGATTTTGGGGATGTGATGTTTAATACTTTCATCAGATTTCTCTTTAGAATGAGACGAGGAAAATAACATTTAATCAAATCTATGGACTTCATTAGACAGCTGTTTAGGGTCTGTACATTCAACATCATTTATCGTAAACACATTAACTGCATTTCTTTCTTGTCTTTTTTTCTCTAAACCACAGAAGTACGCAGTATTTTTCTCCCCCTCTGAGTATTGACTCCTCATTGTGTTCGATACACATCATGGATCAGCCATAAAAATGACATATATAATATATAGACTATGGCTGTGATTTCAGATTAATATAAAAAACCTTGTGCAGAAGGAAAAGAGTCCATAGTAATAATAATACACAGTACAACCTATATATAATATTGCAGTTCATATTATATATGTCATTTTTATGGCTGATCCATGGTGTGTATAGCACCATGGATTTTAGATGTGTACTTTTACTCTGAGTAGAATTGAAACAAAGTAAAGATACTTTTATTCAATGACATTTTTTCAGTACTTTTTCCACCTCTGATTGGAAGGAAAGGGCAGTGGTCTTTCCACATCTGCATAAACTTTCAAATAAATTCCTTTGCATTCATGTGACAAGTGTACCATGTGAAAGAGGGTTTTCCCCAAAACTGGAGAGGTGATAACGAAGAAAAGAAATGGTTTGCACTTCTTAAATAAAAACCTTGAAATCTAAGTCATGCATATTTCCATGTGTTCATTGTATTTTAATGTAGTTTCATTTATTCATTTAGCACATATCAGTAGCTCAATGGTGCAGGGATGGAACAAAGCCCAATGGGCTTGTACAGGAGTTCCACCCTTAACACAAATTATAATCAACTTAGATGAATAAAGTTAACAAATAAACTTTGAAAATCAGGAGAAAAAGTAGAAAATAAAAGAAGAAAAAACATTCATAATTCAAGATATGCAAGATATACAGATGAAGAAGAAGCAAATAAAGTAGTAAGGCAGTGGAGAGGGCAGGAAGTGACTAACTGTGCACTAGATGTTTTTTGAGCTGCTTTTTAAAGAGTGAGAGGGACGTTAGAGAAAAGTGTCAAAGTAAAGTGTTCCAGAGCATCACACCTCTGTATGACAGGTTGAGTTGATTATGTGAAGTGCAGGTTAAAGGTGGATATAGATTATTATTATTACTGTGTCTAGTTGTGTCTGAGTGTATTTTAGTAACACAAATGACTTTGACACACATGTACCCACACACAAACTTTATTATAAACCATGTCAGATCAGGACGTGTTTTGTCAAGTACAGATCGCTGCGGCCTGTGGGAAGGCGTGGCTGGACATCTAGCCCAGCTTCTGGAGTTTCTGGTTCTACACGTTCCAGAGATAGTTGTGGAGGGAGGAGCGTCTGTTAGAGTCACCTCTGATTGGATAGAAACGTTAAAAAATAAAAACAAAACTATATTTCTAAAGACATGTCAAGTGTTTTGATAAAGTTTCCAGGAAACAGTGGTTGTGCAGAAATGTCTATAAAGTCACCTGCTCTATGCACTGGACGTATATAAAAGGTAGGTGGATGTTTAAATATACATTTATTCTTTATGTTTGTCAACTATTATTACATTCTGACACAGAAGTTGTGTTTTATCAAGCAGGAATGTCCAGTGAAATGACAGTAAACCGTAATGGAGGATGAAATTCAATGGAAAAACTATGAAATGTGGAGATAGATTTGAGTTATTAATGTCATATTCTGTCATATCCTAGAACATGTTTGTACTGGAATGTGAAGAACACTTCCTTATAAAGATTTTATGAAACTTTTATAAATAAATATGTTATAGTTAAAAAACAACCTTGTTTAATAAACATTATGAACAGTTATTATTTGACTTATTGTGCTGAGGTCTGAGGGAACAATTATAAAACCACAATCTATACCTTAGTGTGTTTTCAAAAAAGACTGATTAGGATTATTCATAATGTGGGCTTTAGGGATCACACTAACTCATTATTTTTATAGCTAAAAATGTTGAAATTATCTTATCTTGTTTAATATTTAATTGTTCTTATCATCGATAAAGTAAAAAAACTATTATCTGGAAATGTCCAAAAGAGGTTTATATGTATATATATATATATATATATATATATATATATATATATATTCTCCCAAGCTGGGAGAATGGCTCCAGCAGATACCAGGAACAACATCAGAGATCTCTGTACAAAAGAGCGCATTGCTAGGAACAGCTAAGATCCTGCGCAGAACCCTCAGGCTCCCAGGCCTCTGGTAGAGGACCCGAGTCTGAAGGAGACACCGCCCACGTGGGGCGAGGGGAACATTTTTTTATATATATATATATATATATATATATATATATATATATATATATATATATATATATATATATATATATATATATATATATATATATATATATATATATATATATACATATATATATATATATATGTGTGTGTGTGTGTGTGTGTGTATGTATAATACACACACCAGAGGTGTAAAGTAACTGCTTCATTACTGTACTTAAGTAGATTTTTGTAGTTTATTAGAGTTTATTAGAGTATTTATTTTTCAGGCAACTTTTTAATCTTACTACCTATATTTTTGTATAAATATCTGTATTTTATACTCTTTACATTTATATAAATATATGTATTTTATACTCTTTATATTTATATAAATATCTGTACTTTATACTCTTTACATTTATATAAATATCTGTACTTTATACTCTTTACATTTATATAAATATCTGTACTTTATACTCTTTACATTTTATAAATATATGTACTTTATACTCTTTACATTTATATAAATATATAAAGTTCTTTCAGTTGGCACAGACCCAGCAGACTCGTCCTTGTCTGGAACTAGTTTCTCCAGATTCCAGTAGATCACACACCTTCAACACAGGATCATTTTCACTAGTTTTAACTTTTTCAAACTCTTTCATTGTCTCTGTTTTTCACTTTGTTTCAATATAATGTCCCCATGTGGTCCCAGTCCTTGAGGTGTCCTCCTCAGATACTTTTATCCATTTGCTTTACCCCTTCATGCATGTCAGGTGACCAGTGGTCACACCCTTTAGGTCAGTCTCGTACCATGGGATGCATTGAGTTTTCCAACCCCTGATTCAGACCAGATTAACCTGTACCCTGTAGATTTGATTAATAGAAATCCAATCAACTGATAGCTATCATAACATAGTGTTACCTTATTTAACTCCTCTATACCTGTTCAATAATGCAACAAAAATCATAAAAACTAACATTAATTTATCCACTATATAATTCAGACTTTTATTTTACACTTTTAATGTCCATCAATTCTTTTAACAATGTTAATAATTTCAGTAAATAACATTATCCATTACCTTTTCAACCCTTGTAAGACACATTTATATTTCATCTTTAGGTTTTAAATTTCTAAAACAACTCCTGTTTTTCTGACTCAACACATTTTAGTTCCATTTTATTTCCCTGTTTTACAGTAGGTCTGAACTTTTTTCTAGTATTTCTTACTTTTCTTCATTGGTAACTATTTGTGAGTCTTTAGTACAACTTATTGCCTGTCATACTTTCATAACATACTATAATTCATTTATTAGGTGTACGAGGGCATTAACTAAAATGTCGACTCATCGACATGTCGACTCCTGTAGCACAAGTCGACTTAAATTTGGAGGAGTCGACAAGTCACATGTTCTCTCTCTCTCCCTCTCTCTCTCTCTCTCTCTCTCTCTTCATTAAGTCACATCTAGATTAAACTCAGACCATATCAGATGTGTGATGCAGGTTTTTGTCCTAAACCCTCAGTCTGGTTCACCTCTGAACCGCTGCTCCACATCTGATGTTTGTCCATCATAGAACCACGTCTCAAACTCTGATGTGTTTTCAGTGTTTGTGTGACTGATGTGGATTCAGCAGAATGGATCAGTGTGAGGACACAGAGGAGGGAGGGTCTCCCTCAAAGACCTCCAAAAGGAACCCCCCAAGACCTGGACCTGAAAGACCCCTAATGACTCAGAGGTAAGACCACCATCTGGATCTGTCCACCATTGTTCTCCATGTCAGAGCTCAGCACTAAAACCACTGACATCACTATTCACAGACCAGGACCAGGACCAGGACCAGGATCACGACCAGGACCAGGACCCAGCTGTGTGTCCATGAAGAGTGATGTCTCCAAGGACCTTGATATTAACTTCCAACAGAAACGTCCATCAGAGTCAGAGTACGTTGTCCTCATTCAATAACAACTCAAGTCAAACCATCTTTATAGTCAAGTGTGAAACAACAAGTTAAACAGAAGGAAAATGTTTCACCTACAGAACAATATGAATAACTTCACACCAGAGTGTGACTCAAAAACACTTGTATGTAAATGTTGATGTGAGCACAGACACATGGATGAACAGATCCTCCAGGACTCACCTGGAAACTGGCTTTGGATTCCCTCATGTGATGGACAGTGTTGTGTGTTCAGTTTTCAGTGCCATGTTTCCATACAGTAGTAGGTCTATCCATCAGCTGGGTGGAAATATGATGGTTGGCTGTGGACACACACATACAAATAGTCTGTCATTAGATTCACCTGGTTGGACTCAACAACATCTGACTAAAATACATTAATATCATTATTTATTTACACTCAATAATTATTAATGACCTGATTAACTTACAGAGGAAAGAAGTTTTTTCCAGCCCATGCATTTATGATATATTCCATTAAAATCATCCTTCAGTCATTAAATCTGCCCAGTACTGTTCCTTCTCCAAACCCACATGCTCCTTCTGCACATGCTCAGTTCTGTCCAGGTCCAAACTGGATGTTTCAGCAGAAAAAACATCCAGGACATGACATGTTCAAACTCTCAATAATTTACTTTTTTCTTCTTCTAAACAATAAACAAAAACAATATTTGCATCTGTTTGTCTGATGCAGCCACATCTTTTGAAACCAAAAATATTTTTCTGCAAATATTTTAAACTATAAAATCTTAAGGGTGTGTGAAAACTTTTTCTACTATTGTAAAACTAAATGATTCTGATGTGATTTTGTTTTACTTTCACCTGAGTTTGTTGTTTTTTTAATTAGAACTTCAGACTTTATTGATGTTCAGTGTCTTGATCATTTTCTAACACTTTGTTTGAAAACTAAACTCTCTGTTTTCCTGATGAACAGGATCCATCACAGACCAGAGTCCTCTGGACCTGGTCCTGGATCCAGTTCTGTGTCCTTCAGGAGTGACCACTCCATGGGGCGCCCACTAGACTTTTCTGAAACGTAAGTTTAATGTAAATGTCAGAGGCGACGACTGTTTATAAAACATTTATCAAACAGTGACTTTAGTTTATTTGTTTATTTTCAACTCAGATTCTTTACATTATTGAGTTTGTTAACATGAACATAAAAATCTGATAACATATGTAAATACGTAACTTTTACACATGTGTAGATTGAAATGAATGAAATAAATCTGATTAAACTGTATAAATGTAGGAAGACATTGGAGTATTAACAATAAATTCAGTTGATTTAATCAGATTTTTTATAATCCAGTGGTTATCTGATAGATAGATAGATAGATAGATAGATAGATAGATAGATAGATAGATAGATAGATAGATAGATAGATAGATAGATAGATAGATAGATAGATAGATAGATAGATAGATAGATAGATAGATAGATAGATAGATAGATAGATAGATAGATAGATAGATAGATAGATAGCCTTTATTGTCATTTTACACAGGTACAATGAAATTTAAGCATCTCCTTCAGTGCAGCCTTAAAAAATAATAAATAAATAAATAAGTTATAAAATAAGTATATTATATAAAAAAGTTATAAATAAGTGTGCAATATAAAAAAGGATAAAAGTGATTAAAAGGATTGCCCAGGAGCCCGGAGTATAGTCAGTAAAGTGACATAGTGCCTGGTGTGGTCCGTTTAGAGTGACGTGGTGCTGTTTGAGTTCAGTGTGATGATGGCTCTGGGGAAAAAACTGTTTTTAAAGTGGTTAGTCCTCACTCTGATACTCCTGTAGCGCCTTCCAGAAGGCAACATGCTGAACAGGTGGAAACTGGGGTGAGTGCTGTCTTTTAAGATGTTTTTAGCTCTACTGAGGCAGCGTGAGTTGTAGATTTCAGACAAGGAGGGGAGAGGGCAGCCGATGATCCTCTGCCTTTACGACGCACTGACACCGCTTCCTGTCTGCCTCAGTACAGCTGGAGTGCCAAACTGTGATACAGTATGTTAACAGGCTCTCGATAGTGGAGCGGTAGAAGGACATCAGCAGCTTCATGTCCAGGTTGTTCTTCTTGAGTATCCTCAGGAAGTGCAGACGCTGCTGAGCCTTCTTGACAGTTGCTGTGGTGTTTGCAGTCCAAGAGAGATCGGCTGAGATGATGGTGCCCAGGAACCTGAAGTTCTGTACTCTCTCTACACAGACACCGTTGATGTAGAGGTGGGCGTGGTCCGCCTTGTTCTTCCTGAAATCAAGGATTATTTCCTTGGTTTTTGCTGTATTCAAGGCTAGGTTGTTTTTTGAGCACCACGCTGTGAGTTTCAGGACCTCGTCTCTGTAGGCAGACTCGTCCCCCCCTGAAATGAGCCCTACCACCGTCGTATCATCGGCGAATTTGATGATGGTGTTGTGGGGGTGGGCTGGGGTGCAGTCATGCGTGTACAGAGAGTACAGAAGTGGGCTCAGCACGCAGCCCTGAGGTGAGCCGGTGCTGAGTGTGCGGGTGGTGGAGAGGTGGGGACCAGTTTCACAGTCTGGGGGCGGTTGGTTAGAAAGTCCTTAATCCAGGAGCAGGTGAGTGTGGGGAGGCCGAGGTCTGATAGTTTGGTGGTCAGGATGTCCGGTATGATGGTGTTGAATGCTGAGCTGTAATCAATGAAGAGCATCCTCACGTAGCTCCCCTGATGTTCCAGGTTACTCAGCGCAGCATGAAGAGCTGTTGATATGGCGTCCTCAGTAGACCGGTTTGCTCGATAAGCAAACTGGTGTGGATCGAGGATGGGGGGGAGGCAGGCTTTAATGTGGTGTAGAACGAGCCTCTCAAGGCATTTTGTAATAACAGGGGTAAGTGCCACCGGGCGGAAGTCTTTGAGGCTGTCTGTGGCTGATTTCTTGGGAACTGGGATGATGATAGATGATTTCAGGCAGGATGGAATGACCGCCTGCCTCAGAGAGAGGTTGAAGATGGTGGTGAAGACCTGAAATCAGATGATCCTGTTTACATGATCACTTTAATAATCTGATAACTCCACAGTCATGATCATGATCGTAGCATTAATGTGTGTGTAAATGGACTCATTTATTCTCAAAAGGTTTCATGAGTATATATCATATTTGGTTTGTGTTTAATTGGTCAATAAATATAGAGGTTGGTAAAAGTTTCCAGTTTA
This sequence comes from Siphamia tubifer, assembly GCA_020466265.1. Lineage (NCBI taxonomy): Eukaryota > Metazoa > Chordata > Actinopteri > Kurtiformes > Apogonidae > Siphamia > Siphamia tubifer. The sequence continues at coordinate 43,650,569 of CM035796.1, forward strand.
TTTTCCAGATTTCACAAGGTCAAACCACAGTCCTAATAAAGACACTGTTATTGATAATATACATATAAAATCTACATGTGGTCGTTTTCCTTTCATGAAAATGTCATGTATTTAGATAGAAAACTTACTGACATATTGTACTGTAAACTTAGCTGCATTTGAAGACAATCGCAAAATGCACGAAAAACTGCAGGGGGTGGGGGGCTTTAGGTGGAATGACCCTTCTGAATTGTGATTGGCTGACAGGTGTCCCTTTGTTTAGTGTGAACAGACTGTTCAGTAAATGTTCTTCAGTGTGTGAAATGACATTTCTATGGAACTAAAGTGAGTTCAGTCCTGCAGCCATGAGGTCACTGATGTGGATCCTGATGAACTGAACTAAACCTGTTGATCAACTCAAACACTGAGTGTGAAGTTCCAAACTCACTCACATGTTGGTTCTCAGTGGGATCAGCAGGACCAGGACACCTGTCCCACTACAGGGGGTCATGTGACTGATGTTGACGTCCAGGTGTGTCCACCTGTTGGTGTGGACAGACATAATGTGAGCTGATTGTTGATGGTTGGTCCACAGAGTGGAGCAGCAGAGCTCAGATGTTCCCACTGGTCTACAGGATCAGACTCAGCTGGACCACATATTTCAGGTGTGTACATGTCCAACATCTACTGGTCCATCTGTTCTGTCCAATCATCTGCTGTTTTCAGACCAGTGGATGTCACTGTGTCCAACATGGACCTGAGCTTTGGTCCATGTTGGACTTTGTGTTTTTCATCATGTTTTGTGTTCCAGCTGCTGGAGGAGAACATCTGCACTTTTGTCAAGAACCAACTGAAGAAGTTCCACCAGGTTCTGAGTACAGATTACCCAGAGTGCTTAGAGAGTCTGAGAGATGAGGATGAAGAGCAGAGGAAGAGCTCAGAGGCTTTTCTGAACATCACACTGAACTTCCTGAGGAGGCTGAAGCAGGAGGATGTGGCTGAGCGTCTGCACCGCAGTAAGATGATTCTGTACAGAATGAACAGACTAGGCCTGGGCCATAAACCCAAAATGTACTGTTACTGACATTTACTACCATCACTGCACCACTACCACTGATGCACGGGTCGATATATAAATGACGTGCAACTAATTGTTTTTTAAACTAACCCGCCCGCAACTCAGACCACAACAAATATATTTGATCGAACCGACCTGCTTCTGGACCCGCATTTTAAAAAAGTAGTCAATGGTCTTTATGAACATCACGTGACTTTACTCACACACCTGAACATCACATGACCTTTGACCTTACTCACATACCTGCATTTATTTCTGTTAAAATTCCATGTCATTGTTTGTAAGTTAATATGTTGAGAAAATATTTTTGTTCTGCTTCATCATTCAAAAGTTATCAACGCTAACGCAGCATCTAAACCAGGGGTCGACGACCTGTAACACCCAAAGAGACATTAGAACCCAGTTTCCATGGATATAAAAACACTGGGAGCCACTCATCATCTTTAAAAATATCAGCTAATGTGTCCCAAACCTTACTTTTTTTGTTTGTATGTTTCCACTCTCCCAACTTCATTTTCTCTCTTGCTCCCTCCATACCGTAGGATACTGACCACGATGTACGACTGTGGCTCAGTTGGTAGAGTCAACCCTTCAGTCCAGTGATTGAAGGGTTGGCGGTTTGTGTCCTAGCTCTGGCTGTCTACATGTTGAAGTGTCCTTGGGCAAGACACTGAACCCTGGCTTAGTCTCCCAGTAGGACTGACAGAATCTTATAAACCTACTGGCAGGCCTGGAGTGGACCCCTTTTTCAGCCCGGAAGTTTTATACCCAAAGCCGGCCCACTTTGCTATGGATGAGGAATTTAAATAAATGAACCGCAGCGAGCTCTTATGATGCCTTTTTAATGGGTATAAATTCAGGTATATGTTGACAGAAAATACTTTACTTTACTATTTTTAATTCAAGTAAAATGAGAGAAAGATTTTAAAAGTAGAAAATCTGATAAAGATGAAAACATATTACCTTTGTACAGTAGCAGTAATTTGAAATCAAAATCAAAAATTTGAAATCAATATATTAAGTTTTACACTTAACTCTTCAGTAGCTTCACTACACACATATTTAGGCAACTTACAGCATCAAAATCCTCCTATGCAAAGCACTGGTTTCTGCAACTTTATTGATAACAATGTCATTGTCAATAGACATGAGAATTTCCTTCTCTGTGTACATCAACATGAAGGCCTCCAAGAGTTCCTGAGACAGTGAGCTTCGTAGCCTAGTTTTCACAAATTTTAATGCAGAGAAGCTCCGCTCACATGCAACCTGAGTGATTGAAAGGGTCAACAGGAATTTATATGCCAGCCCAATTACATGGTAAGCATCTGTGAGGAGGTTATACTGTGAGAGGATCAAATAAACACAGATGACACAGTTTTTAGAAGAAGAGCAGGTCCTTCTCTCCAGCTCATACTCTGGCTGCATATATGACAGCCCACTATCCTCCTCAACCAGGGGCGGAGCGTTTGGTTCACTGTAGGGGGGGCAATGACCTGTAGTGGGCCCTTTATACACTAGGTCTAGTACAGGTAATGTTGGTGTTCATTCCAACACCATGGTTTTAATTAGTCCTCATGTTGATCTTCCTCAAGGCATAGGCATTTTGTTTTGATGTTTTTTATGTCTTGTGTGTTTATGTTTTCAGATTGTTTCTCTATAAAAGTAGACTATAGACTCCTTCAAAGTTAACGTCATTCAAACATAAGAGGAAGTTGCGTGCACAGACCGGACAAAAAAAACTGCATGGAAACACTGTTGTTTATATAGATGACAGACCTACAGCAGAACTACAAATGTCTAGTTGTTGTTTTGCCAGTTGTCAGAATCGTTACAAGGACAGAGTTAAACTGTATAGAATTCCATCTAGATCTCACCCATTCAAAATCAACAACATCTATGGTTACAAAGATCCAGCGTGTGGACTGGGATGAGAACACGATCAGGAATGTCCGTTTGTCTGTCCTTCCTATTCTAACCACAATCTGGACCTGGAATAAAACTGCTGCAGCATGACCCAAACCTACAATGAAGTACAGACTGAAAATAAAATGAAAGATATGGGAGATATACAAATAGGTGGTTAAGTGATTAGCAAGAGATAATGTATTGACCATGAGTTACTGATAAAATATTCCCCCGAAGACCGAAGCGGTAGGAATACATTATCCCGCTTATTCTACTGGTTATTACAGTTTATTAGTGCTACCACTCAAACAGATTTAATAAAATAACCATTACAACGTAGTGAATATTTACTTTCAAAGTGGCCAAACTACCTGCGGAGTGATATGGTCACGTGAATCTGAAGTGAAAAAAACCCTCCTGCTGAAGGTTGGGGACGTTAATTCAAAGTGAACGGGAGCTGTTGGAACATTCTAGAAGGACGTAGAATAAACCTGGTAAATTAAACCAGAGGAAGTTATAAACCTGCTAACAGATTAGCCTGCTAGCTTTGTCTAGTTAAGAGAATAATGACTCCAGCCTCTTCTGTTATTAACACCACCTCTAGGTTATGAACATGTGTCAAACATGTTTAACACATACACACACATAACAGTCGTATGTGTCTAAACACTTTTTAAACAGTTTTTTATCAGTGTACATAGAAGGCTTGTTAATTAAGTACATATAAGTCAGGCTATTGTATACTAGGAAACTTACTGACTTTACATGCGGTTTATAGAGGTGCAATACCACTGTCATCAGTGCTCCCTGCTTTTAGTTATTTGTATTTATTTTATTTTTATATATAGATATTTATATTTTTATATTTTATCCTGACTGTGAATGTGATATTTCTATTTTTTTATTTCTCTTTTTATCTTTTTTGCACAGTGTGGGGAGTCAATCCCAATTTCGTTGTGCTCAAGTACCATGTATGAAGGCTCAATGACAATAAAGTTGAATTGAATTGAATTGAATTGAATTACCGATATCCTCCGTCCACTCTTTTATCAAGTAAGGATCCAGTAGGTGATACTCACTTTTAAGTGCTAATTTATTTATGTATTATTCTAGATCTGGAAAAGACACAGATTTATCATACTCTGACAGCTTTAAAAACCGGTCTTCAGAAAGTCCTGGCTGCGCGTGCATCATTCGGTTAATTTACAAACATGTCAGTAAAGGTGTGCGTGAGGCAAGGTGCGTTCACGAACCGTAGGAATTTTATGCAGCCAGGGTACAGGTGGTGACTGTTACTTTGTAGCAAAAGCGAAACATGCGAGATTAACTTTACGACCTCAACACACTCAACAAGGACACATTTACAGTTGTTTTATTTTTCCCGTACAATCGAGAAATAAGCATTTATAAATATGATATATATTTTTAAATAAATCAGATAGTTGTGGCTTAAATCTATGTGGGCCCCTGATCCATGTGGGCCCGTGGCGACCGCACCCCATACGCTCCGCTAGTGTCCTCAACTGTCTGTGTCACCTCTCTTCCTGTCCTGACAATGTAATCCTCCAGAGGAGACTTTTTCAATCTATCCCACTTGATATATTTTCCAAAATAAATTAAACTACAATGAATATCTAAATGAAATATTGGCCCATCATGTCTTTTCTCTTATGATAAAGGCTATGATATTTTACATGACAAATAATTATTTTATTTTAACTAGCCTAATTCTTTTATGTATCCTCTAGCCTTCCTGCCCCTTCAGATGTCATGGCCTCTTCTGGATCATCAGCATTATCAGAGGGGTCTGCTGCATCGATGCTACAAAACATTCCATTAATAGGCTATTTAATAGGCTATTAGCTTATACTTATCAATGATGTTATTCTTTTTCATCTTGAAAATAGATATTTCTGATAGTCTTATGGGCTCAATAAAATATATAGCTTACACCAAGTTGACATTGCAACGTTCGCTATGTTATATAGCCCACTGACAATACAAATGTTTTTATCATAGGCTATCTCTCAGTATCCTACCAGAAGTAGCTGGGTTCTGTCCTCTGGAAAACAGCTCTATTAATTTCGCACATTTGGCTGCATCTTCTTCCAATGCTTTTTCTTTTTCTGGTCTTTTCAGCTCCACCTGGCATCTTTCTGTCCTCCATCACTACAGACTGATGTAGCCTATAATTCGCGCTGTTCTTCTATGTCAATTTAATTTCACTGCTACAGAAAAGACGAGACGTGGCCTCAACCAACTTAAAAAATTTTTTTGGGGGGCAATCAGATGGTATAGTCTAACCCATCTCACCTGCTGAGATGTTGGGTTGCGCTGAATGTGGCTGACTAGAGAATGAATGCAACAATACGATTAGATAGTGCAAGTGACGTGTTAAAATTATTTTTTCATCCAACCGGCCCAAACTCGACCTTGACATGAGCCAGCCTTTTGGGAAATCTCCTGTTCTTCCCGATTAGCCACCCCGGCACTGCCTACTGGTCTATGAGTGTGTGTGAATGGGTGAATGTGAGGTTAATGTAAAGCACTATGAGCACCATGAAGGTGGAAAAGAACTATATAAGTACAGAACATTTTACATCACCTACAAATTCTGTTAATAAAGTGTATGTATTAATAATAGAAAATTATACCTAATATTTAAATGACAATAATTTACCAGGTTATTTTACTGCTTATCGCAAACAACAAAGTACCTGACCGAAAGCAAACCCCAATATCATTAAAAAATATGTTTGAACTAGAAAAGCACTCTGAGAGCACAGACCTCTGCCAAGGTACACACCCCCACCCCACCCCGGATCACCACCAAAATCTAATCATTTCTAGATCTCCCCATTACCAAACTACCCTGAAAATTTCATCCATATCCAAAATCCCAAATCTATCCATATGTTTTTGAGTTATCTTGTACACAAACAAATATCCAAACCAACCAACACTGGCAAAAACATAACCTCCTTGGCGAAGGTTATGACCTGCAACTGTGGATGACCACAAGCGCCCGCTCACCTCAGGTCAGCCTGCGCATCATTGACGACTACAGACTGAAACACACACACACACTTGTGTGGCTGAACCCCCTCATTTACTGTACATTTATCATTATAAAGGTCAAACTTCCCAGTTTATGGTGATAATGATTTGAGGTCATATCGTCCAGCCTTATGTGAGACTGATGGTTTTATCTGCATCTACATTCAGGAAGTCTGTCTGGAGTTTGTCAGCGGAAACTGAAACGTAACATTCAGCAGAAGTTTGAGTGTGTGTTTGAGGGCATCGCTAAAACAGGAAACCCCAAAACCCTCCTGAAGCAGATCTACACAGAGCTCTACATTACAGAGGGAGGGGCTACAGAGGTCAACCAGGAGCATGAGGTCAGACAGATTCAAAGAGCATCCAGGAACCCACAAACACCACAAACAACCATCAGATGTGAAGACATCTTTAAAACACCAGCTGACAGACATCAGCCAATCAGAATAATGCTGACAAAGGGCGTGGCCGGCATCGGGAAAACAGTCTTAACACAGAAGCTGGGTCTGGACTGGACTGAAGACAAAGCCCACCAGGACATCCACTTCATATTTCCATTCACCTTCAGAGAGCTGAATGTGCTGAAGCAGAAGAAGTTCAGTTTGATGGAACTGGTTCATCACTTCTTCACTGAAACCAAAGAAGCAGGAATCTGGATCTTTGAAGACCTCCAGGTGGTCTTCATCTTAGACGGTCTGGACGAGTGTCGACCTCCTCTGGACTTCAACAACACTCAGACTGTGGCTGATGTGACAGAGTCGGCCTCAGTGGATGTGCTGCTGGTGAACCTCATCAGGGGGAACCTGCTTCCCTCTGCTCGCCTCTGGATAACCACACGACCTGCAGCAGCCAATCAGATCCCTCCTCAGTGTGTCAACATGGTGACAGAGGTCAGAGGGTTCACAGACCCACAGAAGGACGAGTACTTCAGGAAGAGGTTCACAGATGAAGACCAGACCAACACAATCCTCTCCCACATTAAGAAGTCCCGAAGCATCCACATCATGTGTCACATCCCAGTCTTCTGCTGGATCACTGCTGAGGTTCTGGAGGACGTGTTGAAGACCACAGACAGAAGACAACTGCCTAAGACCCTGACTGACATGTACATCCACTTCCTGGTGGTTCAGGCCAAACTGAAGAACGTCAAGTACAATGGACGATCTGAGACAGATCCACACTGGAGTCCAGAGACCAGGAAGATGATCCAGTCTCTGGGAAAATTGGCCTTTGAGCAGCTGAAGGAAGGAAACCTGGTCTTCTATGAATCTGACCTTACAGAGTGTGGCATCGATATCAGCTCAGCCTCAGTGTACTCAGGAGTGTTCACACAGGTCTTTATAGAGGAGAGTGGACTGTACCAGGACAAGAGGTTCAGCTTCATCCATCTTAGTGTCCACGAGTTTGTGGCTGCTCTTCATGTCCATCAGACCTTCATCAACACTGGAGTGGATCTGCTGTCAGAAAAACAAACATATGTTTGGTCTAAACAATCAAAGGTCAAACCTGTCCAGTTCTACCAGAGCGCTGTGGACCAGGCCTTGCAGAGTCCAAATGGACACCTGGACCTGTTCCTCCGCTTCCTCCTGGGTCTATCACTGTCGACCAATCACAGGCTCCTAATGGGTCTGGTGGAACCAACAGGAAGCAGCTCAAAGGCCAATCAGAAAACAGTTGAGTACATCCAGAAGAAGATCAATGAGAATGTGTCTGTAGAGAAAAGCATCAACCTGTTCCACTGTCTGAATGAACTGAACCATCGATCTCTGGTGGATCAGATCCAACAGTACCTGAGATCAGGACGTGTCTCCACAGGACAATTGTCTCCTGCTCAGTGGTCAGCTCTGGTCTTCATCTTACTGTCATCAGAAAAAGACCTGGATGTGTTTGACCTGAAGGAATACTGTGGTTCAGAGGAGGGTCTTCTGAGGCTGCTGCCAGTGGTCAAAGCCTCCAACAAAACTCTGTGGGAACAAACAGTCTGATCAAACATCTCTAATATATATCTATCATGTTAACACGATCAATAACTTCACACTCATCCCTTTTGTTTTGTCCAGACTCAGTAACTGTAACCTGTCAGAGAGAAGCTGTGAAGCTCTGTCCTCAGTTCTCACATCCCAGTCCTGTAGTCTCAAACATCTGAATCTAACCAACAATGACCTGAAGGATTCAGGAGTGAAGATACTGTCAGATGGACTGAAGAGTCCAGGATGCAGACTGGAGACTCTCAGGTCAGGGTTCAACAAGTAACACATGACTGAAATGTTTAGGAACTTTCCCACTGGAGGAACCTTTTGTAGTTCTTATAACCTTTTTCGTTCCTACTCGCAGGCAGAGTCTTTTATAGTTTTTAGAACTATATGATCTAGGTGTTTGGTGATTGGTAGAGCCCAGGCCACGCAGTACTGTTATCTTTGAAACCATCTGTGTAGTGTCAGCTGTATGTTGGAAAAAATATACAGAGGAAGGACCAATGATGTGGTTTTGTTTTTGGGTTAGTGCTATGAAATTAACATATGTCATAGTATCACCTGCAGCTGGATTCTTCGTCTCCTAACTCTCTGTAAACTCCTCCATTCTTGACATTAGATGCTGTATATGACCACAATTAACATTCCTGTGATACAGAAGATAAACACTGTGACCTCCTCATTCTCTATTCTAGTTTATAGTAACGCTGTGGCCTCCTCATTCTCTATTCTAGTTTATAGTAGCGCTGTGGCCTCCTCATTCTCTATTCTAGTTTATAGTAGCGCTGTGGCCTCCTCATTCTCTATTCTAGTTTATAGTAGCACTGTGGCCTCCTCATTCGCTATTCTAGTTTATAGTAACGCTGTGGCCTCCTCATTCTCTATTCTAGTTTATAGTAGCGCTGTGGCCTCCTCATTCTCTATTCTAGTTTATAGTAGCACTGTGGCCTCCTCATTCTCTATTCTAGTTTATAGTAGCACTGTGGCCTCCTCATTCTCTATTCTAGTTTATAGTAGCGCTGTGGCCTCCTCATTCTCTATTCTAGTTTATAGTAGCACTGTCTTCTACTTCCTTGTGTAATTGTTGAATTTAGTGATTAAAGAATACATCACTGTTGTGGATGTTAGTGTCACATTGGCCCCTCCCATGGTACCCAACGGTTCCCAAGGAACTGTAGAGTTTTAAGAACTATTTAGTTCCTAGAACTACTCTGTGTGAAAGCACCTTTTGTCTCCAATTGTTGGAACCATGTCTTTTGTTTTGTCCAGACTCAGTAACTGTAACCTGTCAGAGAGAAGCTGTGAAGCTCTGTCCTCAGTTCTCACATCCCAGTCCTGTAGTCTCAAACATCTGGATCTAACCAACAATGACCTGAAGGATTCAGGAGTGAAGATACTGTCAGATGGACTGAAGAGTCCAGGATGCAGACTGGAGACTCTCAGGTCAGGGATCAACAAGTAACACATGACTGAAATGTTTGTCTCCAATTGTTGGATCCATGTAACTTGTCAGTAGTTGTTTGTGTTGAACTCCAGACCAGTTCTACTGATCTTCAACTGTGTTCAGAGTCTGTAACTCATAGACTTTACACATTGAAGTCATGTTGGTGAAATCAGATCCACTCACAGACTGTTCAATGACTCCAACTCCACTCATCTCCATCCTCAGTTGATGTTTGTCATGTGTTTTGTTGCAGATTGTCAGGGTGTCTGATCACAGAGGAAGGATGTTCTTCTCTGGTCTCAGCCCTAAAGTCCAACCCGTCCCATCTCAGACTGTTAGACCTGAGCTACAACCATCCAGGAGCCTCAGGACAGGAGCTGTGTGCTCTAGTGGAGGATCCACACTGGACACTGGACACTGTCAGGTATGGACTGAGCTGATGCATCCACAGATAATGACAGATAGAACAGGTAGAGCTGACAGGAAGTATCTGTCAGAGCTGGGATACATCCTGTCTGAAGGTACAGCCCATGTTCAAAGACAAAGACACTCAAGCAGTGATTCACAAGGAACCATTTAGTGGATGTGAACAGAAAAGCTTCAGTGGATCAGACTGAATGTCCATGTTTCCAGCTGCTCTGACCCTCCTCCTCCTTTCAGGTTGGAACCTGCTGGAGTCCAGATGTTGAAACCAGGTCCATGGAGACGTAAGTGTGATTTTCATTCATTCAAACCAACCTGAACCCAAACTGGGACCACTGTTTATGAGGAATGCACTTATGAAGGGTTATGTCAGGTTATGAATGTTAAGCTGCGCTGAACTTCAGAGACTGAGCTCAAACCCTCACAGACAATATCAACATCACAAACAATAACAACCATGGTAGCAACAACAAGCAACAGCAACCAGAACAACAACTGGGCAAAAAATAATAATAAAGAAAAATTAAAAGGAAAATAAAAAGACCTATTAAATGAGGAACACAAAAAACATAATATGAACAGAACATCGCAAACAACAACAGCCCAGAAAATACACAAAATAAATCTGCACAACAGCAGGTGTTCACATTATTATCACATTATTAACAGGTTATTAATATATAAACAGTTGGTTAATTAATGCAGAGTAGTGCATTCATGATGACAACTAATGACATTATTCAACTGTTATTAATGCTTAATAATGCACTAACTTTAATTATAGGACTGTTATTGTAAATAATTACCAAATCTGATTTCTATATTAGTTCCATCATAAGGAACTAAACATTAATGTGAACAAACAGTTAAAACAGTAACATAATCTAGAACAGGGGTGGACAACTGCGCTCCTCCAGGGTCGTATCCTGCATGTTTTAAATGTTTCCTTCTTCCAGAAAACCTGATTGAATTAATGATCAGCTCATCAATAAGCTCTGCAGAAGTCTGATAATCATGTAATGGCTTCCAGGTGTGATGGAAGAGGGAAATACCTCAAATGTGCAGGATACCGGTCCTCCAGGACTGGAGTTGTCCATCCCTGATCTAGAGTCACTGAGAAATGACTGATTTGATTCTGTTTTTGGCTTTTTATTAAACATTCAACATATTTTCATTATTTGAATGATTTGGGAAAAAATGGTTTTGAACGATTGAAATGATCTATAAAGGGATCAATATCAGTCTGATCATCAACATGAACAGATCCTACAGATTTGATATCAGTCATGGGGTCAGAGTCGAACCCTTTCAGATTCCTTTATTTTACGAGTTGAATTATTGACTATTTAACAGAAATGAAAATGTTCACCACAGAGGAACCTCACACAACTAATGCACTCTAGTACACACACACACATACACACACACACACACACAAGCACACACAGTATTAGTGAGTTAAACAGTGTCATTTCAGGACAGTGTAGTGGAGGAGGCGATCTCTACCAGTGAATTAACACAAGTGTTGTCAGAGTGGACAAAGGTTTGTGATTTAGAGGAAAAAAATGATCCACATAAATGACATTGAGATGGTGCAGCTGCTTTATTTAATGACAAAGGTCTGGAGCATTTTCACAACATTTGAAAATGCTTGTGTGGATGGATTTGTAATGAAACCACCTGCAAGTGCAGTCCCAGTTCTTCTGCTGATGTTTTAGTGGAAGGAGATTCTCCTTCAGAGAATAACCCCCTCCTCCCTTTCACACATCATCTCATCTTAGAAAGGTACAGAAATGAATAAAAACACTTTTTCCAGTTTTAAAATCCTTAAATAAGGATTTTGGGATGGTTTGGGGGTGTTTCAATGGTACAACAGATTCATTAAATGAGTAAATTGCAAAATGAGCAAAATTATGGAACAAATTTGTCATGACCTCCGTTCCAGTGACCTTTCCCCCAATTTTCCACACTCACCTGGTCCTGCACTGCGCAGCTGCAAGCCGTTCCTAATCGGTGACTATTTAAGCGGTGAGGCTTGTAGCTGCCAGTGCAGGACCATTCTTCTATGTCACCTCCATAACCCGGTCAATGTCTTCCATCTCCCCAATCACCATAACCCGGACACTCATCATCACCACGGACTCTGGCCGTTTACTCCCAGGTTGTGTCTGTCTTGTCTTTATGTTGTACTTTTGTTATTAAATTGTTTTGCCCTTCAGTACTGTGCAATGGAGTCCTCCTTCACCTCACCCCGATCCGTGACAGAATGGTCCTGCCACCATCTGGACTCCGCCAGTGCTGAAGGGACCCTTTTTGTTTTAGTTTTCCCCTGTCTGTTCCGTCTAAAGTCTGTCCAGTCTTGCGTTCTGTCCCGTTCAGTGTTTCTGGCTTAAGCGTTCAGTGTTTCTGGCTTAAGCGTTCAGTGTTTCTGGCTTAAGCGTTCAGTGTTTCTGGCTTAAGCGTTCAGTGTTTCTGGCTTAAGCGTTCAGTGTTTCTGCCTTAAGCGTTCAGTGTTTCTGCCTTAAGCGTTCAGTGTTTCTGCCTTAAGCGTTTCTGAGTTTCTGGCTTAAGCGTCTCTGTGTTTCTGGCTTAAGCGTCTCTGTGTTTCTGGCTTAAGCGTCTCTGTGTTTCTGCCTTAAGCGATCTGTGTTTCTGCCTTAAGCGTTCTGTGTTCCTGGCTTAAGCGTTCTGTGTTCCTGGCTTAAGCGTTCTGTGTCTCTGCGTTCTGTGTCTCTGCGTTCTGTGTCTCTGCGTTCTGTGTATCTGGTTTAAGCGTTCTGTGTATCTGGTTTAAGCGTTCTGTGTATCTGGTTTAAGCGTTCTGTGTATCTGGTTTAAGCGTTCTGTGTTTTTGGCTAGCGTTCTGTGTTTTTGGCTAGCGTTCTGTGTTTTTGGCTAGCGTTCTGTGTTTTTGGCTAGCGTTCTGTGTTTTTGGCTAGCGTTCTGTGTTTTTGGCTAGCGTTCCGTGTTTTTGGCTAGCGTTCCGTGTTTTTGGCTAGCGTTCCGTGTTTTTGGCTAGCGTTCCGTGTTTTTGGCTAGCGTTCCGTGTTTCTGGCTAGCGTTCCGTGTTTCTGGCTAGCGTTCCGTGTTTCTGGCTAGCGTTCCGAGTTTCTGGCTAGCGTTCCGAGTTTCTGGCTAGCGTTCCGAGTTTCTGGCTAGCGTTCCGAGTTTCTGGCTAGCGTTCCGAGTTTCTGGCTAGCGTTCCGAATTTCTGGCTAGCGTTCCGAGTTTCTGGCTAGCGTTCCGAGTTTCTGGCTAGCGTTCCGAGTTTCTGGCTAGCGTTCCGAGTTTCTGGCTAGCGTTCCGAGTTTCTGGCTAGCGTTCCGAGTTTCTGGCTAGCGTTCCGAGTTTCTGGCTAGCGTTCCGAGTTTCTGGCTAGCGTTCCGAGTTTCTGGCTAGCGTTCCGAGTTTCTGGCTAGCGTTCCGAGTTTCTGGCTAGCGTTCCGAGTTTGTGGCTAGCGTTCCGAGTTTGTGGCTAGCGTTCCGAGTTTGTGGCTAGCGTTCCGAGTTTGTGGCTAGCGTTCCGAGTTTGTGGCTAGCGTTCCGAGTTTGTGGCTAGCGTTCCGAGTTTGTGGCTAGCGTTCCGAGTTTGTGGCTAGCGTTCCGAGTTTGTGGCTAGCGTTCCGAGTTTGTGGCTAGCGTTCCGAGTTTGTGGCTAGCTGTCTTGTCTTCTGGCTTTTTGTCTTGTCTTCTGGCTTTTTGTCTTGTCTTCTGGCTTTTTGTCTTGTCTTCTGGCTTTTTGTCTTGTCTTCTGGCTTTTTGTCTTGTCTTCTGGCTTTTTGTCTTGTCTTCTGGCTTTTTGTCTTGTCTTCTGGCTTTTTGTCTTGTCTTCTGGCTTTTTGTCTTGTCTTCTGGCTTTTTGTCTTGTCTTCTGGCTTTTTGTCTTGTCTTCTGGCTTGTTGTCTTGTCTTCTGGCTTGTTGTCTTGTCTTCTGGCTAGTTGTCTTGTCTTCTGGCTAGTTGTCTTGTCTTCTGGCTAGTTGTCTTGTCTTCTGGCTAGTTGTCTTGTCTTCTGGCTAGTTGTCTTGTCTTCTGGCTAGTTGTCCTGTCGCCTGGCGTTGTGTCTTTTCGTCGGTCTTGGTCTGTCGTTGGTCTGTCGTTGGTCATTTCTGTCTGTTCCTGTCCCTGACTCTTGCCCGTTGCTCGCTTCTGTCCTCTGTCCCTGCCTGTTGCCCGTGGTTGGCTTCTGTTCCCTGTCCCTGCCTGTTGCCCGTGGTTGGCTTCTGTTCCCTGTCCCTGCCTGTTGCCCGTGGTTGGCTTCTGTCCCCTGTCCCTGCCTGTTGCCCGTGGTTGGCTTCTGTTCCCTGTCCCTGCCTGTTGCCCGTGGTTGGCTTCTGTCCCCTGTCCCTGCCTGTTGCCCGTTGCCGGCTTCTGTCCCCTGTCCCTGCTTGTTGCCCGTTGCCGGCTTCTGTCCCCTGTCCCTGCCTGTTGCCCGTTGCCGGCTTCTGTCCCCTGTCCCTGCCTGTTGCCCGTTGCTGGCTTCTGTCCCCTGTCCCTGCCTGTTGCCCGTTGCCGGCTTCTGTCCCCTGTCCCTGCTTGTTGCCCGTTGCTGGCTTCTGTCCCCTGTCCTTGCTTGTTGTTCGTTTCTGCCTGCCTGTTTCCTGTCCCTGCCTGTTGCCAGTTTCTTCTTTTTGTCTTGTTCCTGTCTAGCCAGAGTCCGTGGTGACCCCACCCAATCAGTCTCCTTGGTCCTCAGTCAGACCAGTCATGTTGCTCCTGCTACCGCTCTGCCCAGAGGGTACTCCGCCCAAGGGGTTTCCACACCGCCCTGCCCAGAAGGATGCCACACCGCTCTGCCCAGAGGGTACTCCGCCAGGGGGTTTCCACACCGCCCTGCCCAGAAGGGATTCCACACCGCTCTGCCCAGAGGGTACTCCGCCCAGGGGGTTTCCACACCGCCCTGCCCAGAAGGATGCCACACCGCTCTGCCCAGAGGGTACTCCGCCAGGGGGTTTCCACACCGCCCTGCCCAGAAGGGATTCCACACCGCTCTGCCCAGAGGGTACTCCGCCCAGGGGGTTTCCACACCGCCCTGCCCAGAAGGATGCCACACCGCTCTGCCCAGAGGGTACTCCGCCAGGGGGTTTCCACACCGCCCTGCCCAGAAGGGATTCCACACCGCTCTGCCCAGAGGGTACTCCGCCCAGGGGGTTTCTACACCGCCCTGCCCAGAAGGATGCCACACCGCTCTGCCCAGAGGGTACTCCACCAGGGGGTTTCCACACCGCCCTGCCCAGAAGGGATTCCACACCGCTCCGCCCAGAGGGTACTCCGCCCAGGGGGTTTCCACACCGCCCTGCCCAGAAGGATGCCACACCGCTCTGCCCAGAGGGTACTCCGACCAGGAGGTTACCATGCCGCCCTGCTCGGAGAAGCTCTGGACAACGGGGGGGGGGGTTGTGTTTTGTTTTTTTTTTGTTTTTTAGGGGCTTCAGGAGCCGCCCCTTAGGGGGGGGGTACTGTCATGACCTCCGTTCCAGTGACCTTTCCCCCAATTTTCCACACTCACCTGGTCCTGCACTGCGCAGCTGCAAGCCGTTCCTAATCGGTGACTATTTAAGCGGTGAGGCTTGTAGCTGCCAGTGCAGGACCATTCTTCTATGTCACCTCCATAACCCGGTCAATGTCTTCCATCTCCCCAATCACCATAACCCGGACACTCATCATCACCACGGACTCTGGCCGTTTACTCCCAGGTTGTGTCTGTCTTGTCTTTATGTTGTACTTTTGTTATTAAATTGTTTTGCCCTTCAGTACTGTGCAATGGAGTCCTCCTTCACCTCACCCCGATCCGTGACAAAATTAGGATTTGGGGATGGTTTGGGGGGGGCTGAAATGGATTAATTATATTTCAATTAATTTCAATGGGAACAGATTTTTTTTTTAAAGTTATTCACAAAATTCTAGAACGAATGACATTCATACTGTGAGGTTCAACTGTATTTACTGATTCAAAGATGATTTTTCTTTGTTGTTAATTCACTAGATACAAAGAACATAGAGAGAAATGAAATAGTGTTTATCTGACCTGATACAACTGTCCATTCAAATGTCAAAACTATAGAAGATGGATGAGGTGTAGAATTGATAAATGTGTATTTATGAATGTGCTGTGTGACTGCAGCACAGTGGAGTTTAAACACTGTTTAATGATGCTACTTTTACTGCACTACTTTGGTCTTTTCATTGTTCAGGATGTTGAACTGACCAAGTCCTTTACTTCATCTACTACCTGTCAGAGCGCCTCCATGTGGTCGTATGATCTGCATCCAAACATCAATCACACAAGTTAATACAATGTAAATGATTGGAATAAAGACAGTAATAAACCAAATAGACATTTATGGGCTCAGGTAATAATGTAGAAGTAGTTTCCCACAGTGTTGGATGGAAGTTGATAGAAGATGTGATTGATGGTCATAAACCTGAGAATGGTTTTGGGTGTGAGCTCCATCCAGCCTCTGTCTGGACTGTTTGGATGATGCTCTGATCAAATATATGAACACAAAGAACTTTTATACAACAGTGTCTGACAACACAAAGACTCCCAACAGAATACATGCAAGACCCACAAATCAAATGAGTTTGTCCATGATCGAGAAGGAGTGGGAAGAAGAAAAAGTGATTTAATCCCACCCTGAGTTCTCACCAGCAACTGAACAAAATAACATTTCAATACTTTCACCTATTTATACACTTCAAAACAGAACAATGTACAAATAGACCTACAGAGATTATATAAAGTCATTCAACTGTATTTACACTGAAAAACCAAATATAAGTTAACCTGAGAAAAAATACATCAAATAATAATAATAAAAAGCACACATGTACATATATAAACACATACATAATGTGCACTGTCCATTCATTGCAGTGTTACCATGGAAACACTTAAGTGTCAATTTACAGATTAAAAATGACACCCCAGCCTTGGTGAGTAGACTACAATACCACTATAATAACACTATAATAACAATACTACAATAAGGTTTAAAACTTTATTTAATGATTCACATATAGAATTAAACAAAACTTGGTGCTGAAATACATCATTTGTCTCAGTCTGTGTTTGTGTTAATAACAGAAAATAATGTTCAATACATTTTATTTTATTTTATTTTATTTGACAAACAATGAAAATCCAGTCCTTTATAAATGTTGTATCTGCTGTTTCTGATCAGGAAAATCTAAACCAAATCTCTGTTCTATTTTTATTTAATGTCTGTGAAAATGTGCTCAGAATCAAATGATCCATCTATAAACCAATGGATTGATCTGTTATTGATCAGACTCATGATCACTGATGATCCATCCATCAATAACAGTTGAATTGAACCCAGTCATGTGATCAGACTGTCAGTCAATGAGCTGATCACTGATCAATAACTGCAGCTGGATTGTTTTTTTCTTCTGTCCATCAGATTTCTGTGAACTCACCCTGGATCCAAACACAGTGAACGAACGCCTCAAACTGTCTGAAAACAACAAGAAGGTGGAACGAGTGGAGGAGGTTCAGTCATATCCTGATCATCAGGACAGATTTGAGTTCTATTATCAGCTGATGAGTTCAACTGGTCTGACTGGTCGCTGTTACTGGGAGGTCCAGTGGAGTGGATCTGTTTATATAGCAGTGAGTTACAGAGGAATCAGAAGGAAAGGAAAGAGTTTAGACTGTGGGTTTGGAATGAATGATCAGTCCTGGAGTCTGGGGTGTGATGGAGGTAGATACAGAGTCTGGCATAAGAAGAAATGCATACACCTCCCTCAGTCCTCCTCCTCCTTCTCCTTCTCCTCCTCCCTCTACTCCTCCTCCTCCTCCTCAGGTACAGTCTCAGTGTATGTGGACTGTCCTGCTGGATCTGTGTCCTTCTACGAAGTCTCCTCTGACGAACTGATCCACCTCCACACCTTCACAACCACATTCACTGAACCACTGTTTGCTGGATTTAGATTCTGTTCAGAGGGATCCTCAGTGTATGTGTGTGATGTGTAGTAGTGTGTGTGTGTGTAGTAGTGTGTGGTTCAGTCCAGTTGACCTCTCACCTTCATCAAACTCATGTGTTCATGATGGTGGATGTGAACTGACTCCATAGTGTTTCTAACGGACTCATGTGTTGGTTCATTTCAGTGCGTTTGATCTAAACTACTGCAGTGACTGCACTCTAACATGTAACAGACAAATCCCTTCCTTTTGGAAATAGATCCATAAAAACCAGAGGAGTGACTGTTCTGTCATTTAACACTAGTGATACATTTGAACAAACATTTTAGTGGAAACATTTAAAACCACAGATGAAAAGGAGAAAATTCAATTACACCTTTTTAATGGAATAAACTGATTAAAAATATGACATGAACACATTTGACTATTGTTGTTGTATATTTAGTTCACTTTCTTTGTTTTCTACTGACATCTATGTATTATTTTTACTTTTAATTTAATAATAATTAAATAATACAGTGGTACCTCTTCTTACCACAGACCCAGCTAACAAATGATCTAAGTAATGAAAAACCTTTGACCCAATTTTTGTCTCTGAATACAAAAGAAAATTGTCTTTACAAAAGGAAACTGACACCTCAGAGACATAAATACAGTACATTACTATATGTAACTACATAATGTACGTAAAAACGTCACATACGTACTGTACGTATCATCCCATTGGCTATGAGGGAGTTACCCATGATGCTTTTCGTTACCCTTTGACCTCATTCATCACAGAGTTCCTGTTGTTTCCTCAGTTTTTCCCAGTGTGTTCATTTAAACTTTATTACAGTACGTATTATAAAATGACAGTAAACAGGTCAATGGTGTCGCCCTGTTTGTCTGCGGCTGCTGTGTCATTTTTGTAAGTAGAGGTACCACTGTATACATGTAGAATATTTACTTCGTGGACAGCCTTGAACCTGGTTTTGACATGAGCCCTGGATAGGGTGACCACTGGCATGAAAGAGGAAAGGAGGGTGCTTGAGCACCTGCCCCTTTGCCCCTTGACACCCAAAGTGCCCTTTTTTCAGAGTTTTATTTTTTATTTTTACGCTATGAGCGTATAAAAGTCAGGTTGTGTTCCCCAAAATATAATAAAATAATAATATTAATAAAAAGAAATAATAAAGATCTACCTGGGTCGGTCACGTGACGTCCACACCGTACCCTCATTACTAAGCGCTCACTGCTCTGACGTGCTCGGACATGCCCAGCTGGCAACGAGTTGTGAAACCGAAGACCCCGAGAGAGTGAAAAACTGACCCGGTAAGTAGGATCTGCAACGTTATATTTTTGTGCACACAGTGTCATCTTGATATGATGAAGTGAAATGAGCAACGAGCATCCTTTGTCGTCCAAATGAGCGAGTGGGGGGGTGGGGGGGCGCGAGTGATGTTGTCGAGCGGGCGGGGGGAGCCTGTAAATATAAGTATAATGCATAAGAATTATATTATATTATTATATAACTTTTAAAATCTGTATTGGTTGATAGTCAAACTAATCATTTCATTATTATTTCATTATTATTTTTTAACTTTATTAGTGGTATCAATAAGAATAATAAAGGTCAGGTTATGGATGGATTAAATTCATGGCTACAGTACAACCTTTTAAAAGGTTTGACATGTCACTGTGTGTGTGTGTGTATGTGTGTGTATGTATGTGTGTGTGTGTGTGTGTGTATGTATGTGTGTGTGTGTGTTTTATGGCATCAGATTGAAGTTTAACAATCATATTTCATTCTGCAGAGATGCCTCGTAAGGACAGGAGGTTTAAACAAAAACAAAAAGAGCTGCGTGAGGCTGCCAAAGGCAGTGAATCACTTACCAGCTGGATGAAAAAGAGCACAAAAGGTAAGAAGAACATATATAGCAGCTACTTACATTGCAGAGGTATTTTGGTAGAGAAAACAAAAGTAACAAACACATTTTGAATGTTGGTGTTCTGTTACATTATCTATCATTTTATATGGTGTATTGTTTAATGATTATTGATTGATCTTATTAATGATAAGGTGTAAGAGGTCGTGTTAATTAGATTAATCCAAGAGCAAATTGTGCCTTGTTTCCAGATGGACAGGGAGTGAGTGAAGATAGGTCAGAGGAGATGGAAGGAGAGAAAGAGGAGGAGATGGAAGGAGAGAAAGAGGAGGAGATAGAAGAAGAGAAAGAGGAGGAGATAGAAGAACAGAAAGAGGAGGAGATAGAAGGAGAGAAAGAGGAGGAGATAGAAGGAGAGAAAGAGGAGGAGATAGAAGAAGAGAAAGAGGAGGAGATAGAAGAACAGAAAGAGGAGATGCAGGGAGAGAAAGAGGAGGAGATGGAGGGAGAAGATACTGACCCTCAGAGAAAGGAGAGTTTTCTGCAAAGACAGAGCCAGGAGGAAACTGGGGGAAAGGCATCAGAAGTGATTGAGGAGCCCACACAGAATGTTGAGGTAGAGGGAGCATCAAGTCAGGAGGAGACTGCAATTGGAGGGTTCTCACCCCTACTTGGACTCGCCCACCCAAATGATCCTGCCCATGTCCCAAAATACAAAATCAAATGTGATGAGGCCTTCATTCAGTTTTGTGATAAAACTGGACCATGTCAACCAGTGCTCCTTTCTTTTCCAAAAAAATTAAGAGGGCCGGTCATTTTTTTTTTAAGAGCATGGGCAACCGGAAGTTGCTGTTATAACTGCAACAAAGACCAGACACTGACAAACAGACAGACAGACAGATACAGGCACAGACAGAGAGAAAGAGAGAGACATACTGACACTGACAGAGACATGCAGAGAAAGAGAAATACTGACCAACTGACTGACAGTTAGGCTGAGGCCTCTCTCTAAAGTTGCAGCCTCTAAAAAATAAATTAATATTTCAATGATATGGTATGTTGTGATTCTGTGTTCCCTTCTTTATGAATAAGGGTCGCTAAAATTCAACGGTTTATATTGCAAGGTATACTTCTGTACCGTGTTTCAAATCTGTGCTCAATGTGCCCCTTTTTAACTTTGAGCACCTGCCCTTCCAAAGGTCTCTGCACGGCCCTGCATATGACAGAACAGCTTTACATACAACACACTGAACAAACCCGTTTGGCTCATCTTGAAGGGTTGGAATAAGTTGAAACTTAGTCCAGAACAGAGATTTTCCCTTAGTGTTGTTCACTCTCTTCAATTCACCATTTTCAATCTTTGTCTTTATGTTGTTCTCCATGTTTGTGGTGGATAGTGAGGGAGGCTACCGTATGCCCATATAAGGTAGGCTACCGTATGCCCATATAAGGGAGGCTACCGTATGCCCATATAAGGGAGGCTACCGTATGCCCATATAAGGTAGGCTACCGTATGCCCATATAAGGGAGGCTACCGTATGCCCATATAAGGGAGGCTTCTGTATGCCCATATAAGGGAGGCTTCCGTATGCCCATATAAGGGAGGCTACCGTATGCCCATATAAGGGAGGCTACTGTATGCCCATATAAGGGAGGCTACCGTATGCCCATATAAGGTAGGCTACCGTATGCCCATATAAGGGAGGTGCCGGGGAGAGCAGCAGCTGCTGCGTTCAATTGTTTCCATTTAAACACAACACAGGTTTTTTTTAATAATTAAATTGAAAAATAAAAGTGCCTGGCCCGTGTCCGAGGTAATTATACAGTCGTTGGCCTGAAGCCCGGCCCTCGGGCTGTCGGGCTGTCGGCCCCTCGGGCCTAGGGCTCCAGTGCAGGACTCTATTAGCAATTAGCTGTGCTAGCACGTAAAAAAACAGCAGAGACACGATGGGAGATCAGCTTAAAGTTCAACATATGGAATACTCTGACTGACAACAGCTGTGGATGTGGACTCAAAAGAGGATTAAACATCTACCCAGTACGTTTTTGTATCGTATTGATATCTGTTTTTCAGCCTAATAGTAATAATAAGAACAATAATACTCATAATTGTATGATATACACATGCAAACACACATTACACACTGTTGACTATAGTAGTATTTCTTTTCTCATTCCTCATTTTATTGTTATTTCTACACATAAGTAGAAAAGTTTATAATGAATCAATTATTTTTTTTATTCCTCTCATCAGGAAAACAAGACATTTTAAATGTTATATAAAATATGTCCTTTTTATGTAAATCTGAAATGATTCTTATTTATTTGGGAACCTCAACAACATTTCCTGTGATCCACCTGGGGAGTTACAACTTCCTCTTAGGTAATGACACACCACCCACATGTGTATTTATTTTCTTCTTGGTACTTTTGACTTCATGTTAATGCAGTGATTCTTAAACAGGAGCCAAATAGAGGGTGGGGTGAATGACCTCAGCAAAAACCTCAGTGAATCATCTGCAAAAACATGGAGTCAAACAATGCAACAGAAGTACAAACCTTCTCAAGCACTTGAACAAACAGTTTATAGTAGGTAAATTTAAATCATTTAATAATGTCATTCTTATCAGACCACAAACAATTTTAAATGATATTCGGTGTATTTTTCTTTTTTATGGTGCTTTCCCCTTTGACTCTGAGAAACAAGGTTTTATGGTTGGGACAACTTCATCCACTAGCCTACACTACCCACAATTCTTTAAAATATGAGACTTAATCTGAAAAAATAGGTTTTAAAAAATGAAATAAAATTAAAATATGAGTGGATCAAAAGCCATAAATAGTATAAATAATATGAGTTATAACATCATAGAATGTGTTTGATTTAATTCCAGCTCTCTGTAACTGATGGGGAGGCTAAGTCACACCCTTCTACTTCCGGTCCATGGGTGCTTAGCTCTGAAATTCACATATGATAGCGATTAAAAATAAATATTTTTGATGTGCCATAGGCCGACCAACCGTTTTTGATGGAGAGCAAATGTGTCGTTAGGTTTTATATGGGCTTAGTAAGAGACTACTATGTGTCGCGTATGTGACGTCACACTCCACTCAGCTGTGGTTTGGAGTCTGTGGTTACGTTACATGTGCGCCAGATGTGTAGTCCAAATTATTAACGAGTTTTACTCACAAATAAATCATCCGTTGGTTAACAGAAGCAGTTGAAACACATCAATAATTATTATTTATTATGAGGTACAACATGTATGATTAAGGCCACATGACAAACCAGATACGATTTTAGCATTTTATTTTCCCTTGGATACCGTTCATTAATTTTCTGATCTCAGGACCCATGAGCCTCTCAGAAGGGGCGGAGACTTAGAGTGAATTCCTATTCCTCCCTTAACCCTCAAACTTAAAATGCGCGCTCTCACGAAGTGTAAGGGCTGTCCCAATTCTAAGAACGTTTAAATTGAGGGTCAAGTTTGAGGACTGTATATCCCTCAATATTGAGATTCCACGACACCACCCTTGGGAGCAACGGTTACCCAGAATGCAGTATTTTCTTTTTTAATGGAGATATAAAAATGATGAAAATCATTGTATTATCTTAGTTTAGGTCCATTTTATGGATTATGTTCCTCATTGTTGCATAACACGTATTTTTAGTTTATGATCTTTTGTCAATAGCAGCTGCTGCAGACAAGCTAGCTATCATTTAAGTTAGCTAACGTTACGAAAACGGTCATTTTTCACAATGGTAATGTAGTTGTTTTATCAAGATAACAGCCTATATAACATGCTTGTGCCGATGATGGTATAAAATGAGTGGGCTAATGTCATCTCCCAAAGCCGCAGATTTTTTTTTTTGCTTATTTAATTATTTTTAATACATTGTTTGTCTGTTATGTAAAGTGTCTTTGAGTGTCAAAAAAGAGCTATATAAGTTTGAGGTATTATTATGATTATTATTATTATTAATATTATCTAACTATAGTTATAGCTGGTGTTTACCTTTCACTGAGCTGTGGTATGTGGTGACAGGTGAATATAGTTGTGTTATTTATACAGATTATTTGTTTGATAGCTCTAACTGAAGGAATAATTTACAGATAGTCCACAACAATTTCAAAAACGTGGACCTGATGGACCAGTGGATGATAGCTGTGTTTGTGGCTTATGATTAAACAGGCAGGTTAACAGTGCAAATATTAAAATAAGTTGTTGTTCCTAGTTGTTCCTTCCACATACCTATGTTGATAAATTTATGACACTATTGAAAAAGTAGACCATTTCAATAATCTACATGATTGTTGATGTTGTTTTTGGTACAGCTGTTTACCATCACATGACTCCTCCAACCAACACCAACTCTGAGTTGGTCTTTGCTTCAGATGTTGGTATGTATTCACTTTATTTGGTCTAGTCTTTTGAAAATGTTGACATTTGCACTTGTATCTGTATGGTGTATGTGATACAGAGTTAAGAGGTCATTCTTATCTTTTTATTTAAATACAAATATGCAAGTATTTTGATCATAGCAGTTAACAGTCCCCTCACTTTTGACTTCTTTGTACCACTTCATCAGAGGGGCTTCTAAGATCTCCAGCGTGATCTTATAGATGAGATTAAAATCAAAATGAGGTGGTAACACCAGCACCATTTACTTATTTATTTATTTCACTTTTGCACTTAAGAATTTACAGTATGTGAAGAATAATAGAAACCAAAAATGTGCAGGAGAACCCAGAGAACCATCAGGTTTATCCAGGGGGCTCTCCTAAATCCAATTAATTTAAAATTCAACTGTTTATACACATGTATTGAAAATTAAAGCACAACTAAAAAATAAAAAGTAAATCAAAAATAGGTTCAAAAATAACAACAGGAATGAACTGACTAATTTCTGAACCCGCTTTATCCTCACTAGGGTCACAGGGGTCACTGGGGGCCTAATCCAGCTACAATTAGAGGGGGGCTATAATTAAAAAAATTGCCTGGAATGAATTCAAATTAACCACATATCCATTAAAACTACATTCTTGGACATTATTTTGAATTTTGAGTTTGCTTCCCTTGGCTACTGGCACATATCTGAAAACCACACATTCATGCATTTTTACATAATTAACACACTGGGAGAGTTTATCATCAAAGTCATGTCGACCATCAGCCTCAGGTGACCAAACTAAATGCATGCTTTCAATTACTCATCTGACTAGTGAAGGTCTACAAGATTTAAAGGAAAACTTGCCACTTGATTGACCATTAACACGTTTACAAACCAAAAAAGAAGTAATTTAGGGTAGTTTAGTTCAACCAGAATTCTTATCCTTATCACTTTTTGGAAAAGTGATTTGAATTATTTCATATCATTCCTTCCTTGAGATTTTTGTTGATTTTCAGGTCATTTGAGACCACAATCTCAAGGTTCTATTAGGCAAGACCAAGGACAGATGTACAGTGACACTGTCAGACTTTTGTTTGGCCCTGGAGCAACTACCGTCATGTTAGATCCAATAGCTGAATGACAATAGGCTGACATGTGTCAGACATACAAGGACGCATGTTGAATATTTCTGCAAAGTAACAATGTAGTCGCATATTCCATAAAATGGCAGTAGCCACAAGAAGCCCAATCACAGAGAGTAATAACATTTAGATAGCTTCTTTATGTACAATAAAGGTTTATTTAAACTCATTCCCAGGTACTTTTCCTCAAAAAATGCATTTATAGCCCCCCTCTACTACAATGGGTGAAGGCGGGGTACACCCTGTATGAGACTCCAGTTCATCTCAGGGCTGAACATATATAGACAAACAATCACTGTCACATTCATACGTGTGGATAATTTAATTAACCAGTTAACCTATCAGTGCATGTGTTTGGATGGTGGGAGGAAACTGGAGAAACTGGAGAAAACCCACGCAGACACGAGGAGAACATGCAAACTCCACACAGAATTGTTTGGTGTGGGATTCGAACCAGCATCCTTCTTACTGTGAGGCACGAGTGGTAACCGCTGCACCACCGCCCCATATGAAAGTTAACAAAATAAAATAAAATAAATGTCTGTAAGTAAAATCTTCAGTCATTATGCCTAAGGACAAAGATAAACATAACAAACGCACACTTCCTCAAACTGGAGCACCCGAAGGTGTCTCTTTTCAGAGAGCTGGAGGGCAGAGACACCACCTCTAATCAACAGTACACTTGCAAAAGAACATGTGAAAAGCACCACCTGTCAACAATGTTGGAGGCAACCTGCTGTTATTCGTTGTCAGGATTGTGGACCCGCCCCTTCCTCTGTGCAGAATGTGATGTCATCATGCACACCAGCCCCCCCTTCACAACAGAGAAGCCAGTACAGCAGGATTGTTCCAGACAACACCCCCAACAACATTTGTGCTCAATAAGACCCTTTGCCGTCGTAGTAACTTCTGTTTTTTGTGCGTGTACTAAATGTATTCCTTGCTGGACTTTTTGAGCACATCATGTTGAAAACATTCTCTTTGTCAATATACAACACATTCTTAATTCTACACTTTGTTTTTGTTTGTTTGTGTATATTCTTTCTTTCTCTCTCTCTTTCTTTCCAGAGCGTTTTGTGCCAGTGGAGATACCTGACAGAATGTGTGGTTGTCCAGCAGAGTCACTGAGGATCAAAACAGGAAAGACTATCACTGTGATCACAATGAATGGTAGGGGTGTAAAGTATCCCTTTGTCACAGACTGTCACCTGTCATCTTTTGTTTACCTTTTACCCACCTCTTGTGGCCCATTTGTGTAATGTCTCCCATGTGCTCTTGTTTTGACTTGACCATGATTTTTTCATTGTTTGCCACCTGGCCCTGAGTCAAACAGGTGCAACTGATTGTGCACTGGCCCAATTTAACACCTGTTCACCCCCTGCTCCATGTCAGATGGTTCTGTCCATGTCACAGTGAGTACTCTCCACCTCTGAACTCCTGGTAGATTACCCTGATTATTATTTTTCTGTTAGACTCTGTCTGTAGATTTGCCGCTTTAATTTATTATTTTTTTTATGGATTTCTGAGTTGCGTTTTTCTTATGCTGTATTTTGTGCCTTTTGACTTTTGCTGAAGACTTCTGAGTGTTTTTGCCTTTTAGTAACTAACACTTTTTCTCAGTGTTTTATAATTTTTGGACGGCCTCTGATTTACCCCCTGAGTTTTTTTGTTCTCCCAGTGTAAAATAAAAATCTGAAAGGATCTGCTGTTGGGTGTCATCTGTACCCTAACACCCTTATCAACTCTATCTACTGTTTCTGCAATACCTATGTACTGTATATAAAACTTCAACATAAATATAAAGTACTACAGCAACACAAAAACTGTATCAAATCTACATTAACTTTGTGTTTTTATTTGGTGTTGAGCTCAGTATGACAGAATTGGCTTGTGCAGCTTCCATGTGGACTGATGGAATTGATGACATTCTGCAAAGTAACTACTGGCCAGCTACCCTTCACTTCACCACCATTTATGCCACAGATGTTTTCTTCTTATTTGAAGGAATGAAAATGGCTGCTCCTGGTCTGTGTTGTCAAACAAATCTAAGAATGTTAAATCAGTGAACTGTACGCTTTGGCCGTGTGAGGACTGAAGTTGTTTTTCTTTTGTGACTGTTTTTAATTTATTAGAAACTGTCTCCTAATAATTTACTTTTTTAAAATATCGATAGCTGTTATTTTTTGTGGTAGACTGGTAACATCTCAGGAGACATTATTCTGAAAAGTTTGAGTGTGAGGCTCCACAATATGAGGTGGACAGCATCTGCAGAGGAGGAGCCCTTCAGCTGTCTTACATACAGACCAGATATGTTTACAGTGTGTGTTGATGGAAGTCACAGTACATTAAAATATTCAGAATGTTCTAGAATTTGTACCGATAAAACATATGTCTCTCAATGTGCAATAATTAATCTTAGAATACAGTATGTCATGAAGTGTCCCTCTGCTGTATTTAGATATGAGGAACAACCATCTTTGATGGTGTCTTCATAGAAAAGGATGAAGATGTCACAAGCTTCATCAACCACATACAAAGGAAGATAAAACATGTAATATTGCATCATTTCATACCATAAATATATGTATACATTCACCTCCCTTTACAGTTCGGTAAGGTGTGTCACTTTCATTCTGTAGGTTTCAGGCAGAGGTATTTGTGGAGGGGAATGGTCAGCTGCCAGGGAGACCCCTCAAAGATCAGCCAGTTGGATGAGGAGGGACTGGAGCTTAGTCTGTCCCCATGGAGTGTTCCTGTCTGCCCTAAATATGTACAGGGGAGAAATATCTGCAGATTCCTTATACTTAAATCAAAAACTAACTGGTAAAAGTAATTATTTTTTTGTATGGATGTGACGTGGCCTTACCTCGAAAGAATAGTAAAAACATTCCCAGAGCTGGAGTCTCTTCTGCGGGCCCGGATCTAGGCATAGGCAAGGGGGGGCAATGCCCCCCTAAATTTTGCGCCTGCCCCCCCAAACGCGATGCCGCACTTGCCCCTATCAAACCTACCAAACGCGATGACAAGGGAAAAGATCCCACATGTTTACATACAGCAGCCAAAGATATTCGCGCTGTTCTCTCCTGAGTCTCTTCTGATTGGTAGATGCAAAGGGAGGGCGTGGCCTCTCTCAGACTCGCTTGGCTTCAGTTCTGTCACTTTCTCACATCAGTTTGACCTGACTGTCATAGAGACACTAACACTGTACTCATTCTTCGCAGCGATTTGGCTTTATTTCTTCCACTTATCTCTCCTCTACCGATCACGATGCGCATATTTCTGGTTGCTAAAGCTAAAGCTAACACTAGTACTTGTGACAATGCCACGGTATTAGCAACGGAAGCTCCGACCTTCCGTTCCCGCCGCTCAGCCCGCTCCTCCTGCAGCAGTAGTGACACATTCACTCACTACCCAGCAGCAACTCGTCACCGTGGGGTGATGGCATTGCTTCCCCACTCGCTACAGGCACAAGCACCATAGCCGCCGCCATTTGCCAATATCTACAAGGGCACAATGAAGGCTTTCCTCAGCTCCATAGCATGTATGTGGCATCCATTGTGATTAGGATATCCTCTGCTTCATGCCAGACCTCTTTCTGTCCTTACCAGAGGTGTGAAGTAACTAAGTAAAAGAACTTCATTACTGTACTTAAGTAGATATTTTAGGTATCTTTACTTGAGTATTTATTTTTCTGGCAACTTTTTACTTTTACTCCCTATATTTTTGCATAAATATCTGTACTTTATACTCTTTACATTCTGAGAATAGACTTGTTACTTTTTTAAACAAAACAGACGTGACAGTATGAAAAATAAGTGGCTTCAGATGGAAAATCAGTGGAGGCAGGAAACTGTGGTTAATAGTTATATGTGACCCACCACCACGAAACCAGGCATAAGTGTCTGAAAATCAAAACTGAGTTATCTGTGTAGATTGGTAGAGTGGAAACTAAGGTTTAAGATGGTGAAAAAATTATGTTTCTATCATAAGTAGAACCAAAGTTATGGTCATTTTAATATCCACATTTGGACATATTTTGCAATTTGCATTTTTGAGAAATTGGCCGTCAAAGTTTTGGACTGTTTTGGGGTTGGAAGTCCTTAGCAACGCATAATAATTTGTATCCGATTGACACAAATTTTTCACAGATGTTAAAGGACACTCTGATGGACATGTCACAGAAGTTTTATTTAAGTCAAAGAACGTCAACATATTAAATCAGAGACTTACTTTTTTGATTTTTTTTTTTGATTTTTTAAAAAATTTAATTCATGGGAAATTACCTACGTGGAATAAATAGTTTTACAATAACAATAGGCCACATGCTGTAAAACTTCATGTCATGCCTTAACATGCCTTACAACTTAATGCACATACTTATCACATATTTACATATTTAAAATATAATTAATTTTGGTAGCCATGGCAACGGCTACTTGGTGCTTCTACAGGAGGAGGACAGACAACATCCTTCCACTCATCTGCCACAAAGTCTCTGATTTTGGTGTAGAGGTACACCTGTCGCTGCAGGTCAAGTCCAGGGGAGTTGATCCTCTTCGGTGGTGTCTGGGGTAGCTGGGTCTCACTCACTCCTGTGGAGAACAGGTCCACTTCCCTCTCTGGGCTGTCTGGAGCCTCCCTGATATACACTTTGCCTGGACTGTCAGCCTCAAACCTGAAGTTGTGGAACTTCTTTATCCCTGGAAGTGGCTTGAAGAAGGGCTGAAGATGCTTCTGCCAATCTCCAAAAGGAACAATGGCAGTGCCATCTTCCTTCCCAACTACCTGGGCCTGATTGCAGACAGCACTTCCATTCACTACAGACTCCAGCTCCGTGATGGATGAGACAGCATGGCGCCTGAAGGCCTGCTTTAGGAGGCCAAAGCACCAATCGGGGGCGAACTTGGTGTGGCCAGTAACAAGGAAGTTAAGGGTTATGGACTTGTGCAAGCCCAATGCCACCCTCCAAGCACAGTACCACAGCACAAAGCGATTTTTGTTCTGTCCAGAACAGTTGTCACAGTGGAGGTTGACATTTGTCTCACCCAGCCCATAATGCACAAAGAAATAGTGCAGGTATGACAACACCGCGTTAGAACCCTTGCTGATGGTGTGGGCTTCATCAACAAGGAAGTTGACCTGCTTGGGAAGGCCCTCACAGCATACACCAAATAACCCCACTTTGCGAGGGACAAGGAAGTAGAGGGGGCCAGGTTGCAAGGGGTTACTCTGGAGGTGAACCTGTTGGGCAAAGTCGAAGCTGTAGTGTTGGGTCATCTGGCGGCTGCAGGGTGGTGTTGGTCCCAAGTCGTTGATGTTGTTGTTTTGACATGCTCTCTTTGCATCTGCGACCATGTTGTTGTAGTGAGAGCGTCCTACATGAACCACCCTTAGATGCTCCTCCTGTTCCAGCAGACGTTTTGATTTTTCTTCCTCACTTAGGTTCGCACTTCTGTAAATGAGGGTGTTGTTTTTTTGACACAGCCAACAAAGGTCTGTCATGGGTTTGCTGGTGACAATATAGGGCAGAAGTTGACGCCAGAGACTCCTGAAACCTGAAGGTCCAATAGTTCTTCTTTCTGCAAAAGAACAAAATTAATAAATAAACAGAAAAATTGTTTTTAAAACACGTCTTTCTTACCCAAAGGCAAATAAGTGTTTCCCTTTTCCAGATGAACTTAACTTAATTATTTAAATATAGAAATCAATATAGTCCATCATCTGGAGTAGAATAACATAATCTATTGCCCATTGTAAATCACGCTATTAAACTTAAAAGCCATAAAATATGGCAGTTGCAATGCAAAAATGAGTCATAAAAATTACTACCAGCCAATTATGACACCCATTTGATTACAAATGTGTTAGATAGGCACAATTTTAAAAGAAATGTTAATTACCTGTCCCAATAAGAGAATCTGTGTAGCACTGGTAGACCTTAGTTGCTGTGTGAGCTGAAGGCAGGAGTTGTACGTCATCACGTTTGAATCCAGGCACACGTCCAGGGAGCACGAGGGCATTTTGTGATGCGTACTGCTGAATGAATGTCACTACTCCCTTGATGTCATCCAGCTGAAGGGATCTGATGTTGTTCTTCCTCCCTCCAGTCTGCTTTTCTTTTGGCACAAGTCCTTCCGTCTTGTACCATTTCAGTAACCCTGCAAGTCTGTCCTTGCTGATACTGTAATAAAATAATAGAAATAGTATCAAGTTACCACAGCAAAAACAAAAATTCAAATATTTACTTTAATGGAAAATAGATAAAGTATTTTAAATTAATACTTTGCAAATCTTAGACATCAAAGGGGGAAAAGGATGATTTAAATTAGGTGTCCTAACCCTAACCCAAATATTGGAATTCAGTTTTGAAAAATTGGAAGTCTTTGGGGACTGAAAAATTAATGCCAGTGAGACATCTTTATTGTTTCTATTCGATTTAAAATGGAGGCATATATATTGCAGAGATTGTTAATGTACTTTTGGGGTACATCATGTTAAAGTGCAATAGATAATTCCTCACCTGTGCAAAAATCGGAAAGTCTCAACGCAGATCTGTTGTCCTTCAAGCCAGTAAGTTGTCCGAGATCTTTCTCTGTCTGTTTGGAATTTCCGTTTGGTGCAAGATGTCTTGTCTCCAAGATGTATTGTACAAGATATCTTGCCCAAGAGAATGAGCATTTGGTCACGGGGAGAAAGGCTCAGCATTTCCAACCTCCGCCGAATCATCTCTTCAGGAGAGAAAAAACCTGAGCATGGGCCACCCTCACCATACTTACAGGAACACCTGAAATGTAAATTAGTACATTACTGTAAGTCTTCATTAAATATCTCTCCATCGAACCAACTTCAATTCCAGGCTTATCACTATAACATACATATATAGGCCTATACATAACACCATTAGGCCCACTAGAACAATAGATAAAACTCAGGCATCAAACTGGTATCAACTTTTTAAAATTACTTTCAAACTTCCCCTGTGATCATATTATTTCTAACTAACTCAGATTCGAACACCAGTGCCCTTGTAATTTATCAGTGAGAATGTGCCTTCTCTGTTTAAACTACCATTTCAGTTAATACAAACACCAGCTACAATAATAATTGCAGTAATGAAAACATTGTAGCCCATTTCAAAACGCCGACTAGTCAGTAGTCTTTCACGGACACATTCACTAAGACGTTTCACTTGAGCTCCATTGTACACACACACATACACAACATATAAGATGAAAATCGGATTTTAAGACATAAAAAGTAAATAACAGAAAGTGTCATCTGCGATGTCATCTGAGTTGAAGCCTGACTTACCTGAAGTTATTGGCCGCTTCATACTCGGAATCGGGAGATGCGTCGGCAGTAAAAATCGCATTGGTCTTCTCCACTGAATCTGTTACCACTTTGTCATTTTCGTCGTCATTATTATCATCAAACTCCGGGTCTGAAGCATCGTTTCTGTCATCATCTTCCCAGTCGCCTTTGTCCTCGTCGTTGTCATCCGTGAAATCATAAAGTAAATCGACAATTTTGCCGTGATCCTGAGGGGAAACATTGAGTAGGCGGGCGAGCTCACTAGCCATGCTTGGTTTGTTTTGGTTAGAAGTAAGAAGAGCGTATTGGCAACCATGTGATGTGCGTTTGACCAATCAGGGAGCTTGACTTGAACCAGCATAGCAACAAGAAGATTTTGTAGACTCTTTTGATAGGTTGTTTGGAAAGAAGTGCGACGTATTACAATCATTTGGCTTACGCCATTGGACAGAGCATTTATTAGGCTTTTACCTCGTACCAAACACTTGGGTGTTTACCCACGGAACGGAGATCATTTTGTTCGGCGAAAAGAGGTGGAAGTCGTCTTTGTCTTTGCTCAGCAATACCTGAACTTTTGTCATCGCTTAAATAATTGACTCAATAAACACCTTTATTGATTGAATTTCAATGTAATGACCACAGGAACTGAAAATAGAGGTGTTAAGGTACCGTTTTTTGATAAAATGTAAACACACATAAAAAATCGCCTTCCAGCCTAAATTTGGCTGTAGCTCTGAACGGCTCAGCGCGACTTATGCCTGGTTTCGTGGTGGCGGGTCACATATGACTATTATCTCACAATTTGGAATTTTTATCTCATAATTTTTGTACTTTTAATTTCACAATTTTAACATTTTATCTAAAATTCAGACTTTTTCTGTTAAAATAATGCATTTTTTGTTTAAATGTCATATTTCTATAACTTTTTAAAAATGTCATGATGACTTTTTACTAGTACTTTGACCACCTCTGGTCCTTACCCCCTTTCGCCACACTATGCTTCACAAGAGAAAAAGAGATTTAGTTATTCTGGCTCATGAGAAGGCTATAACAAAAGGCCTAAACATGGATACATTTGTTAGGGTGTTTGCACAGAAAAACAGACGGCTGATCCTAAAGTAATAGAAATAAGCTATGAACAACAACACAAACTGACTGTAACTAAAGAAAATGACAAAGAAATACATGAAAGGATAAAAAGTAAAAACAATTAGACAAAAATAATAAAATTCCTAAAAGTTCCTATAAGGTATATGAAAATGACATAAAAGACAAAAAAAATACACAGACATTTAAAAGATATGTTGTTCCAAATAAATAAATGATAAAGGAATGCATAAAAGGATAAAAAGAACAAAAAATGAAAAGAAAAAATACAAAAAATAAAATTAAAAATACAAAAAATTAAAAACATCCTAAAAGTTGCTATAAGCTGTGAAAACAACAAAAAAGACAAAAAATATTCAGAAAATGTTAAAATAGAATATGTTCTGTCAATAAATGAATGACAAAGGAATACACAAAATAGGAAAAAAGAAAAAAAAAACAAAACTACAAAAACATACACAAAAATAAAATAAACCAAACAAAACAAAACCAAAAAAAAGAGGAATGCAGCTACAAATGGGACACAAGCCAGTGTCACATTTGTGCCAGTCCCAAGCCCGGGTAAATGCAGAGGGTAGTGCCAGGCATGGCATCCAAATCCAATATAAAACCTATAATACAAATCAAATTGCTATAGATATGGATTGATTAACTGATGATGGCATAGTTAGCATTATTTTCTGTGCTTTTAAGGGTTTGGGTGGGATTTGACACCCCCCAGTTCATGCCCCTCCTGCCAAACCACATGCCCCTCCAAGTGGGCAGAGCTAGATCCGGCCCTGTCAGGGCCCCACATTGGGCGCCATTTCTGTAGCGTAGAAGTCTCTCCAATAAAATATCTTTTGGGCACCAGACCGAAAAGGTTGACATTTACCTTTAACAATCATTTTACATCAATTAATTTGGAGAGAAAAGGAAGTTTAACCCAGCTGCTCACTTCCAGGCTCCAAAAAAAGACAAAACCACACCATTAAATTAAGGTTTCAGTTGGTTCTTATTAAATAACTCAAAAAAGTAAAACCAAACATTTCATCAGATACAAAAAACAACAAGTATAAACTCAGAATTTCAGTACATTTAACATTAAATAAACTTTCTTGAACCAAACAAAAAAAAAATGTGTTGGGTGTGAAAGGGGAAGGTGAGCAGATGCAGGAGGATGTGTGAGGGGAGAGTGTCACTGAGGTGTATGGATGGGTATGCAGCTCCACTGTGAGGGTTTATGGAATGATGAGGGTTTTCTTTGACCAGTTCACTTCTTCCAGGTTAAGTTGTAGATGTGGGGTAAATATGAAACAGTGATGGGTCCAAGAGCCAGGGTGAGGTGGGTGATGAGGGGTATTGGGGGTGAGAGTCAGAGAGTCCAAAAGAAGCCAGGAGAGTTTGGAAAAAACAATCACTTGACTCAGGGGGGGTGAAGGTGTAGGGTGACCCAGGTGAGATGAAAGCTGCTGAGTCCAAGCAGGAACTGTTTTACCCACTCCAGGGATTCCAGGCTTTTCTCTCTCCAGTCCACTTTTAGTTTCTTCTTCCCAGTTTCTATTCAGCTTTCAGTCTTTTTTTCTTTCCTCTCACTCCTCCTGATTTGTGTTCTGACCTCCTTCCTGTCTCTGCTTTGCTTGCTCCTCCTCTTACCTCAGGTGTGCCTCCTTTATAGTTTCCCCTCCCAGTGATGTCACAACTCAAAGCACCTGCTACAACGTCTATAGTATCCACTTTATTTTTCTCTATTATTTCCATGTCATCACCCCTGGCAGAATGTTATGTATTATGTGAAACAAAATGTATGCAATGTTTTCTAACAAATAAAACAATAATAATAAAAAAACTTGTATTCAAACCAAAGAAAGGCTACCTGTAAAGGTTGAAGTCATCATTTTTCCATCTGTATTCTGATGGATAAAATACACACAGTATATTTAATGCACGACTGGACTGGTTTGACAATTCACAAATATTTATGTTACACACAACTACAGACAAATACTCATGGGTATCCAATCTGTGGACACTAATATATTGATAGTTATCTGGATTTTTTTTCATTTTCAGAAAAAATTCAAAATAATATCTCATGTACACTGACAATTTATGAAAAACAACAAAAAACAAATCCAATGTCACGAATAGTGTTACAGTGGAAA
This sequence comes from Siphamia tubifer, assembly GCA_020466265.1. Taxonomy (NCBI): domain Eukaryota; kingdom Metazoa; phylum Chordata; class Actinopteri; order Kurtiformes; family Apogonidae; genus Siphamia; species Siphamia tubifer. The sequence goes on from CM035796.1 coordinate 43,686,337, forward strand.
AAGCCAAGGGGGTTAATAATTTTTTTTTACCAGACAACTAAAAGAATAAACAGAGTTATACATAATCACTTCTAGTGTCAATGCCTGGACAATGTTCTTCTTTTTCTCTGCGTAAGATTCATTCCTGTGGTGCATCGATGACCATTTGAATTTAAGTTTGACAATGTGGTCTGTTCATCTGTAGTTCCCACAGTTCAACACCAGATGGCGCCGTTTTTCCAAAACTGACCTGGAGGTTTTTTTTTTGTTATTTTAGTTTATTTTTATTATGTAAATTATTTGTTTACTTTTCGTGAACGGATATAGTTTTATTTCGTTATGGTGTAAGATAACTGTCAATATATTAGTGTCCACAGATTGGATACCCGTGAGTATTTGTCTGTAGTTGTGCATAAAATAAATATTTGTGAGTTGTCAAACCAGTCCAGTCGTGCATTAAATATATTGTGTGTATTTTATCCATCAGAATACGGATGGAAAATTATGACTTCAAACTTTACAGGAAGCCTTTCTTTGGTTTGAGTACGATTTCCCACAAGTGACTCAACTGTCCAAATACGTCATCACCGAATCCACAGGCATTACTTGTGGAGAAAAGAAACATGGATCGAGATCAAGACTGCGCATGCGCTTAACTCGTTTTCGTTTCATCTCGCTCCAACGTCTCCGAACTACGAAATATATCATTTAAAATTAAGAATGAGTACTCGTAAGTTTAGCGAAAAAGTTCTCACCTTAATTTGTTCGCATCGAGCGATTTATTTTCATCAGAGCGGAGTCAGAAAATGGCGTCTCAAAACATCATGTGATCGTTCTAGACCAATCGAGTTGCTGATTTTATTTATTTATTTATTTATTTATTTATTTATTTATTTATTTATTTATTTATTTATTTAACAACAGATCAGTTGACAGCTTGTGTGATTCCGGTCACATTAGTAGAAAAATTCTGCCAAACATCCTCCACAGTGGACAAATGACTTCTAAGTCCTAAATAGTGCTTTATATCCATCACTAAGACAATACTGTATATGTGTGGTATATTTAAGAGCTACATTGTTTGACTCCTCGTTGTGTTCGATACACACCATGGATCATCCAGGTAAATGACCTGCGTGACGTCATTTACCTGTTCACCCACTGAACACCTTTGGATAAATAGTCTTATTTGTTTGTGCTATTATGGTTTTTAAGTTATTAACAATTCTTTCAAAGGTCATCCTGGGGTCACCCAGTCCCCACTTCCGCCAAATTTAACCAAAATAGTCTGGTTTGTTTGAGCTTCGTTTGTGCTATTATGGTTTTTAGGTTCTTAACAATTCACTTAAAGGCCACATTTTAACCAAAGTAGTGGCGTTTGTTTGTGCTGTTATGGTTTCATAGATATTACATAATGTTTCAGCTGTTAACATCAGACAAAGCCAATAACCTCGTCCTCCTCCGCTCTAAGTTAACGACAAGAAATAGTTTTTTTCTTAATTTCCGGTTCATTATATGCATTAATAACACCTGGAGCTTCAAGACAGATTCAAGACATAAAGTTATTATCCAGGCTGGCATTTTTTCTTTCGTAGTTCTAACTGTTTAGGTGCGTTTTTCACTCAGACTCCAGTCAACCAGTCAAACTGTTGGGATGTCACCCTGAACAAGAACTGCAGGTAAATATCTATATTTTTACATGTTACAGTGTTTTGGTTGTTTTGTTATTGTAGAAAAAAAAAATGCAAGGATACAATGGTCAGAAGATGAGTTTACTATATTAATATTGTTGTTTAATGTTCAGACTTCTTTATACATTTGTGTTGCTGTGCTTTGACAAACTGCTAGGCTACACATGATATTTTTGGTAACAGCTATTTTATGTTTTTCTGCTAAACAGTAATTGTTTGAGTGATTATTGTTATTGACTGGTTTATAAGGCATTGTTACCTGTAAAGTAGACAGACTATCAAACCAATTATGAGTATTTTATGGTGGACATACAAACAGTAAAATGTATAACAAAGTTTAATAAATTACTTTTCATATTTTACTCTTTTAAAATTTAACTGTTATTTTAATTATTACTTTCCAGCTAAATGAATTCTTTGAATTACATTGAAGTAAATAGTTATATTCTTTTCCGTAAAAACTGATTTTAACCATATTATTCCTTGAAAAAATATACACTTTGTTTTATTTTATTTAAGCATTACATGACCTTATCTCAAAATAGAACAAAAAAATAGCTGGATTTTAAACAAGAATACACAAACTATGAACACAAACTATGAACTGAAGCAATGATTTTAAAATGATATTTACAAGCACAAACTATTTACAATCATGAAAGAAAAATAAAGAAATGACTAAATATGACTGCAGATGAGGTACATGAAGTAATGAAGTCATCACTCTTTTGTGTAGAACACAGCATGTGGGTGTATTTTTTTGTTGTTTAATGAGCTTTTCACTCCACTTCCCAGGTCATCGTACATCTCCCACATACATGCAGCCCTCCTGCAGTAGGACACATAGTGTCCAAGAGTATCCTGGGTCAAACGTCCCCAGAAAGCAATGACTGCCCCCAAGGTAAACGTGGTTCCTTGGAGCACCAGAGTGGAGGGAAATTCACTTAAAGTGAATTCCCTGTGCAGCTGCTGTGGAGTTGATGTAAAATGGCTGCCAAGGTCAGTGTCAAAGCACAGAAGTTCTCCCAGACTGTAGCTGTGAGTAACCATGCCTGCACACAGCACTTTTCCTGTATTGAAGTGTTGGGTTTTTTTTAATTCAGGGGGACACTGACATGTATTTTGGATTGGCCTGAGGCAGGGAGACTCAGGAAGGCTGAGTCCTCGTTCCACAGCAGTCCCAAGATGAGCCATGGCAGAAGTCTGCAGGACAGTAATGGGCGTGGAAACAAACACAACTTCCCTTGTGGTTTGTTTGCTGAGATTGCAGGACTGTGAGGAACACTGCTTGGTGAAATAAACCCTTGGAAGACCCCTCAGTGTTCTTTCCAGTACAGCACAGATGTGGCACTGTGCATCCACTTGGACGGCACCAGACTTGAAGTGGACGGCTTTGAATATTGCCCTCAGTAGTTGTGCCCTCTGTACATAGACCTGTTGGGTCACACCCTGTGTGGCCATGGCTTTCAGCAGCTTTAGGAACTGGTTGTCACATTCATTGCTACAAACAGTGTTTGGAAAAGAAAGGCTGTCACAGAAAGCACAACATAAACTGTGACAAAGTGCATCAAATGCACAGGTGTTTAGCACACACTCTGGATTTGACACATTTAACAGGCTGTTGATGATTTACATTTTTTAACAATTGCACTTTGACTTTTTTCTGCTTCACAGATGTATCTGCATGTAGCCATTCACTACAAGGAGAGAGGTAGGAATTCATCTTCCTTTTTTTGGGTGGAACCACTAGGCCTCTCCAGTTTTCAACAGTGTCCTCATCTGCTGCAGGAATGTTTGTAGCAGTGTCAGATTCCTCACAAGGGTAAGCATGTGTTTTTGTGTTTGCTTTGATGTGGACAGTAGTAGATGCAGGGGTAACTCCTGTGACACTCATTGTTACAACAGCTCCCTTCTCCTCACATTTCTCTTTTGCAGAACAAATTTGTATTTTTCCTTCAATGAAGGCAAGATGACGAGTTCCAAATCTATCCACCCGAATGGGTCAATTGTGGTTCTTAAAAAGTCCATTCTTTAGGTTTTTGAACTCAGCTTCAACAGCAGCTGAGCTTGCAGTGATGCTGGTACTTGTGAAAAGAGGGACCATTATTCCTGTCCAGAGTGGTCAGTAACTTCCAAGTCTTATTATATGTGGAATAATCTTAGGGAGGTAGTGGATATTATCTATTCAATTAAATTAAATTCAATTTTATTTATAAAGCCCTAAATCACAACGAAGTCGTCTCAGAGGGCTTTACAAAAACACAATCAACTACAGAGATACATGAAAAGTCCCAAGCATCTCCTGTCCTTAGACCCTCTTTCTCGGCAAGAAAAAACTTCAAAACCCAGTGGGAAAAAGAAGAAATCTCGAGGAGAACCACATTGAAGGACAGATCCACTCCCATGGATGGACAGGCTATAGATGAACGTCCATATATAGATGCAGGAAGGGGGGCTGGTCCAGACAGGCAGGGGCAGTGGTCCGGGGTCACAGGTCGGCACAGGCGAGAAACTGCAGATCCTGTCGTCCATGGCTCCCGTGCAGACACTGTCAGGACAACCACCACTCCCCCCAGGGGGGGGGGGGGACACACCAGGTGACTAGTCATGAACAGACTTGGTATGAAAGATAGGTTGTAAAAGTTACAGAAACAGGTGTGAGGGAGAGAAAGAGAAGAAAGAACTCAGTGTCTGCACTTCCCACAGCATTCTAACTCCTAGGGCAGCCTAGACTGAACTGCGACTCATACACCACATAATTTTTAACTAACCTGACCATAGGCTTTCTCGAACAGGAATGTTTTAAGCCTAATTTTAAATGTAGAGACTGTGTCGGCATCTTTAATATTAAAGGGAAGCTGATTCCATAAGACAGGGGCCTGATAACTAAAGGCTCTAGCTCCTACTGTACTTTTAGAAACCCTAGGAACTTTCAATAAACCTGCATTCTGAGAACGAAGGGTTCTATTGGGTTGGTACGGAACCAGATCATCTTTAAGATAAGAGGGGCCCATACCATTAATGGTTTTATATGTAAGGAGGAGGATTTTAAATCTAGACTCAACTGGTAGCCAGTGAAGGGTTTGGAGCACAGGGGTGATGTGTTCTCTTCTATTTGATCCTGTTAATAATCTTGCTGCTGCATTTTGAACCAGTTGAAGCTTTTTAGGGAATATTTAGGACACGCTACAAGTAAGGAGTTACAATAATCTAATCGTGATGTAACAAATGCATGAATTAATTTTTCTGCAGTCGTTTTAGACAGAATATTCCTAATTTTGGCTAATGTTGCGCAGGTGAAAGAAGGCTGTTCTGCAAGTTTGGTTAATGTGCATTTTGAATGAAAGATCTGGATCAAATAAAACTCCTAAATTTTTAACTGTGGCACTGGGTGTTACACTTAAGCTGTCCAGAGTAACTATGTGGTCAGGTAGGGAGTCTCTCGCATTTTTAGGACCAATTATAACGACTTCAGTTTTTTCAGGGTTCAATAAAAGATAATTGGCACTCATCCAAGTCTTTATGTCTTGGACACATGTACTTAGTTTATCTATTTGCCTGGTCTGATCAGGTTTAATCTGGATCCCCATTAGCCATGGCCAGTGACCTGCTCTCCTCACATATTTCTGTCACCCACAGTTGGACGTTTGTCTGGATCTGATGACACGCATCCACTTGTTCCTGATCCTGTTCTTCACTCTTTTCTTCTGGAATGGTGACAAAGTCTTCTGCACTTTGAGCTTTCAGGTATTTCTTGCACATTTGTGATGTGAGAGGGGCTCCAGAACTGTCATTACCCTCCGCTTCACTGAATGCCACAATAGTGATGGCACGTAAAAGTTCCTTTGCATGCTCCAATGATTGTGACTGAAGAAGCTGCGCTATTGACCTTACAAAGAAATGTTTAATGTCATGTGTTTTCTTTTTCAGGCAGTCCCACTGACAGACCATTTTGATGCAGTGTGCAACATCAACCCTAACAAAACAAGGTGGGAGTTTTGCACATTGATTACCCAGTACTACACTGAAGCATTCATTAATGTCGGTCTTCAGATCAGGGAGAGGGGTAAAAGCCTTGACCACAGCTCCCAAAATGGCCAGAGAAAAATCACTGCCAACTTGTTTTGGAACAGGTGCACCTGCACGAGTCCATTCTGTCAGCCACTGTGTGATGGCATAAACATCATGCTTCTCCCACAGCATTTGCACCACTGGGACACTTGAGCTGTTAAGCCCTGTCAGAAGTCCCTGATCCAGGAAAATATGTCCAGATGAGCCATTTGGTGTCACTAGTTTCCTTACTACTGAGCCAGTTGTATCCAAACATACTGTTGAGTATTTGTTCCTTATTAAGCTCTTGTACACATGCATTTGTGTTTGACTCCAGTAGTGACAGAAAAACGTATCCAGTCCAATGTCTTTAATATTACTACTATGAGGGACAGTGTATTTTAACATCTGCAATAACAAAATGGATCCTTGTCACCTAATTCTAAATCATTTCTTGCTTTGCTTTATGCAGTGTAGCCAAGTTAGGTGGATGACTTGGTTCAGGATCACCAAAGTCCATCAACTTCTTGGCCTGTGATGTCCGCCATACATGAGGTTCCATCCTTCCTTCGCTAAGTTCTCTGGCTATTTGCACCTGCATGTTTCCAGACATGAAAGGCTTTGAACATCCAGTGTGGAGGGAGTGGTCAGCGTTGTTGATGGAGCATTTGAATGTCATTGGGCTGTTCATTGCTGCCTCTCTATCACATGCCATCTCCAGATAACCACTGCACTCTTTGCAGTAGCCTCTGATTTCAATCTAATAGTTTGTAGTTGATGGATGGACCTTGGCTCTTTTATAAATAAATGTGCAGGGACTTTTCACTGTCTTCCAAATGTCCTCATTTATGACATGAGTCCAGGTGCCAGGCTTCAGAATGGTATCTTGTCTTTTTTTACTTTGACAATATTTGTCATTGTATTCGACCTGTTTAGGAAAAAACTCTGTCCATTCATCCAAAGGAACATGAAGTTGAAAAGTGTGACAGTGTTTTAGTCCACTGTAGAGGGAACCTGACTGTGTCGTCAGTTTCAGGATCAGTCGTGTCATGACTGAACCCTAAAGTTGACCAGATGTTGTGCCTGTTTAATTTAACAAAGGTGTACAGGGCCTTTGCACAAATGTTCTTTTCCAGCTGCTCACTCAGCTCTGTCCATACAGTAGCATTTGCTCCAAATTTTCCTCCACATGGCTCCACCTTGTGGAACAACAGAGTCATAACCATCAATAGAAAATCCTTATTTATTCCAAACTGCTATGATAAAGGAATTGTTTTTATAGCTGATATTTTAGATGACCAGGGACATTTGTTATGTTTTGCAGACTTTATTAATAAGTTTAATGTTGAAACTTCAGTAAGAGAATACAATAAAGTGTGCAAAACAATTCCCGTTGCCCTGCTTAATTTGATTCAAGTATATGTACAGCACTCAAACAGAATGACAATATCTCTCCCGAAATTATGTTTAGATCAAGTGACATTAAATGATAAGAAGTGCAATAACCAAAAACTAAATAAATTGTTAAAAAAACAAATCATTTCAGAGATATGATGTAACAATTAAAAAATATACAAATGAAGGCAAACTAATGGAAAGAACTAAATTAAATAAATAAATGAAATGGCCCATTCCACCTAAAATAAAATAAATGATATTTAAAATGATAAATAACTATTATCCAGTTGCAGTAACGTTAAATAAAATATTTGGATTTGAGATGGAGTCATGTGTTTTCTGCTCAGAGGAAGAAGAAACAATAGAACATTTATTTTTTCAATGCAAAATAACAAAAAAAGATTTTGGACTGAAGAAGCAAAATGGATTAAAATGGATAAAATGGCTCAATTAAAATTGGAGGAAGTAATATTTGGTATAGAAAATGTGACAAAAGACCTTGAGTTGTGTAATGTTATCATTATTATGGGAAAATATCACATACATAAAGTCAAATGGCAAAATAAAACACCCTCTATTATTATATTTAAAGCTGAACTTCAGTCTTTTCACAATTCCTTGTCAGTATTGAGAAATAAATAGGAAAAAATTGAGATTTGTAATGCAATAAATGTTTATGTACCCTTGTAAAAAATATATATGAAAATCGGACATATCCCTTGTAAAGAATTTTTTTTGGGGGGGGGGGGTTTGTATGTTCTTATGTCAAGACTTAGGGTAAAAGATGTTATAGCATTTTGCCTCCATACGAGTGTATGTATATTGTATGTATATATTGTTAATAAAAAAGAGAAAAAAAAAAACAAATGGACATTTGATGGTGGTTCCACTGCAGATGAGTGAGAGTAAGATGTGAAGGTAGTTCTGTGCCATTACAATTAGTGAACAATTAAATACAATAGTAGTGTTCCCTGGTCTGTGGACAACTATAAAAACCACCTTCACCATCATTGATCTAATTTTGTCACAACTGGACATTGTGAACAACCACCATGTAGGCTTGGTCATTTTTGATCTAAAATGATCTGTTTCATTGGATAATTATTCAGGTAAGAATGAGTACAGTACTAGTATAGTTGAGAAATCCCTAATATTTGACATGTGCAGTATGCATCTGTGCTGATTTCTGCAGTGAACAACTGTGTTATGTATATTTACGTCCTCTTTCAGTGTGGGAAATGTGACCTGTGTGTGAAGTTATGGGTTATAAAAGTTGTTTTTGGTAGGATTTTAACTTTGCCATGTCCCGTCCACAATGAATATCTTCCTACCCCTTTATTACTCATAAATGAAAGTTGCATGTTTGCAAATGTTGATTTGTGTTAAAAATAGATCTATAGTTGTGCATAAGTGTATTGTCATAATAGTGTGTAGTGTGCAGGTGCTCATGGGGACAGTTCACACACATTATTTACTAGATGTTTAACTCCGTTACCCTGACTGTTGGTGAGCATAGACTAACGCAGCCACATGACAAACCAGGTTAGAACTCTGTTGCTTTACATGTTAAAGCCTCTTGTCCATTTTTGACAACAGGGTTTGAATCATCTGCGGAGAGGGGGCGTGGCTTTGGGGATTAATGCCCGGATCTTTTTTTTTTTATCTTGGTAAAAAAAAAGTCACCTGTGTACTCCCCTCAAAACACATATTACAACTGATATTTGGGCATCAATCCTACATCAAAACCCAGATTGCTCTAATTTAAAAAAGTTCTTATTTGCACCCCTCCCCCCAAGCTGCTATAGGGAGTTTATCCATCATACTGTCTATATGTTTATGTCTCTGCTCAGTCAATAACCCACCTCGACCTGACCCAGCTGACCCACACCTTTGTTCAGCTGAACTTTTTGTTCATATAAAACACAACAAATAGTATCTATGTATGTATCTAGTATGGTAAAATCCACAATAGTCAGATTAACAGCTATATACTCATGGGTATCCAATCTGTGGACACTAATATATTGACAGTTATCTGTTTGTTTGTTTTTTATTTTCAGAAAAAAATTCAAAATACAATCTCATGTACACTGACAATTTATGAAAAACAAAAAACAAATCCAATGTCACAAATTTTGTTACAGTGGAAAAAGCCAAGGGGGTTAAAAAAATTTTTTACCAGACAACTTAAAAGAATAAACAGAGTTCTACACAATCACTTCTAGTGTCAATGCCTGGACAATGTTCCTCTTTTTCTCTGCGTAAGATTCATTCCTGTGGTGCATCGATGATCATTTGAATTTAAGTTTGTCTAGTTTATTGTTTTATTTATTATATATTTACACTGTCTTCTAATGGACACAAACTGTATTGTATTTTATTTAATGAAGTTAATTATTAGTTGACTTTCTGGTCTGTTCATCTGTAGTTTCCACAGTTCAACACCAGATGGCGCCGTTTGTCAAAAACTGACCTGTAGGGTTTTTGTTATTTTATTTTATTTAAGTTCATTTTAATTTTATTAGGTAAATTATTTGTTTACTTTTCGTGACCGGATATAGTTTTATTTTGTTATGTTGTAAGATAACTGCCAATATATTAGTGTCCACAGATTGGATACCCATGAGTATTTGTCTGTATTTGTGCATAAAATAAATATTTGTGAATTGTCAAACCAGTCCAGTCGTGCATTAAATATATTGTGTGTATTTTATCCATCAGAATACGGATTGAAAATTATGACTTCAAACTTTACAGGCTTTTTTTTTAATTTTACATTCCTTTAATAATGGCAAATAGAAAATGTGAAGGTTTTGTTCAAAACAATCTTATAATTCATACAAAAGAAGTTGTCTCAGAACACTTTACATTTAGAGCTGGCCGACCAGGACTCTCGAAAACAAACAAACAAACATAGTAACGAAGGGGAACAAAGTGTTGCATGAGTCTATTATTTCAATTATTCAACCCGCGGAGTAAATGTTTTTGTTCATATAAAACACAACAAATATTATCTATGTATGTATCTAGTATGGTAAAATCCACAATAGTCAGATTAACAGCTATAAATCGTGTTTCCAAATAGTACTGACGTGATTAAATAACTGGAAAGTACAATTTTACAGCGTAAACGGAGGTGTCGTGCCCTCTTGTGGTCACATTGTAGAACTGCAGCACGGTTACATTATACAACAATTTCCGGTAAAAAATTTCAAAATACAAATTCAGCGCCAATTCATGCAGGGTAGTGGTTAGTCGTAAAACACGTACTCGGGATCTTTTTTTAATTATTTAATTCTTCTTACATGTATTGATTCACTTGTGTGTTGTAGAATGTTATTTTGATGAATCAAAATACGTTTTCTATTTTGTTGCTGTTGTTGTTTAATCGATTTTGAACGTCCACTCACATGGTGCATAGAGCTGATTATCTTAAATCCACTGTGAAATAAAATAATCCCAAGTAGCCTTTCTTTGGCATGACTACGACTCAACTGTCAACATACGTGAGGGTAGCAAGATGGCGGACTGAGTGGACGTACTTTTCAGAGCGCTCACTAAAGTTCCTCAAAATCTTTAATTGAAGTTTTTTCCCTCTCGTTTTACTTCGGGACATGAAGTAAAAATTCCAAACGGAATAAAGAAACGTAACAAACCGACCAAAGGACAAGAATGACGACCATGAAAAAAGTCAACGACAAAACTAGCAAAGTCAACGACAAGATTAGCAAAGATGCTACATCTGAGGCACTTCTTCAACACGATTATGCTATGGATGCTACTAATGCTGGACCTGATAAACGAAGCAATAAAGAACTCGATGAATCCCCTGTAAACACACCATCTAAAAATGCTCAAGTGAGGAAATGGGTAAGACCGAATGAAGACTCCTTTTTTGAGTCCATTATGTCCGCTATACAAACTTTAGGCGCAAGATTCGACAAACAAGAAAGCACGCTCGGCAAACAAGAAAAAATGCTTGAAGACATCAACTTTCAGATTAAAGAAAACAGTATAATGATCTGCAACTTATCCAAAGTGCTTGAATTCAATGCAGCAGAAGTTAAAGAATGCAAGAGTAAAGTGTCCAAGCTCGAAGAAAAACTGACAAAGTTGGAAAAGGAAAACGCCACCCTGAGAGAGAGAGCCGGGGAGCAGGAAAGATACAGTAGGCGGTGGAACCTTCGAATTAAAGGTATGAAAGAAAAGATGAATGAAAATACAAGAGAAGAGGTGATTGTCCTGCTCCAAAAAATCGCTCCGACGTGGGCTCAGAAGATGGACGAGATGGTGGACACCGTTCACAGAGTGGGGAAAAGAGAGGAGAAGAGAACGCGCCAGGTGATCATCCAGTTCGTCATGCGGCAACATCGAGACGGGATATGGAGGTTGACGAAGGAGTCAGAGGTATGCAAGGAGGCTGGTATCCGCTTTGCGGAAGATTTGACGGCAGCTGATAAACTGGCAAGAGAAGCTCTTTGGCCTCAGATTCAAGAGGCAAGAAGAGCTGGGAAGCAGGCATACTTCCGAGGACCGATAGGTTTTATTAATGGTCAAAGAATCTGACTGAAATGTAAACTTTGTTATGTGTTCCTGAAACTAAAGATGCCATACATAAACTATGAGGGATGAATGTTCTATTTCAGAGGAACTTCTAATTTCATTACACACTAAAGAAGTTGGTTATCGTTCTTAATTACAACTGATTGTTCTATAATCAAACTTTTGTTTTCATGTTTTTCCTGAAGTCAGGGGTTTCTTTTTCTTCTTTAAATACAAGAGGTCTCAAAGACAATACAAAACGCAAGGCTATTTTTATTTTTTGTAAAGGACTCAAAGCAAACTGCTTTTTTCTACAAGAGACTCATTCATGTGAAGAGGACGTTACATTTTGGAAGAGACAATGGGGGGATAACATTATTTTTTCCCATGGCAGTAACAGATCTGGAGGTGTGGCTATATGTTTTTATAGGTTCCCTGGTACATTAATAACATCTAAATGTGATAACAATGGTCACTGGATTACTGCAGTGGTAAACTTAGAAGGGAATTTGGCAATTTTGATTAATGTCTATGGCTATAACGATTCCACCCAAAACAAACTACTATTAGAAACACTCACAGATACCATCTCTGATTACAAAAAGTCATTCGCTATAAGTTTCACTTTAGTTGGGGGAGATTTTAATATGGTAATGGATGAATGGTTAGACAGATATCCCTCTACCTACAATACCTTTCATCACAACAAATTGATGAAGAATTTCATTGAAACCAACTCTCTGGTAGATGTTTGGAGAGAAAATAATGCAGACTGTAGACATTTTACTTGGATAAAACCAAATGGTCGTGCTAGGTCCAGAATTGATCTATGGCTTACCTCTCCAGAAATCACAAATTTAATAGCTGAATCCTCAATATCTGCCGCTCCATTAACAGATCACTGTGTAATTAATGTCACACTAAAACCACCTAACCTCACAAGCAGGAAGGGCTATTGGAAATTTAATGCTGATCTTCTGAATAATGAAGAATATGTGGAGGAAATCAAATCTTTACTTGATGAAATTATTAATGATAACAAAATTGATTCCTATTGCAGAAAATGGGAGTATTTTAAATTCAAGGTTAGGAGTTTATCTATTAAATTTGGTAAAACCCTATATAAACGGCAAAGGGAAACTGAACTTAAATTGGTGCAAGAGATTTACAAATACAGCCTGTTCCGCCCGCTTAGTCACAAATCCGAGGCTCAGGTTCTCACACTGATGTTTATTTGGCAAACGATACAAACAACGTAGAACTAAACAAAACAAATACACCACAATCAGTCACAAATTCATAAACGCACACACAACCTTAAGAGTTATTAAAATAATAACCAACAAACATAACATACCACTTTTGCCGGCTTGTGGACTAAGAGAGGATGTTTCCAGCTTGTGGTTGTGGATTAAAGGAAAATAAACTTGCGATTGCTTTGGTGAGCATTAGACCATAATCCTGCCACGCATCAAAGTGGGAGCTTCACACATATGGTCTGACAAGCTCATTCATAGTTTCCCAAACATGTCACAGGAAGTGACAGTGACACATGCACCATGGGAAACGAAGTCCGTCCAATACATCACAACACCAACATCAAAATAAACTACATCAGAGTCCTAATACAATCACTATTAATGTCATAGAAAGTTATTCAATATGTCAGTATATAAAAATCAATTTTAATCTTAATTGTACACAGTGTGCAAACTAATGCAAAATATGCAAAACATAAATTCATGAGGGAAGACACTAAACTCCTATGGCTGCGGCTACACTCCCACCATCACACAGGTGTGATTCTAAACCCAAAGGTAAGTTGACACACCCAAACACATATATCTTTACATAAGCATATAACAAACAAACAATACTTGCACCTTAATCAGTCTCAAGTAGAGATACAGTTTTGTGTACAGGCCTTTCCAAATACACTGGCTTGGTGGTGCGTGCACCTTTACTGTCTAGTGTTGCATCACTGACTAAAAGCTTGACCTTCCTGACCCGCCCATCAGATCCCGGGAAGACTTCAACCACCTTGGCAAGCTTCCAACGATTTCGTGGTGCCAGGTCATCTTGAAGTAGGACAACATCATTGACCTTCGTATCTCGACGGTTCTTATTCCACTTACTCCTTTGTTGTAAATTCAAAAGATACTCCTTCTTCCATCTTGCCCAGAACTCATTGGCTAAAAATTGGACTCTCTTCCACCTCTTCTTCATATAGAGATCTTCCCTAGAGAATTCTCCAGGTGGCGATGCGATAATCTCTGACTTCATTGTTAATATGTGATTTGGCGTTAACGGCTCTGGTGCTAATGGATCATTCAGGCACTCAGAGGTCAGAGGTCGACTATTCACTATTGCCATGGCTTCATACATGAAAGTTCTCAGTGAGGAGCTGTCCAAGGTTCTGGCAGACTGATCCAAGATGGCTGTCAATACACTCCGCACTGTTCGGATCTGTCGCTCCCAGACTCCACCCATGTGACTGGAGGAAGGCGGATTGAAAATGAAACGACAGCCCAGATTTTTCATGCGCTCTTGAGTGAATCCTTTCATGAGGTCCATAAACTCCTTCTTCGCCCCCACAAAGTTAGTACCTTGATCACTATAAAGCTGACTTACATTACCACGGATAGAAATGAAACAGCGCAGTGCATTCAAGAATGCATCAGAACTGAGATCGTCAAGCACTTCAATGTGAACTGCTCTCGAACACATACAAGTGAAGAGAAGGCCATATCTTTTAAATTCTTTTCTTCCATCCTTCACATAGAATGGTCCGAAACAGTCCATACCACTGTATGTAAATGGAGGAGTAGGCTCTAACCTTTCAGTCGGTAGATCACTCATAACCTGTTCCTGAATGCCTTTGCGATATTTCCTGCATTTCACACATTTGTAAATAATTGAGGATACTTCACTGCTACATCCCAGAATCCAAATGCCCTTAGATCGGATCTCATTCATCGTCATGCCACGACCTTGATGACAAATCCGCTCATGAAAATGTTTTATGAGAAGCCGGGACACATGATGGCCCTTTGGAAGAATAGCAGGGTACTTGACATAGGGATGGAGTGCTGCTTTGGTCAATCTTCCTCCCACCCTCAGAATGTTGTGCTCATCTACAAATGGGCGTAACTTGTGCAGTCTGTCGGGCTGATTTGATTTCACCTCTTTCTTTTCCTTGAGAGCCTTAATTTCTCTACTGAAAACATCTTCTTGGACAAGGCGGATTATGAATAGCTCAGCGTCTTTCCTTTCATCAAGTGTTGTAGAATTTGACCCTTCTTTTAGTTCTTTCACATTCCTTGCCCAACGCTTGAGTCTTGCTATGGCCTTCACCATTCTTCCCCAGTCCGAAAACCTCTGCAAACGATTCAACAGAGGAGTCTGCTCCTCCACTTCAATTGTGAGAACTTGGGCCCTTCTGACCTCTGGATCACCATCGCTTACTTCCATCTCGACCTCCTGTTTGGGTAGTTCTCTTTGCCACAGGAAACTTGGGCCAGTGAACCAGTTAGAATCCCTAAGTTCCTTTGCTGTGAGCCCACGTGATGCATGGTCAGCTGGGTTATCTTCTGTGGCCACATACCTCCATTGACAAGGCTCTGTGCTGGACTTGATTTGCTGAATCCTATTAGCTACAAAGACTTGAAACCGTCTTGCCTCATTATTAATGTAGCCCAGCACCACTTTGGAGTCGGTCCAATAGAATTGCCTGAGCTGATCAAACTCCAGTTCTCTTTTAAGCAAATCACCCAGTCTGGTGGCAACAACCGCCGCAGAAAGCTCCAGTCTAGGGATGGTTGTCACTTTTGTTGGGGCTACTCTTGCCTTCCCCATAACGAGTGTGCAATGCACCTCTCCATTCATGGTCACAGTCCTGAGATAAGAGCAGACTCCATATCCGGTCATACTGGCATCAGAGAAATTGTGTAATTCATAACACTGAATGTCTTTACACACTGATGGCACATAGCAACGTGATATCTTTATTGTCGACAAGTCTAAAAGATCTCGGAGCCAGATTTCCCAGTGTGGCTTCAAATCCTCTGGAAGTGGCTCATCCCAGTCTACCTTATCTCTACACATGGTTTGCAGGATCCTTTTCCCAGTCAG
Organism: Siphamia tubifer; assembly: GCA_020466265.1. NCBI lineage: Eukaryota > Metazoa > Chordata > Actinopteri > Kurtiformes > Apogonidae > Siphamia > Siphamia tubifer. Next base: position 43,702,128 of record CM035796.1, read on the forward strand.
AATGAAGGGTGCCACGAACCCCAGCGGATCAAAAATTGAGGCAACTGTGGAGAGAACACCTCTTCTAGTGAATGGGTTTCCCTTTATAGTCACTCTGAACTGGAATGTGTCGGATGCCACACACCACTGTACTCCGAGTGCCCGCTCTATCTTGGCCTGTCCTAAGTCAAGATCCAAGTCAGCAGCACTCTCCATGCACTCTTCTCTTGGAAGACAGGCAATCACCTGCCTGCTGTTGGAGACAAACTTGTGTAAGTGAAGCTTACCAGACTTGCAGAGATCTCTGGCCTCTCTCACAAGTTGAATAGCCTCGGCGTCGGTTTCAACACTGATCAACCCATCGTCAACATAAAAGTTGCGTTGGATAAATCTTGCTGCTGCTTGATTGAACTCACCCTCACCTTGAGTGGCGAGATACTTAAATCCAAAGTTTGCGCATCCAGGTGAGGACGCAGCTCCGAAGAGATGAACTTTCATGCGGAAAACTGAGGGTCGTGCTTCCAGCTCATCACCTTCCCACCACAAGAACCGGAGGTAGTCCTGATCTTCTTGGGCGACATGGAACTGATGAAACATGCGTTCCACATCACACATAATGGCTACTTGACCCTTGCGGAAACGACACAGGACTCCTATGAGGGTGTTCGTGAGGTCTGGTCCAGTCAATAGATGTTCATTCAGGCATGTGCCCTTAAATCTTGCAGAACAGTCAAAAACAACTCGAATCTTGCCAGGCTTCTGAGAGTGATAAACCCCATGATGAGGGATATACCAGACAGGCTGACTGTTAATTTCTCCTTCAGGAACCTTTTCTGCATCACCACGAGCAATGACGTCACTCATAAAGGCTCTATAGTCCTTCCAGTATTTGTCATCTTTCCTGAAGCGTCTCTTCAAGCATTGGAGGCGGTGTTCAGCACAATTTATGTTATTTGGCAGGACTGGCCTTTCCTTTCTAAAGGGCAGCGGCATCTCAAAATGGCCATCATTCCTTTGCTTGATGCCTTGTTTCAGTTTGGCTAAGAAACGAAGGTCTTCTTGAGACATGGCTACATCTTCACCCTTCCTTTCTATAAAATCAGACTCAAAGATCTTCAACATGTCAGCTGGAGTAAGCATCTCCTTCACTTTAGTTCTATATACAAAGTGGACTTCAGATTTCAGTGGCTGAGGTGATTGAGTGGCTGAAAGAACTTCTCTTGAGATGATTCGATGGCTTATTCCGATTTCATCTGCAAACTCATCGTCAAGGTTGCTGTAGCCAATAATGCTCCACCCCAACACAGACTTCTGGGCAAATGGTTGACCTTCCTTGCCACTGACCACATTTCTGGGAAGCAGGACCTGGGGGCAGTTATAACCGATGAGCAATCCCACTTCACAATCAAGTTCAGGTGCCATCTCATCAGCTAGATGTTCTAAATGAGGCCATCCCTTTGCAGTCTTACAAGTGGGTATGTCAGATTTATTAGCAGGTATATATTCCCTAGTGTATGTTACTGGAAGGTTGATTCTTTCTTCAGACCTCAAACCTCTTACTTGCAGTCCATACAACTTACTGCTTGACACAACCCTTGTTCTTGATGTAATTGTGGAGATCTTGAGCCTCACAGGATCTTGCTTTACATGCAACAGATCAGCTAAATCCTTAAGAATAAAGGTAGTGTCGCTCTGAGTATCGAGCAAGGCATACACTAAAATCTCTTCCTTTGGGTTAGCTGCTGTTGACACGTACACAGGGAGAATTGATGATGTATGGGTATTTCTATCCGGTTGAATGACTCTGTTGGATGTTGCTGGCTGTATCTCTAGATGGTCATTGGGGTTCTCACATCTACGTTCTGCTGAACCCCGTCTGCTAGCAGATTGCGTTTGATGACCTTCAAGTCTTGGTTTTCTCTCTCGATCTTGATGTAGACATGTTGGATGACGTTTTTCACATTTTTCACAGACACTTCTGGAACTGCAGTGCTTGGAGCTGTGCCCAATCTTAAGACAACCAAAGCATAATTTTTCTAATTGAACAAACTTGACACGCTCTTCAACTGGCTTTCCTATAAACTTTCTGCATTTGTGTAGTGAATGTCCATGCCTTTTGCAAAACACACACACATGGTTGATCTTCTCACTTGAACTTGTCGTGAAAGTTTTAGCAGTTGAGTTACGATTTCTGTGAAGCTTGTGATCTGAATCAATCTGTCTAGCGTTTTCTTGCTCTATGGACTTCAATGCTTGGAGTGAGGTAATGGGGTTACAAGTGATTCTGGCTTCTTTATTAAGAAACTGAACAAATAATCTGAAGTCAGGAAAGGTTTTATGTTCATCTTGGAAAACTGTAGCTGTCCTGTTCCAACGGGAACTCAACCAGTCAGGTAACTTGGCTACAATTCTCTGGATTTCAACACAGTCATTTAATGTTTGCAAGCCTTGAACATAAGGCATAGCAGTTGTGACACTGGTTAAAAAATCAGCAAACTCACGTAGATCTGTGCTATCTTTTGAGGAAATCTTATGCCATGATTGTATCTTATCTCTATATGCCTTGCCAACTATAAAGGGATTTCCAAAGCGGTCATCAAGTATGCTCCACGCAGCGCAGTAGGCTTCCTCTGATCCAACTAGGGAGTAACCTTCTATAGCTCGCTTGGCCATGCCTCCAACATACTTTCGCAGAAAGAAGAGCTTTTCTTGAGCTGGCAAGTTCTTACGGTCAATTAAAGTGTGAAAGGACATCTTCCAATCTGTATACTGCAGTGGATCTCCGAAAAAGACAGCAGGCTCTGGAATTGGAATCCTGTTCGCTGTTATTGCCTCTGCAAGCATTTTCACAAGGTCACTGGTGGCTTCGTGTGAAGCAGTTTGAGTGTTTGCTTGAGGTACTGCTGCTTCCATGCTGTGGTCTTTAAAAGGGGCAGGAAAAGATGTAATTGATGGAGCCTTAAGTGGCGGGGATACAGATGAGAGAATAACAGGGCCAGATATGTTGCCTGCAATGACATGGATGCCCGGTCTACCTTGAGAGGCTAAAGCAGGAAGATCTAATAGGTCTTCCTCAGCATAAACTTGTAATCTAGCCTGTGCTGCATTATGCCTTTTCAACTCCTCTAGCCGCTCCACCTCTTTTTTCTTTTCCTCCAATTTCCTTTTCCTTGCAGTACCTTCAGCTACAAACAGAGCTCTTTGCCTTGCTCTTTCTGCCTCAATTGCTCTTTCTTGCGCTTCTCGCTCAGCGGTCACCTTCTTCTCCTCTGCTTCCAGTTCTCGGATCTCCTCTTCAAATTGATGTTGTGATTTCATGATTTTAATCACCTCTTGAGTTGCTGCCACTTCAGCTGCTGCTTGTCGCCTTTTCTGTACAGACTTAAGATAGACCATACTGGGGGGTTTGGAAGCTGGATAAGATTGCATGGAGACAATGCTAGATTCTGTAGGATCAAACACTGAAGCAGTCTCAGGCCAGGGTATATCTTCTGGGTCACCTGCGGCAGTGATATAACACTGAGCTTTTTCCCTTGCAGTTTTAGTGATGGCATAACATGAATCATTCTTCCTCCTAATTTCAAGATCAGGAACTGAAATATCTCTGATTCGCTCATAAATGGCATTTACATCGGCTTGGTGAGCATTAACAGCAGTTACAATCTCATCAACAAACTCTGGGTCCTCTTTGCGTTTCATTGATCTCTTCAATCCATTAATATGATACTTCCATCTTTTGTACATACGTTCAAAGGCCTTTCTTAAGTCATTCAGTATAGCACCTTGCCATTGCTTTCCTTTTTCTGTGAGGACACGTGTACGTTGACTTCTTCGATTGTTTGGTGGAATAGAATCACCAACTGCACCTTCGTGTGTCTGTTGAATATCTATAAACTGCTGAGCTTGTCCCAAATCTTCAGCTTGTGTATTTTCATCAACTGGTCCTTTGTCTTCTTGGTCAGGGAGATGTGTATTTTCTTGTGTGTATTGAAATGTGATTTCACTTAATTCTGACATTTTTAACTTTCTTTGTGTTATAATAATTGTGCATGAAATTAAACTAACTTGCCATTAAAAATGATGTAATATTGCATTTAGCAATATAACATATGTTTGCACATTACCCTTAATTATAAACACAGATAAAAATCCATAGGTAAGACTTGCAATAAGATAAATAATTGAAATAATCTATAAGCACAAATTAATATTGGACTAAGCTACAAAGCAATATCAAAGGAAACTGTAACTGCAGAAAAAACAGACAATTCAATTGAATCACACTTAATTAAATTCAATACAGGTCATGTGCAATAAAAAACAATAAATTCATTCATTCAACATTTCAACATGAATACATGGTAATGCAATTTAAATTCATACAATATCAATGGCAATCTTAAAAAAGTTCAATAAATCGGAATGTTCATAATCCTTTAGAACGCACGGGGAGAAGACGATTAAAGTTCTGATGGCAATTCACAGATGTGCTACGCAACTTCCAAGACACCGACCCAAGGTGCTTACTTGCTTTGCCTTACTTGTCCGCTCGTTGCTTCAGTCTCTCAAACGAAATCCCTCCCGGAATGTGTAGACCGCTTCTTGTCGCAGTCTCTTAATGCCAACTTCGCGTGCAGGACTGGCTGCTCCTCGGTTTCACCGAAGTGTTCTACTGTTCCGCCCGCTTAGTCACAAATCCGAGGCTCAGGTTCTCACACTGATGTTTATTTGGCAAACGATACAAACAACGTAGAACTAAACAAAACAAATACACCACAATCAGTCACAAATTCATAAACGCACACACAACCTTAAGAGTTATTAAAATAATAACCAACAAACATAACATACCACTTTTGCCGGCTTGTGGACTAAGAGAGGATGTTTCCAGCTTGTGGTTGTGGATTAAAGGAAAATAAACTTGCGATTGCTTTGGTGAGCATTAGACCATAATCCTGCCACGCATCAAAGTGGGAGCTTCACACATATGGTCTGACAAGCTCATTCATAGTTTCCCAAACATGTCACAGGAAGTGACAGTGACACATGCACCATGGGAAACGAAGTCCGTCCAATACATCACAACACCAACATCAAAATAAACTACATCAGAGTCCTAATACAATCACTATTAATGTCATAGAAAGTTATTCAATATGTCAGTATATAAAAATCAATTTTAATCTTAATTGTACACAGTGTGCAAACTAATGCAAAATATGCAAAACATAAATTCATGAGGGAAGACACTAAACTCCTATGGCTGCGGCTACACAGCCAGAATAGTATTTTATCAGATGAAGAGACTACAAAGTTGGTAGAGCTACAAACTAATTTGGATAGTTTATTTACTAAAAGAGCACAAGGAGCGTATGTAAGATCTAGAGCTAAATGGATCGAGCAGGGTGAGAAAAATACTTCCTATTTCTTTGGGCTTGAAAAGAGGAGACAAGAGAGAAATAGTATTAACACCCTAATTATAAACAATAGTGAATGTTCAGATACAAAAATAATTTCAGAAGAGGTTTATCGCTTCTATTCTAAATTGTACTCCACATCTTATTCACAAGTTGATGCTAATTTATTTCTAGACAATATTCAACATTATATTCCTCAGATAGATTTAGAATTCAAAGAAATGTGTGATTCAGAGTTCAATATAAAAGAGTTAGACATGGCTGTAAAACATCTGGCGCTAAATAAATCACCTGGCCAAGATGGTTTGACCTCAAATTTTTACAAGTTCTTCTGGGAGTCAATAAAAGATCTATTATTTTATGCACTGAAAGAATGTATTGAAAACAATGACTTAATGACAACCATGAAACAAGGGATAATAACTCTTTTACCTAAACCTGGGAAAGACAAAAGACATATAGATAACTTAAGACCGATAACACTATTAAATGTAGATTATAAATTATTTACTACTCTTTTAGCTAACAGGTTGAAAATGGGTATAGACAAAATAATTAGTGAAAGTCAATCAGGTTTTATTAAAGAGAGGTCTATACACAACAATATCAGACTGGTGTTAGACCTGTTGGATTATAACTACTTAATTGAAGACAAAGGTCTCATATTCTTCTTAGATTTCTATAAGGCCTTTGATTCAGTGGAACATCCTTTCATTATGAAAACTCTAAAATATTTTGGATTTGGTTCAAAGTTTATTAAGATAATTCACATGATCTACAATGGAATAAATAGCTCTGTCTCCCTCCCTCAGGGTACAACTAAAAGGTTTGAGGTTAAACGAGGTATACGACAAGGCTGCCCTTGCTTTCCCTTATTATTTATTTTGGTTGCAGAACTTCTTGCTATATATATAAAAAATAGTGTAGAAATAGAGCCATTAAATGTTTTAGGTCATCCTTTGTCAATAACTCAACTGGCAGATGATACAGCTGTTTTCATCAAACACCCAGAGCAGATCCCACTGATAATCGCAAAAGTAGAAAAGTTTTCAAAAGCATCTGGATTATACTTGAATTTAAAAAAATGTGAGTTAATATCCATTCATGATCAAACATTGACTGAGCTGAATAACATTCCTGTAAGAAATGAAGTTAAATATCTTGGTATAATAATAACAAAAGATATAAAAGCTAGAGAACAATTGAACTTTGAATCTGTTATAAAGAAAAGCAAATCTACTCTTTTATCTTGGTTACAAAGAGATCTGTCCATTTTTGGGAGAGTTCTGATTTCTAAAGTAGAAATATTGTCCAGATTAACATATCCAGCCTTTTCATTAGCTATGTCAGATAATCTCATTAAATCAATTAATCAGATTATTCTCAACTTTGTGTGGAAAAACAAACATCATTACATTAGAAGAAATGATGCAGTTAAAACAATTGAAGATGGTGGTTTAAATGTAATAGATTTTGAAGCTATGAATGGTATGATCAAACTAAAATGGCTTCAACAATTTATCGGTAATAGCGAGGCTATATGGTACCAGATTCCTTCTAAAATATTCAGTAAATGTGGTGGTATTGAATTTCTTTTAAAATGCGACTTTTGTGTTTCTAAATTACACATTAAATTGTCCAGATTTCATCAACAAATCCTCCTTTGTTGGAAATTGTCTTTCAAACATAACTTTACTCCTCATAACTCTTCATTTTGGAATAACAGGTATATTCTGTCTAAGAGAAAGTCTTTATGTTTTGGAGACTGGTTGGAAAAAGACATCTGGTCTGTTGTACATTTAATGGATTCAGAAGGAAATCTTTTTGAATACGTTGACTTTATTAATAAATATAAAATGACATGCACCAGGCAACAATACTTGGAAATTACAAGAGCAATCCCTGATGCAATGTTGAAAATAATCAAAGGTATGTTATCATATGACAAAGTACTGCCATTTTTACCTTTGACTCTTATTAATGATTTAAACTTCACAGAAAAGAAATGTACAAACAAAATTATAAGAGGTGCGGTTACAAACACACTGTTTCCACTCCCACTGAAAAGAAGAAATATTTTGCAACAGTTTTCAAAGGATGAGATTAAAAAAATCAGAACCAGATACCTCTCCCTTCCAGTTCCACCCAAGGCTAAAGAAACCCATCTGAAGATAATAAATGATATTTACCCCTGTAATGATTTTCTTAGACAGAGATTTAATTTGGAAAAAAATGACTGTACATTTTGTGAATCACAAATTGAATCATTGGAACACCTTTTTTTTAGTGTGAATATGTGAAAACTTTCTGGAGATCCTTTCAAAATTGGATATCTGAAAATGATTCAAATTCACCTATTCTAAGTTATGATGTCATTAAATTTGGTGTTTTACTGGAGGATAGAAAAAGGGAAAATGTATACAATACCATAATTATTCTAGCCCAACAGCATATACACAGGTGTCATTTTATGAAAATAAGACCATTATTTTGTATTTACATGAATGAACTAAAAAACTTCAAAAAAGCACTTAAATATATTAAAACCAAACAAGCATGGAATGTAATAAATTTGTTAAATGCCTTGATTCAAGATTAGACCGATCTCAAATTTTTATTTTGTTTGTTTAGCTTATGTGTGTGTATTTTAATTTAATTCTTTGTGACTGTATTTTTTGTCTTTATCCTTTTATCCAATGTTGTATCTGTTCTATATAGGAAATGTTCCTTAGTCTGAAATGTTGGAAATGTGTTTTTCATGAATGTAACTGCTAGATTTTGATTCTGAATAAAGATATAAAAAAAAACAAAAAAAAAAAAAAACCGTTCTACTGTTAGTTGTGGAGGGAGGAGCGTCTGCTAAAGTCACCTCTGATTGGCTAGAAAAGTTTAAAAAAAAAACCCAAAACAAAACTATATTTGTATAGACATGTCAAGGGTTTTGATAAAGTTTCCAGGAAACAGTGGTTGTGCAGAAATGTCTATAAAGTCACCTGCTCTATGCACTGGACGTATATAAAAGGTAGGTGGATGTTTAAATATACATTTATTCTTTATGTTTGTCAACTATTATTACATTCTGACACAGAAGTTGTGTTTTATCAAGCAGGAATGTCCAGTGAAATGACAGTAAACCGTAATGGAGGATGAAATTCAATGGAAAAACTATGAAATGTGGAGATAGATTTGAGTTATTAATGTCATATTCTGTCATATCCTAGAACATGTTTGTACTGGAATGTGAAGAACACTTCCTTATAAAGATTTTATTTATTTATATATATATATGATCTTCGACCCAGTTTTGCTCAGGGACTTTTACATGCGGTACCCCGACAAACCAGGTAGACCACCGGGTGGCGTCCATTGTGTGTGTGTGTGTGTGTGTGGGGGGGGGGGGGGTATGTTTGCTTTGTTTTGCTGTTTGTTCCGTTTCTCGTCCACGCCCCGCAGCGGTTTCTGATCATGAGATGTGGTGCAGCTGCATGTTGTTGAGCTCCTTATTTAAGATCACCTGTGATTTCCATCCAACACCAGATTATTCCGACACCTTGGTGTGATCATCCAGCCTTTTCTTGTTCCACTCGTTTCAAGTCTCAGTTCCAGCTGCTTTAATTTCTGTTAAACTTTTTTGTTTCAGTTCCTCTGTGAGTGTCCCAAGCCTCTCGTATCCAGCGGCTGATGTGATTTTGAGTTTTTTTAGTTTCGTTTCCTCCTCCAGTTTTTTGCTGTGAGTGACTTTTTTGTTACTTTTCTCAGCCTGTCCGAGGATTTTACGCTGACGCTCATTGTTCTGTTTTTCTACCAACGTTCTCCGCAAACACATCAGTTCTCTTTTTTTCCTTCCTCCCCAAGTAGGGAAAATAAAGTCGCTGTCTAAACGTCAGTACTGTGTCAAGTGTCTCATTCTGCGTTTGGGTTCGACCCCACGGTCGGAGGACTTCACTAGTAGATCTGACACAGGGCTGTAGTGGAGGGTAAACGCACGTAAACGCCGTTTACGCACCTCTGGAATTCAGGAAATAGCGTTTACCCACCTCTAAATAGCGTTTGCGCAGCTCTTAATGGCAAAGTTAACGTCAAAGTTCCCTGCGCCTTGTGATCTGCCGTTGGAATAATCCAAAATAAATTTGGTGTCATTTTAAAAAATATTGTTGAACATACTTAAGGCTTTAGTAGGAATTTTCATCTGCTCTGTATTCGGATATGTGACCTTCCAATCAGTGCCTTTCGGCTGCGGGCGGCGACACCAATCAGGATCCAGGGAATATGTAAACACATACACGTTGTGTAGTTGCCTGCCTACCTGTTCAAAGTTAATCATCATGGATATTAGGAGATATTTGAAGAGACCATCCAGTGCTTCCACTTCCGCAGATGCAAGCAAAAGGCCTCAAGTACAAAGTAAGACTGACAGAGATCAATTTACATGAGTCGTTAAATATGCTTTATGAAGTTTGACTATGGCAATGACAGAACGAGCTTTCGGATAAGCTAATGCGTAGTCATGCTATCCTTGTATTGCACTCGTCACCCACCGCGAGTCATTCTATCACGAAAGCTAGCAATGCCGCAAGTGTAATTTTACAACAATACTTGTACTGTACAGCACGAGACGTTCTCGTGCTTCAAGGTGAAATGAGAATAGCAAATCAAATAAAGGTCAATTGTCATTCTAAATACCGCAAAAATACGATTTATGATGGCTTATATATGATTTAAAAAAACAGCAATCTTATATTTTCTAAATATAAAACAATATAACAAAAAACATGCTGTATAGGGTATTTATGCTGACATAGGTAGTTATAGCCTACATGAGTGATCCTTTAACTTATGTTGTCAGTGTAATTGGCAGACTGCTTAACTGGTGTTCTCAGCCCCACAACACTTAAATTCTACCTTTTTCAGGCAGTGATGGTACAGGCAATGAGGCAGAGATCACAGGGAGAGGAGAAACACCAGGAGATCAGAAAGAGATAGAAGAGGAAAGAGGAGGAAATGAAAGAGGACCAACAGAGAATAAGGAAACAGAGAAAGATGAAATAGGAGATGAAGAAACAGGTAGTGCGAGAGGAGTAAGAGAAGAAACAGGGACAGGAGAGATGGAGAGTGGAGAGTCTGAAGTAGAGGGAGATGCAGAATCTGAGACTGAAGACACAGTGAGAGGAGAAAGAGAGAGCAGATGCCATCCCAGTATCTGGACAGAAAAACAACACATACAGTTTAAAAAAAGATAACCCTTGGCTTATTGTCAATAATTAATATCTTGGATGCAAAATCTGCAAAAAAGTGAAAGGCCTTGGAGTGTTTAAAGAAACAGGAATGTGTCTCTCAAATGAATGGGCCGCAACTAAAGTCACATACAGTCACAACGGTGATCACCAGTATCAGTTGTCATGCTTGAGAAGTTAAATTTTCAAACACAGATCATCAAAGAGCCACAAGGCAGCCGAAAACATAGTGAACACAAAACACACGTCGGGTCGGGTCGGGTCGCGTCGCGTCACGGTCTGTCTGATCAAAAAAAAATCATAGTTTACCCACCTCTAATTTGACCACTACAGCCCTGATCTGACACCAATATTCCTTTGGACTAAAACTTATTCATTTTAACTATTTCATATTTTGAACCCAGACTGATCTGGGAAACTTGATCCAACCATCATTTAAGACTTGAATTTTCTTTATCACTTACACACATGTGGGAACATTTCATTAGTTTGGTTCCAGAAGCATTTTATTTGTAGACCAGTGTAGTTAGGTGATAATGATCTAGTTGAATATGATCAGGTGATAAACAGCAGCTGTTTACATTGAATTAACTTCATTATATTTATGTTGTTTCTTTGGGTAAAGCCCAGAACTGTTCCATCCCCTGTGGATCCATGGTCTGAGCGTAGAGCAGGTTCACACTTTTAAACACCTGGAGACACACATGGACACCTGTCTGTCCTTTGGACAACACACAAACACACACACTCTGTGAAAAAGAAGGTACAGTAGCGTCTGCACATGCTCAGTAAACTCAGCACAGACATTTGAACCCTTGTTTCCAGGTCACTCTGTGAATCCATCCTCACCTAGAACATCTAAGATAAGATAAGATAAACTTTATTGATCCCACAACAGGGAAATTCACATGTTACAGTAGCCAGTGATGTAGAGCAATAGAGGGACAGTAAGAGAAGAAACATACAACTGCACAGGTGTTTAACGATGAAGAAACTGCCCCCACCACCACTGTTTCATGCCCCTCCCACAGAACCTCACTGGCTAAGAAAAACAATTCTAGAAAATCTTTGGTCCCTCTGCACTGTGGTTTTAGTGATTTTACTCATTTGATATGTTTTAATTGTTTTTATCCATTGTTTTGTGCAGTTGAGTGTGTTTTTAATATCTGACTGTGGTTTTAAATGTAGTTTTACAGTTGTGACAGAAGAGGAATTAGTGTTTTTACTTGGAACAAACAATAACCCCCCCCCCTTTCTTCATTAAGTCACATCCAGATTAAACTCAGACCATATCAGATGTGTGATGCAGGTTTTTGTCCTAAACCCTCAGTCTGGTTCACCTCTGAACCGCTGCTCCACATCTGATGTTTGTCCATCATAGAACCACGTCTCAAACTCTGATGTGTTTTCAGTGTTTGTGTGACTGATGTGGATTCAGCAGAATGGATCAGTGTGAGGACACAGAGGAGGGAGCCTCTCCCTCAAAGACCTCCAAAAGGAACCCCCCAAGACCTGGACCTGAAAGACCCCTCATGACTCAGAGGTAAGACCACCATCTGGATCTGTCCACCACTGTTCTCCATGTCAGAGCTCAGCACTAAAACCACTGACATCACTATTCACAGACCTGGACCAGGACCAGGACCAGGACCAGGACCAGGACCAGGACCAGGACCAGGACCAGGACCAGGACCAGGACCAGGACCAGGACCAGGACCAGGACCAAGGCCAGGACTAGGACCAGGACCCTGCTGTGTGTCCATGAAGAGTGATGACTCCAAGGACCTTTTTATTAACTTCCAACAGAAACGTCCATCAGAGTCAGAGTACGTTGTCCTCATTCAATAACAACTCAAGTCAAACCATCTTTATAGTCAAGTGTGAAACAACAAGTTAAACAGAAGGAAAATGTTTCACCTACAGAACAATATGAATAACTTTACACCAGAGTGTGACTCAAAAACACTTGTATGTAAATGTTGATGTGAGCACAGACACATGGATGAACAGATCCTCCAGGACTCACCTGGAAACTGGCTTTGGATTCCCTCATGTGATGGACAGTGTTGTGTGTTCAGTTTTCAGTGCCATGTTTCCATACAGTAGTAGGTCTATCCATCAGCTGGGTGGAAATATGATGGTTGGCTGTGGACACACACATACAAATAGTCTGTCATTAGATTCACCTGGTTGGACTCAACAACATCTGACTAAAATACATTAATATCATTATTTATTTACACTCAATAATTATTATTGATCTGATTAACTTAGAGGAAAGAAGTTTTTTCCAGTCCATGCATTTATGATATATTCCATTAAAATCATCCTTCAGTCATTAAATCTGCCCAGTACTGTTCCTTCTCCAAACCCACATGCTCCTTCTGCACATGCTCAGTTCTGTCCAGGTCCAAACTGGATGTTTCAGCAGAAAAAACATCCAGGACATGACATGTTCAAACTCTCAATAATTTACTTTTTTCTTCTTCTAAACAATAAACAAAAACAATATTTGCATCTGTTTGTCTGATGCAGCCACATCTTTTGAAACAAAAAATATTTTTCTGCAAATATTTTAAACTATAAAATCTTAAGGGTGTGTGAAAACTTTTTCTCCTATTGTAAAACTAAATGATTCTGATGTGATTTTGTTTTACTTTCACCTGAGTTTGTTGTTTTTTTAATCAGAACTTCAGACTTTATTGATGTTCAGTGTCTTGATCATTTTCTAACACTTTGTTTGAAAACTAAACTCTCTGTTTTCCTGATGAACAGGATCCATCACAGACCAGAGTCCTCTGGACCTGGTCCTGGATCCAGTTCTGTGTCCTTCAGGAGTGACCGCTCCATGGGGTACCCACCAGACTTTTCTGAAACGTAAGTTTAATGTAAATGTCAGAGGCGACGACTGTTTATAAAACATTTATCAAACAGTGACTTTAGTTTATAACATGTTTATTTTCAGCTCAGATTGTTTACATTATTGAGTGTGTTTACATGACCATAAAAATCTGATAACAAAGTAATCAGATAATTAGAATTAGATCTGATGCATTTACATTCACTTAAAAACTGTGATTATTAAAAACTCTGCTTCAGACACTGGAGTCCATTATCAGATTTCTTTGAGTACATACACACAGTGATGATAGAATCAAACTTCCTGTTATTGTCTTCTGTTTATGTTTGACTACGTAACTTTTACACGTGTAGATGGAAAAGAATGAAATAAATCTGATTAAACTGTATAAATGTAGGAAGACATTGGAGTATTAACAATAAATTCAGTTAATTTAATCAGATTTTTTATAATCCAGTGGTTATCTGATAAATCAGATGATCCTGTTTACATGATCACTTTAATAATCTGATAACTCCACAGTCATGATCATGATCGTAGCATTAATGTGTGTGTAAATGGACTCATTTATTCTCAAAAGGTTTCATGAGTATATATCATATTTGGTTTGTGTTTAATTGGTCAATAAATATAGAGGTTGGTAAAAGTTTCCAGTTTATTTTCCAGATTTCACAAGGTCAAACCACAGTCCAAATAAAGACACTGTTATTGATAATATACATATAAAATCTACATGTGGTCGTCTTCCTTTTATGAAAATGTCATGTATTTAGCAAAAAAACTTACTGACATATTTTACTGTAAACTTAGCTGCATTTGAAGACGATGGCGAAATGCACCAAAAACAGCAAAGGGGGTGGGGCTTAAGGTGGACTGACCCTTCTGAATTGTGATTGGCTGACAGGTGTCCCTTTGTTTAGTGTGAACAGACTGTTCAGTAAATGTTCTTCAGTGTGTGAAATGACATTTCTATGGAACTAAAGTGAGTTCAGTCCTGCAGCCATGAGGTCACTGATGTGGATCCTGATGAACTGAACTAAACCTGTTGATCAACTCAAACACTGAGTGTGAAGTTCCAAACTCACTCACATGTTGGTTCTCAGTGGGATCAGCAGGACCAGGACACCTGTCCCACTACAGGGGGTCATGTGACTAATGTTGACGTCCAGGTGTGTCCACCTGTTGGTGTGGACAGACATAATGTGAGCTGATTGTTGATGGTTGGTCCACAGAGTGGAGCAGCAGAGCTCAGATGTTCCCACTGGTCTACAGGATCAGACTCAGCTGGACCACATATTTCAGGTGTGTACATGTCCAACATCTACTGGTCCATCTGTTCTGTCCAATCATCTGCTGTTTTCAGACCAGTGGACGTCACTGTGTCCAACATGGACCTGAGCTTTGGTCCATGTTGGACTTTGTGTTTTTCATCATGTTTTGTGTTCCAGCTGCTGGAGGAGAACATCTGCACTTTTGTCAAGAACCAACTGAAGAAGTTCCACCAGGTTCTGAGTACAGATTACCCAGAATGCTTAGAGAGTCTGAGAGATGAGGATGAAGAGCAGAGGAAGAGCTCAGAGGCTTTTCTGAACATCACACTGAACTTCCTGAGGAGGCTGAAGCAGGAGGATGTGGCTGAGCTTCTGCACCGCAGTAAGATGATTCTGTACAGAATGAACAGACTAGGCCTGGGCCATAAACCCAAAATGTACTGTTACTGACATTTACTACCATCACTGCACCACTACCACTGATGCACGGGTCGATGTATAAACGACCCACAACCGATCATTTTTTTCACTAACCTGCAAGCCACTCACCATCTTTAAAAATCTCAGACAATGTGTCCCAAACCTTACTTTTTTTTTTGTATGTTTCTGGAGCTTTGACTTTCCCAACTTCATTTTCTCTCTTCCTCCCTCCATACCGTAGGATACTGACCACGTTGTACGGGCGACTGTGGCTCAGTTGGTAGAGTCAACCCTTCAATCCACTGACTGAAGGGTTGGCGGTTTGTTTCCTAGCTCTGGCTGTCTACATGTTGAAGTGTCCTTGGGCAAGACACTGAACCCTGGCTTAGTCTCCCAGTAGGACTGACAGAACCTTAGAAACCTACTGGTGTATGAGTGTGTGAATGGGTGAATGTGAGGTTAATGTAAAGCCCTATGAGCACCATGAAGGTGGAAAAGAACTAAATAGGTGCAGAACATTACCTACAAATTCTGTTAATAAACGGTATGTATTAATAATAGAAATTTCTACCAAATATTTAAATTACAATGATTTACCAGGTTATTTTACTAATTATTGCAAATGACCCGACCGACCGCAACCCCAATATCATTAAAAAATATATTTGAATTAGAAAAGCACTCTGAGAGGACACACCTCTGCCAAGGTACACCCTCCCCACCCCACCCCAGATCACCACCAAAATCTAATCATTTCTAGATCTCCCCATTACCAAACTACCATGAACATTTCATCAAAATCCATCTATAAGTTTTTGAGATATCTTGTACACAAACAAACATCCAAACCAACCAACACTGGAAAAAACAAAAACATAACCTCCTTGGTGGAGGTAATGACCTGCAACTGAGGATGACCGCAGGCGCCCGCTCACCTCAGGTCAGCCTGCGCATCATTGACGACTACAGACTGAAACACACACATAACTGCGTGTGTGGCTGAACCCCCTCATTTATTGTACATTTATTATTATCAAGGTCAAACTGCCCAGTTTATGGTGATATTGATTTGAGGTCATATCGTCCAGCCCTATGTGAGACTGATGGTTTTATCTGCATCTACATTCAGGAAGTCTGTCTGGAGTTTGTCAGCGGAAACTGAAACGTAACATTCAGCAGAAGTTTGAGTGTGTGTTTGAGGGCATCGCTAAAGCAGGAAACCCCAAAACCCTCCTGAAGCAGATCTACACAGAGCTCTACATCACAGAGGGAGGGGCTACAGAGGTCAACCAGGAGCATGAGGTCAGACAGATTCAAAGAGCATCCAGGAACCCACACACACCACAAACAACCATCACATGTGAAGACATCTTTAAAACACCAGCTGACAGACATCAGCCAATCAGAATAATGCTGACAAAGGGCGTGGCCGGCATCGGGAAAACAGTCTTAACACAGAAGCTGGGTCTGGACTGGACTGAAGACAAAGCCCACCAGGACATCGACTTCATATTTCCATTCACCTTCAGAGAGCTGAATGTGTTGAAGCAGAAGAAGTTCAGTTTGATGGAACTGGTTCATCACTTCTTCACTGAAACCAAAGAAGCAGGAATCTGGATCTTTGAAGACCTCCAGGTGGTCTTCATCTTAGACGGTCTGGACGAGTGTCGACCTCCTCTGGACTTCAACAACACTCAGACTGTGGCTGATGTGACAGAGTCGGCCTCAGTGGATGTGCTGCTGGTGAACCTCATCAGGGGGAACCTGCTTCCCTCTGCTCGCCTCTGGATAACCACACGACCTGCAGCAGCCAATCAGATCCCTGCTCAGTGTGTCGACATGGTGACAGAGGTCAGAGGGTTCACAGACCCACAGAAGGACGAGTACTTCAGGAAGAGGTTCACAGATGAAGAACAGACCAACACAATCCTCTCCCACATTAAGAAGTCCCGAAGCATCCACATCATGTGTCACATCCCAGTCTTCTGCTGGATCACTGCTGAGGTTCTGGAGGACGTGTTGAAGACCACAGACAGAAGAACACTGCCCAAGACCCTGACTGACATGTACATCCACTTCCTGGTGGTTCAGGCCAAACTGAAGAATGTCAAGTACGATGGAAGACCTGAGACAGATCCACACTGGAGTCCAGAGACCACGAAGATGATCCAGTCTCTGGGAAAACTGGCCTTTGAGCAGCTGAAGAAAGGAAACCTGGTCTTCTATGAATCTGACCTAACAGAGTGTGGCATCGATATCAGCTCAGCCTCAGTGTACTCAGGAGTGTT
Organism: Siphamia tubifer; assembly: GCA_020466265.1. NCBI lineage: Eukaryota > Metazoa > Chordata > Actinopteri > Kurtiformes > Apogonidae > Siphamia > Siphamia tubifer. The sequence goes on from CM035796.1 coordinate 43,719,597, forward strand.
CACACAGGTCTTTATAGAGGAGAGTGGACTGTACCAGGACAAGAGGTTCAGCTTCATCCATCTGAGTGTCCACGAGTTTGTGGCTGCTCTTCATGTCCATCAGACCTTCATCAACACTGGAGTGGATCTGCTGTCAGAAAAACAAACATCTGTTTGGTCTAAACGATCAAAGGTCAAACCTGTCCAGTTCTACCAGAGCGCTGTGGACCAGGCCTTACAGAGTCCAAATGGACACCTGGACCTGTTCCTCCGCTTCCTCCTGGGTCTATCACTGCCAACCAATCACAGGCTCCTAATGGGTCTGGTGAAACCAACAGGAAGCAGCTCAAAGGCCAATCAGAAAACAGTTGAGTACATCCAGAAGAAGATCAATGAGAATGTGTCTGTAGAGAAAAGCATCAACCTGTTCCACTGTCTGAATGAACTGAACCATCGATCTCTGGTGGATCAGATCCAACAGTACCTGAGATCAGGACGTGTCTCCACAGAACAACTGTCTCCTGCTCAGTGGTCAGCTCTGGTCTTCATGTTACTGTCATCAGAAAAAGACCTGGATGTGTTTGACCTGAAGAAATACTGTGGTTCAGAGGAGGGTCTTCTGAGGCTGCTGCCAGTGGTCAAAGCCTCCAACAAAACTCTGTGAGAACAAACAGTCTGATCAAACATCTCAAATATATATCTATCATTTTAACACGATCAATAACTTCACACTCATCCCTTTTGTTTTGTCCAGACTCAGTAACTGTAACCTGTCAGAGAGAAGCTGTGAAGCTCTGTCCTCAGTTCTCACATCCCAGTCCTGTAGTCTCAAACATCTGGATCTAACCAACAATGACCTGAAGGATTCAGGAGTGAAGATACTGTCAGATGGACTGAAGAGTCCAGGATGCAGACTGGAGACTCTCAGGTCAGGGTTCAACAAGTAACACATGACTGAAATGTTTAGGAACTTTCCCACTGTAGGAACCTTTTGTAGTTCTTATAACCTTTTTAGTTCCCGGAACCTTTTTCGTTCCTAATCGCAGGCTCGCTGTGGCCTCCTCATTCTCTCTTCTAGTTTATAGTAATGCTGTGGCCTCCTCATTCTCTATTGTAGTTTATAGTAGCGCTGTGGCCTCCTCATTCTCTATTCTAGTTTATAGTAGCGCTGTGGCCTTCTCATTCTCTATTCCAGTTTATAGTAACACTGTCTTCTACTTCCTTGTGTAATTGTTGAATTTAGTGATTAAAGAATAAATCACTGTGGTGGATGTTAGTGTCACATTGGCCCCTCCCATGGTACCCAAAGGTTCCCTAGGAACTGTAGAGTTTTAAGAACTATTTAGTTCCTAAAACTACTCTGTGGGAAAGCACCCTTTGTCTCCAATTGTTGGAACCATGTCTTTTGTTTTGTCCAGACTCAGTAACTGTAACCTGTCAGAGAGAAGCTGTGAAGCTCTGTCCTCAGTTCTCACATCCCAGTCCTGTAGTCTCAAACATCTGGATCTAACCAACAATGACCTGAAGGATTCAGGAGTGAAGATACTGTCAGATGGACTGAAGAGTCCAGGATGCAGACTGGAGACTCTCAGGTCAGGGTTCAACAAGTAACACATGACTGAAATGTTTAGGAACTTTCCCACTGTAGGAACCTTTTGTAGTTCTTATAATCTTTTTAGTTCCTACTCGGAGGCAGGGTCTTTTTTAGTTCTCTAGGAACTATATGACGTAGGTGCTTGGTGATTGGTAGAGCCCAGACCACGCCTATTTCTGCATCTTGCAATACTGTTATGTTTAAAACCATCTGTGTAGTGTCAGCTGTATGTTGGGTTATGTTTTTGGGTTAGTGCTATGAAATTAACATATGTCATAGTATCACCTGCAGCTGGATTCTTCGTCTCCTAACTCTCTGTAAACTCCTCCATTCTTGACATTAGATGCTGTATATGACCACAATTAACATTCCTGTGATAAAGAAGATAAACACTGTTGCCTCCTCATTCTCTATTCTAGTTTATAGTAGCGCTGTGGCCTCCTCATTCTCTATTCTAGTTTATAGTAGCACTGTGGCCTCCTCATTCTCTATTCTAGTTTATAGTAACGCTGTGGCCTCCTCATTCTCTATTCTAGTTTATTGTAGCGCTGTGGCTTCCTCATTCTCTATTCGAGTTTATAGTAGCACTGTGGCCTCCTCATTCTCTATTCTAGTTTATAGTAACGCTGTGGCCTCCTCATTCTCTATTCTAGTTTATAGTAGCACTGTGGCCTCCTCATTCTCTATTCTAGTTTATAGTAACGCTGTGGCCTCCTCATTCTCTATTCTAGTTTATAGTAGCACTGTGGCCTCCTCATTCTCTATTCTAGTTTATAGTAACGCTGTGGCCTCCTCATTCTCTATTCTAGTTTATAGTAGCACTGTGGCCTCCTCATTCTCTATTCTAGTTTATAGTAGCGCTGTGGCCTCCTCATTCTCTATTCTAGTTTATTGTAGCGCTGTGGCCTCCTCATTCTCTATTCGAGTTTATTGTAGCGCTTTGGCCTCCTCATTCTCTATTCTAGTTTATTGTAGCGCTGTGGCCTCCTCATTCTCTATTCGAGTTTATAGTAGTGCTGTGTCCTCCTCATTCTCTATTCTAGTTTATAGTAGCACTGTCTTCTACTTCCTTGTGTAATTGTTGAATTTAGTGATTAAAGAATACATCACTGTGGTGGATGTTAGTGTCACATTGGCCCCTCCCATGGTTCCTACTGCCCTGTTTGAAAGCAAACCCAAAGGTTCCCTAGGAACTGTAGAGTTTTAAGAACTATTTAGTTCCTAGAACTACTCTGTGGGAAAGCACCTTTTGTCTCCAATTGTTGGAACCATGTCTTTTGTTTTGTCCAGACTCAGTAACTGTAACCTGTCAGAGAGAAGCTGTGAAGCTCTGTCCTCAGTTCTCACATCCCAGTCCTGTAGTCTCAAACATCTGGATCTAACCAACAATGACCTGAAAGATTCAGGAGTGAAGATACTGTCAGATGGACTGAAGAGTCCAGGATGCAGACTGGAGACTCTCAGGTCAGGGTTCAATAAGTAACACATGACTGAAATGTTTGTCTCCAATTGTTGGATCCATGTAACTTGTCAGTAGTTGTTTGTGTTGAACTCCAGACCAGTTCTACTGATCTTCAACTGTGTTCAGAGTCTGTAACTCATAGACTTTACACATTGAAGTCATGTTGGTGAAATCAGATCCACTCACAGACTGTTCAATGACTCCAACTCCACTCATCTCCATCCTCAGTTATTGTTTGTCATGTGTTTTGTTGCAGATTGTCAGGGTGTCTGATCACAGAGGAAGGATGTTCTTCTCTGGTCTCAGCCCTAAAGTCCAACCCGTCCCATCTCAGACTGTTAGACCTGAGCTACAACCATCCAGGAGCCTCAAGACAGGAGCTGTGTGCTCTAGTGGAGGATCCACACTGGACACTGGACACTGTCAGGTATGGACTGAGCTGATGCATCCACAGATAATGACAGATAGAACAGGTAGAGCTGACAGGAAGTATCTGTCAGAGCTGGGATACATCCTGTCTGAAGGTACAGCCCATGTTCAAAGACAAAGACACTCAAGCAGTGATTCACAAGGAACCATTTAGTGGATGTGAACAGAAAAGCTTCAGTGGATCAGACTGAATGTCCATGTTTCCAGCTGCTCTGACCCTCCTCCTCCTTTCAGGTTGGAACCTGCTGGAGTCCGATTGTTGAAACCAGGTGTGAGGAAGTGTAAGTGTGATTTTCATTCATTCAAACCAACCTGAACCCAAACTGGGACCTGGTTCCACATGATAAACATCTGAAGTGTTCATGAAGACAGTCAGTTTAGTGCAGGGGTCTGTAACTGTGGTCCTAGAGAGCCAATGTCCTGCATGTTTTAGATGTATCTCTCTTCCAACACCCCTGATTTCAAATGATCATCCTGTCATTAAGCTCTACAGAAGTCTCATAACGACTGTCAGGTGTGCTGGAAGAGGGAAACATCTAAAACATGCCAGATAGTGGCTCTCTAGGACCGGAGTTGCAGACCCCTGCACTAAACTGGTCTGTAGTTCAACACCTGTTGCAGACTCATGGTTTAGTGGAAGGATGAGCTGTGAGCTGATTGGTCAGGACTCGTACCACATGGACCCACATACCCTGAGCATGGAATGGTTACCTATGGTTATGTAATGTTTATGAGGAATGCACTTATGAAGGGTTATGTCAGGTTATGAATGTTAAGCTGCGCTGAACTTCAGAGACTGAGCTCAAACCCTCACAGACAATATCAACATCACAAACAATAACAACCATGGGAGCAACAACAAGCAACAGCAACCAGAGCAACAACTGGACAAAAAATAATAATAAATACAAATTAAAAAGAAAATAATAAGACCTATTAAATGAGGAACACAAAAAACATAATGGGAACAGAACTTTACAAACAACAACAGCCCAGAAAATACACAAAATAAATCTGCACAACAGCAGGTGTTCACATTATTATCACATTATTAACAGCTTATTAATATATAAACAGTGGGTTAATTAATGCAGAGTAGTGCATTCATGATGACAACTAATTACATTATTCAACTGTTATTAATGCTTAATAATGCACTAACTTTATTTATAGGACTGTTATTGTAAATAATTACCAAATCTGATTTCTATATTAGTTCCATCATAAGGAACTAAACATTAATGTGAACAAACAGTTAAAACAGTAAAATAATCTAGATCAGGGGTGGACAACTGCGCTCCTCCAGGGTCGTATCCTGCATGTTTTAAATAATTCCTTCTTCCAGAAAACCTGATTCAATTAATGATCAGCTCATCAATAAGCTCTGCAGAAGTCTGATAATCATATTTCAATTAATTTCAATGGGAACATATTTTTTAAAAAGTTATTCGCAAAATTATGTAACGAATGACATTCATACTGTGAGGTTCAACTGTATTTACTGATTCAAAGTTGATTTTTCTTTGTTGTTAATTCACTAGATACAAAGAACATAGAGAGAAATGAAATAGTGTTTATCTGACCTGATACAACTGTCCATTCAAATGTCAAAACTATAGAAGATGGATGAGGTGTAGAATTGATAAATGTGTATTTATGAATGTGCTGTGTGACTGCAGCACAGTGGAGTTTAAACACTGTTTAATGATGCTACTTTTACTGCACTACTTTGGTCTTTTCATTGTTCAGGATGTTGAACTGACCAAGTCCTTTACTTCATCTACTACCTGTCAGAGCGCCTCCATGTGGTCGTATGATCTGCATCCAAACATCAATCACACAAGTTAATACAATGTAAATAATTTGAATAAAGACAGTAATAAACCAAATAGTCATTTATGGGCTCAGGTAATAATGTAGAAGTAGTTTCCCACAGTGTTGGATGGAAGTTGATAGAAGATGTGATTGATGGTCATAAACCTGAGAATGGTTTTGGGTGTGAGCTCCATCCAGCCTCTGTCTGGACTGTTTGGATGATGCTCTGATCAAATATATGAACACAAAGAACTTTTATACAACAGTGTCTGACAACACAAAGACTCCCAACAGAATACATGCAAGACCCACAAATCAAATGAGTTTGTCCATGATCGAGAAGGAGTGGGAAGAAGAAAAAGTGATTTAATCCCACCCTGAGTTCTCACCAGCAACTGAACAAAATAACATTTCAATACTTTCACCTATTTATACACTTCAAAACAGAACAATGTACAAATAGACCTACAGAGATTATATAAAGTCATTCAACTGTATTTACACTGAAAAACCAAATATAAGTTAACCTGAGAAAAAATACATCAAATAATAATAATAAAAAGCACACATGTACATATATAAACACATACATAATGTGCACTGTCCATTCATTGCAGTGTTACCATGGAAACACTTAATACAATAAGGTTTAAAACTTTCTTTAATGATTCACATATAGAATTAAACAAAACTTGGTGCTGAAATACATCATTTGTCTCAGTCTGTGTTTGTGTTAATAACAGAAAATATGTTCAATACATTTTATTTTATTTTATTTGACAAACAATGAAAATCCAGTCCTTTATAAATGTTGTATCTGCTGTTTCTGATCAGAAAAATCTAAACCAAATCTCTATTCTATTTTTATTTAATGTCTGTGAAAATGTGCTCAGAAACAACAGATCCATCTATAAACCAATGGATTGATCTGTTATTGATCAGTACTGATCACTCATGATCCATCCATCAATAACAGTTGAACTGAACCCAGTCATGTGATCAGACTGTCAGTCAATGAGCTGATCACTGATCAATAACTGCAGCTGGATTGTGTTTTCTTCTGTTTTCTTCTGAAAACAACAAGAAGGTGGAACGAGTGAAGGTTCAGTCATATCCTGATCATCAGGACAGATTTGAGTTGTATTGTCAGCTGATGAGTTCAACTGGTCTGACTGGTCGCTGTTACTGGGAGGTCCAGTGGAGTGGATCTGTTTATATAGCAGTGAGTTACAGAGGAATCAGAAGGAAAGGAAAGAGTTTAGACTGTGGGTTTGGAATGAATGATCAGTCCTGGAGTCTGAGGTGTGGTGGAGGTGGATACAGTGTCTGGCATAAAAAGAAACACATAGTCCTCCCTCAGTCCTCCTTCTCCTCCTCCTCCTCCTCTGGTACAGTCTCAGTGTATGTGGACTGTCCTGCTGGATCTGTGTCCTTCTACAAAGTCTCCTCTGACGAACTGATCCACCTCCACACCTTCACAACCACATTCACTGAACCACTGTTTGCTGGATTTGGACTCTGGTCAGTGGGATCCTCAGTGTATGTGTGTGATGTGTAGTAGTGTGTGTGTAGTGTGTGTAGCAGTGTGTGGTTCAGTCCAGTTGACCTCACACCTTCATCAAACTCATGTGTTCATGATGGTGGATGTGAACTGACTCCATAGTGTTTCTAACTGATTCATGTGTTGGTTCATTTCAGTGTGTTTGATCTAAACTACTGCAGTGACTGCACTCTAACATGTAACAGACAAATCCCTTCCTTTTGGAAATAGATCCATAAAAACCAGAGGAGTGACTGTTCTGTCATTTAACACTGGTGATACATTTGAACAAACATTTTAGTGGAAACATTTAAAACCACAGATGAAAAGGAGAAAATTCAATTACACCTTTTTAATGGAATAAACTGATTAAAAATATGACATGAACACATTTGACTATTGTTGTTGTATATTTAGTTCATTTTCTTTGTTTTCTACTGACATCTATGTATTATTTTTATTATTAATTTAATAATAATAGAATACAGTGGTACCTCTTCTTACCACAGACCCAGCTAAAGAATGATCCAAGTAACGAAAAACGTTTGACTCAATTTTTGTCTCTGAATACAAAAGAAAATTCTCTTTACGAAATGACAGAGACATAAATACAGTACATTACTATATGTAACTACGTAATGTACATAAAGACGTCATGTACGTAATGTACGTATCATCCCATTGGCTATGAGGGAGTTACCCATGATGCTTTTCGTTACCCTTTGACCTCATTCATCACAGAGTTACTGTTGTTTCCTCAGTTTTTCCCTGTGTGTTCATTTAAACTTTATTACAGTACGTATTATAAAATGACAGTAAACAGGTCGATGGTGTCGCCCTGTTTGTCTGCGGCTGCTGTGTCTCCATGGTAACACAGATACTTTAACGCTCATTTCTCCACCTAGACCAGCGCTGTTAGTATCAAAAGTTCAACCCAACGGTGCAAGAAGAGTATATGACCCACAGACTATGATCAGTGTTAAGGAAAATTGTTAAAAACATGGACCATTCTACACAACCTGGGTCTGCTACGCCGGTCAGATCCAGCGTCCTACAGCGGAGTCTCCCCCCACAGAGGCTCCGCCTCCAGAGACATCAGAGGCAGCGTGAGAGGAAGGAGAAGCATGGCTGTCACGGTTGAATTAAAGCTAAGCTAAGAGCTAACCCTTTCAGACCGCCGCTTCCATCAGTCCTGCTCGCCAACGTACGCTCACTGGAAAACAAACTGGACTACCTGAAGTTGGATTTAAACACCAAACATGATCCACCAGACTGATGCATCCTCATTCTCACTGAGACAGTACTAAAACACTTCAGGATTGAATTACTTTCCTAAGTAGAGGTACCACTGTATATATGTATAATATTTACTTCATGGACAGTCTTGAACCTGGTTTTGACATGAGCCCTGGATCATTTGACTAATGTGTGAAATGTGTTATTGTATTTATTATCCATTAAAACTTGATCAAACGTCACCTGTGTGAGCTTTGATTTTACTGATTGAATATGAGACATGAATGAATGAATAAAGTGTCAGGTGGTCCACCAGTGCTGGCTCCAGTTTCTTAGTAAATCAACATCACTTCTACATAGTAAATCCTTCAGCTTGCGTTGTGGTTGGGATGTTTGGTAATGGTGTCCAGGTGAAGCAGCATCACAACTCTGAGAAAACACCAACAAAGGATGAGCACAAACCAAGACAAACCTGCCAACGCTTGCTTACACTCACACATCAGCCTTGGAAATACACGTCTGCATTCTGCAATTTGAGGAAATATTTTCAAGAAGAAAAATGTAATAAGTTGCAATTTTGCAGAATAAATAGATCAGGTTTGTGATTCAATGGTTCACAATTTGTCAAAGCAGTGACACATTAAAATGTGTGTGACATGTAACTGTGGTGTTTTCCAGCTGACAATGACCTTATATGACCTTATATGGACATAAACGGAAGTTTGTCAATACCAAGTCCACCAGGTTCAGACTTACGTACTGTACTTGGCACTTTGGATTTAACAAGTTGGACCTGGGAGTACAGTCTCTGGAGGACGGGAGGATGGGAGGACGCTGGACGGTTATTCTGCAATTGGAACAGTCACGTACTTGATAACGTCACCAACTCAGCTCGTCTTGACTTACCTACCTCTGGTTATTTTCTCCATTAATGTATATTTGAAATAAAAATAATTATGATATAAAACACAACCCTGTGTCTTTGTTTTTATCTTTGTTTATGATGGACGTTCATCTATAGTCTGTCCGTCCATGGGAGTGGATCTGTCCTTCAATGTGGTTCTCCTCAACATTTATTCTTTTTCCCACTGGGTTTTGAAGTTTTTTCTTGCCGAGAAGGAGGGTCTAAGGCAGGGGATGCTTGGGACTTTTTATCTATTTTTTTAGTCGATTGTGTTTCTGTAAAATCCTGTGAGATGACTTTGTTGTGATTTGGGACTTTATAAATAAAATTGAATTAAAAAAAAAGTAAATTAAAACATTTTTTAATAATCATTTTTTTCATATTCATATTTTTCATATTTTTTTACATTTATTTTTAATAATTTTATTGTGTACCTTTGGTGTTGTGTTGTTTTTTGTTTTGGTTTGTTTTTTTGTTTTTTGTTTTTTTACAGTTTTTTAATGTTATTTATTTTTGTAAGGGACCACAATGGAAACAAACTCTGCTTTTTTGTTCTATCTCAGTTTTAAATGCTGTAGTTAATAGTGATGTTTAAATGTACTGGGTTATATTGAGATGTTTTAAATATTCCTTCATATGGGATGGACACATCTGTAAAAACATAAAAATCTAGTAAAGCACTCTGAGAGCGCAGACCTCCACCAAGGTAGACCCCCCCGATCACCACCGAAATCTAATCATTTCCAGATCTCTACATTACCAACCTACCCTGAACATGTCATCAAAATCCATCCATAAGTTTGTCAGTTATCTTGTACACAAACAAACAAACAAACAAACATCCAAACCAACCAACGCTGGTAAAAACATAACCTTGTTGGCGGAGGTAATTAATTCCAAAAACTAATGTGGTTCTATAACCTTACTAAGACTGACACTGTAGAGGTGTTCTATGACACTACGTTACTAATATTAAAATACTTTAACTCATTGTTTCCCAGATTTTGTCACAACCTGCCACAACCTTTCCCCCAGATCCACTCCAGTTACACCTGGCCCGCACCGTGCAGCTGCAAGTCATTACTGATCTGCAACTATATAAGCAGTGAAACTAGCAGTTGCTGGTGCGGGACCATTCAGCTTTGTCACCTCCATAACATGGACATTTCTTTCAGCACCACAGACTCTGGCTGATCTACCCCCAGGTTTTGTTTGGTCTTGTTTCTGTTTTATCTCTGTCTTTGTCTGCTTTTTTGTTCTGTTTGTTATTAAATTATTTTCCCTTCAACACTGAGCGTCTGAGTCCTCTCTCCACTTCACCCATCATCACAGAGCTAAATGGATAGAGGAGGGTGGGGGGGCTCAGCATGTTTTTGTGGTCTGGAAAAAAGGAGACAAGGGAAAAATAACATCAGTTGTTTAATAGTAAATGATATAGAAACCACAGAAGCAAAGTTAATATCCTCAGAAATCCTTAAATTCTATAAACAGCTTTATAGCTCTACATTGTCTAATGAAGACTGCCATACATTCTTAAAGGACATACAAATATATATTCCCAAAGTTAAAGATGACTTCAAACAAACATGTGATAGTCAAATAACACTTATTGAAGTGGACAGAGTAATTGGACGCCTATCTCTTAACAAGGCACGGACGGACCCACAGGAGACTTTTTGTTATGAGCTTAGGCTGTTGTGTCTTTTTGTCTTATTTTGTCTGTTTTTCTCTTTCTGTCATTGTTGGTGTCTTGGGCTTTTATTTTGTCATGTGGGTTCATATTCACAGTTTCTTTACTTCCTGTCACCAGTGTTGCCCCGCCTTCTTAATTTGCTCCTTGATGTGTCCCACCTGTCTTTTTAGTATAAATACTTGGTGTGTGTCACTGCTCGTGTGAGTTCGTTCTGTGACGACTCTGAATACTGAGTGGACCCAAATGCACGACTCACACCAGAATAAACAGTTTGACAAAGATTTAAGATAAGACTTTATTAATCTCACACAGGAGAAATTCAGTCACAGGAGCTCACAGAAACACACAGTGGGGTGTGAATAGGTGTAAAAGGAAGTAAAGAAGTGCAAATAATCATACAAGTAAATAATAAAATTAAACTAGAAATAAAAAAATATATACTAGGAATAAAAAATAAAGGAATACTGTGTCTTATGTACAAAAAAACAGCTTTAGAGAAAAATAAACAGATAAATAAATACTATATAGAAATGTACAAATACTAGTGCAAGATGGAGTGATCTATACGAGGTAGGGTTGGGTAGGTACAGTCTATTACACATGGTTTCTATACCATTGAGTTGTACAATTTATTAATAGAACAATCAGTTCGATCCAGTACATGGTCCGCTGCGTTGGGGACCCTCCCCTCTGTGCGTACGGCTGGGACACAGCACACAGAGGTCAGACAAAAAAGGTCCAAAACACATGCAGTCAAAATCAGTCCAAAGGAAAAAGACAAGACACATTATCAGTGAGCAGAAAAAGGGTCCAAAGCAGCAATCAGATGTAGATGCAGTACAGGTGAGGGGCAGGCAAAAGACAAATGTGATAATTACTGGAGAATAAGAAATGCCAGTGTGAGACAATACAGTTGGTTTAATGCATCAAATAATGGCCAGTGCTCAAGGCTTGACTATTGGTTAATACCTTTGAACTGGTTCAATAATATATCTCAATGTCAAATCTCTATTTCTCCTCTAACTGACCACTGTGCTGTCACTCTTATTCTAAATATTAAAAACAAGACATCATCCATTACCACATGGACATTTAATAATTGTCTTTTATATAATCTAGGTTTTCAAACTAAAACTAAAGAACTTATAAGTGAAATAAAATCCTCACATCTTATACCCATAAGTAGATGGGAATGGTTTAAATTAAAGTTAAAGAAATTACAATAATAACAGGTAAATATGTTTGTAAAGAAAAATATAAGAAACAAAATGAGATTGTAAGTAGCATTAACCATTTATATGCCAAAGGTTCATTAACTACTGAGGAAGTAAGTCAAGTAGAAAACCTTAAAAAGCAGCTTGATAATATATTTGTAGACAAAGCTAAGGGAGCCTTTGTCCGTTCTAGACTCACTGGATAAAAGAGGGTGAGAAAAATTCTTCTTATTTCTTCAGTCTTGAAAAGCACAAACAATCCAAAAAGAAAATCTATAAAGTAAATATTAACGGCGTCCTCACTGAAAATCCAAATGAAATTAACAACGTAATATTAACCTTTTATAGTCGATTATATACGTCACATTTTTCTGAATTAAGCACTGATTCCTTTTTCAATTCTGTGCAAAAATGTTGTTCACCTATTAATGAAAATGTCTAAAACAGTATGGATGCTGACCTATCAATAGATGAGCTGGATAAAGCTGTTGATCAAATGGTCAAAGGGAAGTCACCAGGTCCAGACGGGCTAACGGTTGAATTTGATATTTTCTTTTGGAATGACATCCGTCAAATGTTCTTTGAGCCACTGGTTGAATGTATATCTAGGCTTGATCTCTGTCCCACAATGAAACGTGCTCTCATTACCTTGATACCAAAATCAGGAAAGGATCCACTTTTCATTGACAACTGTCGACCCATAACTCTTCTATGCACTGATTATAAATTATTAGCTCTTGTATTTGCTAATCGATTAAATAGTAGTTTTTCAGATATTATTTATTTATATATAACTTTATTGAAAATGATAGTTTAATTTTGTTCCTAGACTTTTATAAAGTGTTTGTTTCTCTTGAACACAGATTTATTGCTAAATAAATCTGTGTAAAAAATGATGGTTTTTGGTCAGAAATGTTGTGATGTCATTTCATTATTTTATTCAGATATATCCAGTACAGTTTCTCTAGGTTCAGATATGACAAAAAGCTTCAAAATACTGAGAGGAATCTGATCCGATCTCTCCCAGATTATTGATTATGGCCCCACAAATGTTTACCTTATTAATCAATAACAATACAATGTTTGATGGCATTTCCATTTTTGGAAAAGAGCTCAAAATAAGTCAGTTTGCAGATGACACTGGAATATTCCTGAAAGATAAAACTATGGTGGATGGCGGGCCCGGATCTAGGCATAGGCAAGGGGGGGCAATGCCCCCCTAAATTTTGCACCTGCCCCCCCAAACTCAATGCCGCGCCTGCCCCTATCAAACCTACCAAACGCGATGACAAGGGAAAAGATCCCACATGTTTACATACAGCAGCCAAAGATATTCGCGCTGTTCTCTCCTGAATCTCTTCTGATTGGTAGATGCAAAGGGAGGGAGTGGCCTCTCTCAGACTCGCTTGGCTTCAGTTCTGTCACTTTCTCACACCAGTTTGATCTGACCGTCATAGAGACACTCACACTGTACTCATTCACCGCAGCGATTTGCCTTTATTTCTTCCACTTATCTCTCCTCTACCGATAACGATGCGCAGATTTCTGGTTGCTAAAGCTAAAGCTAACACTCGTACTTGTGACAATGTTACGGTATTAGCAACAGAAGCTCCGACCTTCCGTTCCCACCCCTCAGCCCGCTCCTCCTGCAGCAGTAGTGACACATTCACTCACTACCCAGCAGCCACTCGTCACCATTCCTTCCCCACTCGCTACAGGCTGTAACCCCTGTGCCCCACAGCCCCAGTCTAGTTGCACAAGCACCATAGCCGCCGCCATTTGCCAATATCTACAAGGGCACAATGAAGGCTTTCCTCAGCTCTATCGCATGTATGTGGCATCCATTGTGATTAGGATATCCTCTGCTTCATGCGAGACCTCTTTCTCTACTTTGTCTCGTGTCCTTACCAGAGGTGTGAAGTAACTAAGTAAAAGAACTTCATTACTGTACTTAAGTAGATATTTTAGGTATCTTTACTTTACTTGAGTATTTATTTTTCTGGCAACTTTTTACTTTTACTCCCTATATTTTTGCATAAATATCTGTACTTTATACTCTTTACATTCTCAGAATAGACTTGTTACTTTTTTAAACAAAACGGACGTGACAGTATGAAAAATAAGTGGCTTCAGATGGAAAATCAGTGGAGGAGGGAAACTGTGGTTAATAGTTATATGACTATTATCTCACAATTTGGAATTTTTATCTCATAATTTTTGTACTTTTAATTTCACAATTTTAACATTTTATCTAAAATTCAGACTTTTTCTCTTAAAATAATGCATTTTTTGTTTAAATGTCATATTTCTATAACTTTTTAAAAATGTTATGATGACTTTTTATCTCAATTGTGCCCCCCCCCCCAATTTTCTGCCCATATCCACAAAACACATTTTCTACACAGTAACTCACTTTTAAAATATTAATTTTAAGTACTTTTGGGGTATTTTTACTGGTTAAATAAGTATTGTTGTGTTCATGACAAAAAAATTAATTTTACTTTTTACAATTCAAATTTACTTTATTACAATTCAAAAGTTGTACTTTTTTACTTTTACTTAAGTAGAGGAGTTGAATTAGTACTTCTACTTTTATCAGAGTATTTTTTCACACAAGTAGCTGTACTTCTACTTAAGTACAGAATGTGAGTACTTTGACCACCTCTTGTCCTTACCCCCTTTCGCCACACTATGCTTCACAAGAGAAAAAGAGATTTAGTTATTCTGGCTCATGAGAAGGCTATAACAAAAGGCCTAAACATGGATACATTTGTTAGGGTGTTTGCACAGAAAAACAGACGGCTGATCCTAAAGTGATAGAAATAAGCTATGAACAACAACACCAACAGACTGTAACTAAAGAAAATGACAAAGAAATACATGAAAGGATAAAAAGTAAAAACAATTAGACAAAAATAATAAGAAAAATCCTAAAAGTTGCTATAAGATATATGAAAATGACATAAAAGACCAAAAAAATACACAGACATGTAAAAGATATGTTGTTCTAAATAAATAAATGATAAAGGAATGCATAAAAGGATAGAAAGAACAAAAAATTAAAAGAAAAAATACAAAAAATAAAATTAAAAATACAAAAAATTAAAAACATCCTAAAAGTTGCTATAAGCTGTGAAAACAACAAACAAGACAAAAAATATACAGAAAATGTTAAAATAGAATATGTTCTGTCAATAAATGAATGAGAAAGGAATACACAAAATAGGAAGAAAGAAAAAAAAACTACAAAAGCAAACACAAAAATAAAAGAAACTAAACTAAACTAAAAAAAAAAAAAGAGTAATGCAGCCACAAATGGGACACAAGCCAGTGTCACATTTGTGCCAGTCCCAAGCCCGGGTAAATGCAGAGGGTAGTGCCAGGCATGGCATCCAAATCCAATATAAAACCTATAATACAAATCAAATTGATATAGATATGGATTGATTAACTGATGATGGCATAGTTAGCATTGTTTTCTGTGCTTTTAAGGGTTTGGGTGGGATTTGACACCCCCCAGTTCATGCCCCTCCAAGTGGGCAGAGCTAGATCCGGTCCTGGTGGATGGTGCGCTTAAGATGATAAAAAGCTTTTCAGAAGCATCAGGTTTATCCCTAAATATTAATAAATGTCAAATACTCCCAATCCATTGTTGTCTTGACAACACTATAAACTCTATTAAGGTTCAATCTGAAGTAAATACTTGGGTAAAACAATCTCCAAAGATAATAATAGAATGACACTAGTTAACATTGAAAATCATATAAACAATATGAAAAAATCCTTAAACCACTGGTTAAGTCACGATGTCACAGTTTTTGGAAGAGTTCTTTTATCCAAAGCTGAGGGTATTTCAACATTACTTTACCCATGTCATTGTCTTTTTACATCAAACCTAAACATCAAAAAATATTTATTTGGAGAAATAAGACACATTACTTAAAGAAATCTGAATTAGTTAAAGAATATAAACATGGTGGCGTCAAAGCCTTAGATTTTAAAACACAGGTGTTTACATTTAGGATGACTGGGTTAAAAACCTTCTTAGCTTCTACCAACTCCATGTGCTTCCATATCCCTCCATCGATTTTTGAAAGGTTCGATGGCCTGGATTTTTTCATAAAGTACGATTTTGAATTGTCCAAAGTTTTATTTGCGTTATCTCAATTACACAAACAAATACTCCAGTACTGGAAAATGATTTTTTCACACAACTTCACTCCACATAATTCAGTTTATGGAACAACAGGTCAATATTAATGAATGGAAAATCCTTGTTCAACACAAAATGGTTCAATAAAGGAATTGTTTTTATTATTTATATAATTTTCTTCAAATATCAAAGTGTTATTAATAAATATGGTTTAATTAGTACTTATAGAGATGACCATAGTGTTGTCAAAGCAGAACCATTAGTTCTGGCAGGCTTGATCCAAAACATTGTTACCCACTCTGATATTACTCCACTTCTACCAAAACTGTTAATTGAGGATTATAAAACTGAAGATAAAACATTTAATAATCACATTATCTCAGACTGTTTTAAATCTAAATGATTCCATAATAATAAATGATCTTTTATGAAGTCCACTGGTGTGGCAGTTCAGCCCTGCCACTGATTCACACACATCCCAATATCTACATTTCCCAAACACAGTAGCCAGGTAACAGGCCAGTATAGCTTGGTGGGTGCACACACTAGGCTAACTTTACAACAATTGGTTTGGTTCCTGTGTTATCATACTAGATTTCAGTTTCCTGTTATTTCTCTCATTGGGTGTAAAAGTAAATGAGCTCACACAACAAAGTTAAGTCATCAGTGTTTATTAATTGTGTTGAGATTGGTCAAAAGGTTGAAACTACACTTCTCACCACTATAAAAGGTTTCCTTTTATAGTGCTTGCCAGCAATTAGGGAGCATGGCTGGTCCAGCCCACTGGACCATACCACCTGTGGCCTGTTTGTACATAAAAGTATGGTGAACGGTGTTATGTGAGAAAGCTTTAAGTATTTCTACTGGTTAGTAGGTTGTGTGAATGTTTTTTTCCAGCCCAATTAGAAAGGTATTGAACCTATATTTAGCCTCTTTGGGGGAAGTTAGGCAGGTTTGGTGTGATCCAGGGGGCGGGGCTTGGCCTTTATAAGGAACCCTGCCACTGCTCAGATTTCAGTCAGTGAAGGGCTGCCTGGAGAGCAGACCTATGGCCGCTCTGGCCAAAACCTGCAGATGCTGTTGCTGTAAATATTGCATATCCTGTACATGGTGATTGGGAGCAACTAAAGGTGAATAAAAAAACAACAATTGTTTTTGTGAAACTTGGACTCTGTCTTACTGCTTTGGAAACCTGCCATTATCCCAGTTTTTTGAGTATTTTTTTGAGATCTAAAAGTACTTTATAATTTTTGAATGCTCTGATAATTAATCCGAGTGCCTTTTCGGCACACACTACCCACACCAAGGGAAAAGTGTGACAACTGGTAATATAGATAAATCACTAAATAAATATGTCAAATGGCCAATCCCACCAAAGGTAAAGGAAACTCATTTTAAAATATGTCATAACATTTATCCACTTTCTGATTTACTACATAAAATATTTACATTTGAATTGGTTAACTGCTCTTTTTACGATCTTCCTGGTCAATCATTGGAACACTTGTTTTTCTTGTGTCCTGTTTCTGGTAGATTTTGGAGTGACCTGAGAGAATGGTTGTGCCTTAAAATGACAAACATCCTCATTTTCACACTTGAACACATATTGTATTATGTTGACAACTTGGATTCTTCTGTTTCTGACATAGTTAACCTTGTCATGTTTTTGGCAAAATATCATATTCACTGTTGCAAATGGTGTGACACCAGACCCTGTTTGAATCACTTCATAAATGATTTAAAATGATAGTTTTTGTCACTGAAACTTCAAAAGGATTTATTCTTCTTTTGTAAAATGTCTGATGTTTTCAATGTATTTACATGTAAAATTGTTGATATGTTCAATGTGATTCTAATATGTCAGATTTAAACAGAAACATTTTCTTTTTTATTTAATTGTGACCTACATACATGTTCAATTGTATCTTAGGTCATTGAATGTACCCTTTTGTTCTACTATTGATCATCATTGATTTGTTGTAACTAATATTTATATTTTTATTGTGCCTTACAGTATTTTTCCTTCCCCCTGTATTATTCTATATTTTATATTTAGTGTGTGTTACAGACTGTCACCTGTCATTTACTCTTTGCTGACCTCTTGTGGTCCATTTGCAGAATGTCTCCCCTGTGCCCTTGTTTTTCGTTGACCTTTGTGTTCATTGTTTTCCACCTGGCCCTTAGTGGAACACATGCATTCATTGTGCACTCTGCCTATTTAACACCTGTTCATCCCCTGCTCCATGTCACATTGTCTGTCCATGCCACAGTGAGTAGTGTTGACCTCTGAATTCCTAGTAGATTGTCCTGGTTTTTTCTTGGACTTTTTCTACATTTTTCTGCCTCGCTTCTTGTATTTATGTTCAACTTTGTTTTTTTCCTGTGTTGACCTTCTGGTTGAAGATTTTTCTTCTGCAGTTTTTTGTTTGTAATTTTTTTACTGAAAACTTCTGAGCGTTTCTTGACTTTTTGATGACAGTTTTTGTTTTTGTCATTTTTAGACTGCCTCTGTTTTTTCCCTTGAGTTTTTTATTCTCCCAGTGATAAATAAAGACTTTGAAAGGATCTGCAATTGGGTCTCCTCGTCTGTACCTTAACAACGGGCTTCTTCTGTATACCTCATTGAGGCTTGTGTCATTTCATTAATAATTTAAAAAAAAAAAAAAAAGCTTTACATCTTTGTCACTGCAGGTCAAAGGTCATTTCTGGTTTACTCAACTTGCTTCAGGTCAAAATTGGATAATACAGTAAAAGGTTATGAAAATGTTTTCAGTTTTTTCCATTCATTTAAACACAAAACAGAAATCATAAAACAAGCTGTTTTTTCGTTGTCTTATTTTGAAAAATGAATGAATGAACAAATGATACACAGATTTAGTTTCTTATTTGGGAGTAAATGTTTTATTTGTATTTTTTACAGACAGCATGAAATCAAACATGTGCATTAGTGTAACTACAATAGTCTCACACTGTAAACCTGAATGTTCAGAATAATTAAATATATTCAGTTGTGAATACTCATAGTTTCATAAATAGTTCTAACTCAAATGTATTCAGTTGCTGTAACATGTTCTTCTTTTTAAGTACTTTACACTAATATTTTTTTATTAAGGGGAACTATTGTGGATATAAGTGAACATAACTTAACATATGAGGCACAACTGAGTGGAATTAAGTCATTAAATGCTGCGTTCAAAGGAATTTATGACAAAAAGATTGTAAATAGATGTAGGTAAATGTCATGTATGTAACACAAACATTGAAACGACAGAGCACCTGTTTTATGAATGTGACAAAATCCAAAACTTATGGTGAGCTTTACATGACTGGTTAAAATCACACTCTATAAATACTGAATTTTTATTTTCTAAAAATATCTTATTGGGAGAAATATTGGAAAACAAACCATATGAATTTGTTATTAATAACTTTATTATGACTAAATTTTACACAAATGTGTCAAAACCAGCCCATCATGGAAGGATCTAAAAAATGAAATCCTCCTTCTTTACAAAAGTATTAAAGAGTCAATACAGCCCAAGATAAAAACTATATAATATTATATGTGATTACAACTTCATATAGTCTCTTGTATTCTACTTATTTATTTTATTTTATTATTTCTGCCTTGGTTTTGTTCTTTTTCTTTTTTGATATTTTAATAAACTTTTATTATTATTAAAATGATAATCAGCGGTTACAATATGTTGGAATTATAAGTGAAAATATGAACTATTTAAAATAGTAAATTTCAATTGAAGTTATGAACTTTTGTTTAAATCATTACATTGTAAATGTAGAATATGTAACTGTGTTCAATCATTGTTATGTTCTATGTTAACTGTAATTTTTGTTTATTGTTCAAATAAAGGATGGAGAAAAAAAGTCATTAAATGCTGAGAATGATTTTGTTTCTATTGTTTCAAATAAGGATGATTGAAAAAATAAACTTAATTGATGTAGTCGATGATGAAATATAATTTCAAAACACTCCAAATAACAACAGATATCTATCACAGCAAAAAAATGACAATCACAAACACAGTCATTTTATTCAGGGGCAGGTCATTAGGGTTAAAGGTTAAAGGTTAAGGAGGCTGTGGTTCAGTTGGTAGAGCGGGTCATTAGGGTTAAAGGTTAAAGGTTAAGGAGGCTGTGGTTCAGTTGGTAGAGCGGGTCGTCCAATGACTGAAGGGTCAGAGGTTCATGTCCCGGCTCTGTCTGTCCACATGTCCAAGTGTCCTTGGACAAAGACACTGAACCCTGACTTAGTCTCCCAGTAGGACTGACAGAACCTTAGAATACTGAGTTAATAAGTAATGTTTGAATTAATTAGACTTTAATAAGCATCTACATTTGAAGTTCTGGAAACTTGTATTTTTTAACTTTCATCAACTTAAAATAATTGAGGCAATCGATTGCCTTAAATGTTTTGAGTTCTGTAACTTGTGTTAACACTTTGTGTTTAATGTACCTGCACAGGTACTTTTTTTTTTAGCAAAGGTTTGTCTTGACGCTGTGCACCTTGTTATAATGATGGTTTGTTTTGTTTTATGAATGAATGTCTGGAACTATTGTATTGCTGCCCATCTTGGCCAGGACACTCTTGGAAAAGACATTTTTAATCTCAATGAGGTTTTCCTGCTTAAATAAAAGTGAAATAAATAAATAATGTCCATCAATAACTGTAATGATTCCTCCATCTACAGTAGCCCAGTAAAAAGTCCAGTTCCATATCTAGGTATTCTAATCAATAAAGATGAAAATAACAGTCAGTTCAAACTTGAACCCTATCATAGATAAAACAGGTAGAAAACTGAACCAATGACCTTTGACACATTTATTATTAAGAGGTAGAATTCTATTCACCAAAGCAGAGGGAATCTGTCATATGCAGCGCTGCGCTGGCGTTGTATGTGGATAATAAAGTGCTTAGTGACATTGATAGGCTTCTTCTCAACTTTGTCTGGAAAAATAGAAAACATCATTTAAAGAAAACAACTGTTATGAACACATATGAAAAGGGTGGTTGAACTTCATAGATTTCATCACTTCAAACAACACTTTCAAGTTAAATTGGATCAAATCTTTGTTTTTCAACTCTACATCTGTTTGGAACATTATTCCTCTCCACATTATGTCAACATTAGGTGGCTTCACCTTCTTTCTCACATGTCATTTGGATGTGCATAACATTCCTGTTAACATGTGGACTTTCCACAGACAGGCCTTCCTCACCTGGTGTCTTGTGTACAAGCAGAACTTCTGGCCTCATAGATATTTCATATGGAACAATAAGGATATCCTGTATAAGCCCAAATCTAGATTTTTGGATCAATGCTTCAATAGGAATATATTACTAGTTGACCAATTCTTTAACAAGGATGCTTTGCTGTTGTCATATGAGGAATTCCTGACAGAATCCAAACTCCCAGTAACACCTGGGGACTATGCACCAGTTTTTGGTGCAATCTCACCGACCATTTGTATATTGTACAGATGTCAAACAAGAATACAGCACACTCTCACACTGACACTGACACTAACCTTTACCCCCATAGGGAATAGCTGGCTCTCTACGTCATGTAACAATAAGCTTTTAAGAACACTGCTCCATGCACTAACTGTAGCAACACCACACTATCATTTACTGGAACCAATATGTGAAGGATATGAAATGGGGGAAGGTCTGGCTCCTGCCAAATCCTTATCTTATCACTAACAAGGTAAAAGAAGTCACCTTTAAGTTAATACACAGGATATATCCACATAAAGATTATATTAAATACAAATTTAAGCTAAACATTGATGACAATTGTACATTTTATCAGTCAGAGCCTGAATCTGCTTTTCATTTGTTTTGGCTCTGTCCCTTTGTGTTTGGCTTTAGCCATGATATTTATTGTTTTATTTCTAATGAAACTGGAGAGAGATTTGAACTATACTGGAGAAATGCTCTTTATGGAATCCTAGATTTATACACACACACTCATACTAATCATCTTAATGGCTAAATATTACATACATAGAAGTAACTATATGGTAAAAAAAAAAAAAAAAAAAAAAAAAAAAAACAACTTGCGTTCTCTGCCTTTCATAATAAAATGACACAATACGTTGTAGCGTAGAAGTCTCTCCAATAAAATATCTTTTGGGCACCAGACTGAAAAGGTTGACATTTACCTTTAACAATCATTTTACATCAATTAATTTGGAAAGAAAAGAAAGTTTAACCCAGCTGCTCACTTCCAGGCTCCAAAAAATGACAAAACCACACCATTAAATTAAGGTTTCAGTTGGTTCTTATTAAATAACTCAAAAAAGTAAAACCAAACATTTCATCAGATACAAAAAACAACAAGTATAAACTGAGAATTTCAGTACATTTAACATTAAATAAACTTTCTTGAACCAAACAAAAAAAAATGTGTTGGGTGTGAAAGGGGAAGGTGAGCAGATGCAGGAGGATGTGTGAGGGGAGAGTGTCACTGAGGTGTATGGATGGGTATGCAGCTCCACTGTGAGGGTTTATGGAATGATGAGGGTTTTCTTTGACCAGTTCACTTCTTCCAGGTTAAGTTGTAGATGTGGGGTAAATATGAAACAGTGATGGGTCCAAGAGCCAGGGTGAGGTGGGTGATGAGGGGTATTGGGGGTGAGAGAGTCAGAGAGTCCAAAAGAAGCCAGGAGAGTTTGGAAAAAACAATCACTTGACTCAGGGGGGGTGAAGGTGTAGGGTGACCCAGGTGAGATGAAAGCTGCTGAGTCCAAGCAGGAACTGTTTTACCCACTCCAGGGATTCCAGGCTTTTCTCTCTCCAGTCCACTTTTAGTTTCTTCTTCCCAGTTTCTATTCAGTTTTCACTCTTTTTTTCTTTCCTCTCACTCCTCCTGATTTGTGTTCTGACCTCCTTCCTGTCTCTGCTTTGCTTGCTCCTCCTCTTACCTCAGGTGTGCCTCCTTTATAGTTTCCCCTCCCAGTGATGTCACAACTCAAAGCACCTGCTACAACGTCTATAGTATCCACTTTATTTTTCTCTATTATTTCCATGTCATCACCCCTGGCAGAATGTTATGTATTATGTGAAACAAAATGTATGCAATGTTTTCTGACAAATAAAATAATAATAAAAAAAACTTGTATTCATACAAAAGAAAGGCTACCTGTAAAGTTTGAAGTCATCATTTTTCCATCCGTATTCTGATGGATAAAATACACACAATATATTTAATGCACGACTGGACTGGTTTGACAATTCACAAATATTTATGTTACACACAACTACAGACAAATACTCATGGGTATCCAATCTGTGGACACTAATATATTGACATATGGTTTTTTTTATTACAGAAAAAATTCAAAATACAATCTCATGTACACTGACAATTTATGAAAAACAACAAAAAACAAATCCAATGTCACGAATAGTGTTACAGTGGAAAAAGCCAAGGGGGTTAATAATTTTTTTTTACCAGACAACTAAAAGAATAAACAGAGTTCTACACAATCACTTCTAGTGTCAATGCCTGGACAATGTTCTTCTTTTTCTCTGCGTAAGATTCATTCCTGTGGTGCATCGATGACCATTTGTATTTTAAGTTGACTTTGTGGTCTGTTCATCTGTAGTTCCCACAGTTCAACACCAGATGGCGCCGTTTTCCCAAAACTGACCTGGAGGTTTTATTTAAGGTTAGTTTTTATTTTAGTTTATTTTTATTATGTAAATTATTTGTTTACTTATCGTGACCGGATATAGTTTTATTTCGTTATGGTGTAAGATAACTGTCAATATATTAGTGTCCACAGATTGGATACCCATGAGTATTTGTCTGTAGTTGTGCATAAAATAAATATTTGTGAATTGTCAAACCAGTTCAGTCGTGCATTAAATATATTGTGTGTATTTTATCCATCAGAATACGGATGGAAAAATTATGACTTCAAACTTTACAAGTAGCCTTTCTTTGGTTTGAGTACGATTTCCCACAAGTGACTCAACTGTCCAAATACGTCATCACCGAATCCACAGGCATTACTAATGCCTGACCTGGAGGGTTTTTTTGTTATTTTATTTTAGTTCATTTTTATTATGTAAATTATTTGTTTACTTTTCGTGAACGGGGAGGTAGCAAGATGGCGGACTGAGTGGACGTACTTTTCAGAGCGCTCACTAAAGTTCCTCAAAATCTTTAATTGAAGTTTTTTCCCTCTCGTTTTACTTCGGGACATGAAGTAAAAATTCCAAACGGAATAAAGAAACGTAACAAACCGACCAAAGGACAAGAATGACGACCATGAAAAAAGTCAACGACAAAACTAGCAAAGTCAACGACAAGATTAGCAAAGATGCTACATCTGAGGCACTTCTTCAACACGATTATGCTATGGATGCTACTAATGCTGGACCTGATAAACGAAGCAATAAAGAACTCGATGAATCCCCTGTAAACACACCATCTAAAAATGCTCAAGTGAGGAAATGGGTAAGACCGAATGAAGACTCCTTTTTTGAGTCCATTATGTCCGCTATACAAACTTTAGGCGCACGATTCGACAAACAAGAAAGCACGCTCGGCAAACAAGAAAAAATGCTTGAAGACATCAACTTTCAGATTAAAGAAAACAGTATAATGATCTGCAACTTATCCAAAGCGCTTGAATTCAATGCAGCAGAAGTTAAAGAATGCAAGAGTAAAGTGTCCAAGCTCGAAGAAAAACTGACAAAGTTGGAAAAGGAAAACGCCACCCTGAGAGAGAGAGCCGGGGAGCAGGAAAGATACAGTAGGCGGTGGATCCTTCGAATTAAAGGTATGAAAGAAAAGATGAATGAAAATACAAGAGAAGAGGTGATTGTCCTGCTCCAAAAAATCGCTCCGACGTGGGCTCAGAAGATGGACGAGATGGTGGACACCGTTCACAGAGTGGGGAAAAGAGAGGAGAAGAGAACGCGCCAGGTGATCATCCAGTTCGTCATGCTGCAACATCGAGACGGGATATGGAGGTTGACGAAGGAGTCAGAGGTATGCAAGGAGGCTGGTATCCGCTTTGCGGAAGATTTGACGGCAGCTGATAAACTGGCAAGAGAAGCTCTTTGGCCTCAGATTCAAGAGGCAAGAAGAGCTGGGAAGAAGGCATACTTCTGAGGACCGATAGGTTTTATTAATGGTCAAAGAATCTGACTGAAATGTAAACTTTGTTATGTGTTCCTGAAACTAAAGATGCCATACATAAACTATGAGGGATGAATGTTCTATTTCAGAGGAACTTCTAATTTCATTACACACTAAAGAAGTTGGTTATCGTTCTTAATTACAACTGATTGTTCTATAATCAAACTTTTGTTTTCATGTTTTTCCTGAAGTCAGGGGTTTCTTTTTCTTCTTTAAATACAAGAGGTCTCAAAGACAATACAAAACGCAAGGCTATTTTTATTTTTTGTAAAGGACTCAAAGCAAACTGCTTTTTTCTACAAGAGACTCATTCATGTGAAGAGGACGTTACATTTTGGAAGAGACAATGGGGGGATAACATTATTTTTTCCCATGGCAGTAACAGATCTGGAGGTGTGGCTATATGTTTTTATAGGTTCCCTGGTACATTAATAACATCTAAATGTGATAACAATGGTCACTGGATTACTGCAGTGGTAAACTTAGAAGGGAATTTGGCAATTTTGATTAATGTCTATGGCTATAACGATTCCACCCAAAACAAACTACTATTAGAAACACTCACAGATACCATCTCTGATTACAAAAAGTCATTCGCTATAAGTTTCACTTTAGTTGGGGGAGATTTTAATATGGTAATGGATGAATGGTTAGACAGATATCCCTCTACCTACAATACCTTTCATCACAACAAATTGATGAAGAATTTCATTGAAACCAACTCTCTGGTAGATGTTTGGAGAGAAAATAATGCAGACTGTAGACATTTTACTTGGATAAAACCAAATGGTCATGCTAGGTCCAGAATTGATCTATGGCTTACCTCTCCAGAAATCACAAATTTAATAGCTGAATCCTCAATATCTGCCGCTCCATTAACAGATCACTGTGTAATTAATGTCACACTAAAACCACCTAACCTCACAAGCAGGAAGGGCTATTGGAAATTTAATGCTGATCTTCTGAATAATGAAGAATATGTGGAGGAAATCAAATCTTTACTTGATGAAATTATTAATGATAACAAAATTGATTCCTATTGCAGAAAATGGGAGTATTTTAAATTCAAGGTTAGGAGTTTATCTATTAAATTTGGTAAAACCCTATATAAACGGCAAAGGGAAACTGAACTTAAATTGGTGCAAGAGATTTACAAATACAGCCAGAATAGTATTTTATCAGATGAAGAGACTACAAAGTTGGTAGAGCTACAAACTAATTTGGATAGTTTATTTACTAAAAGAGCACAAGGAGCGTATGTAAGATCTAGAGCTAAATGGATCGAGCAGGGTGAGAAAAATACTTCCTATTTCTTTGGGCTTGAAAAGAGGAGACAAGAGAGAAATAGTATTAACACCCTAATTATAAACAATAGTGAATGTTCAGATACAAAAATAATTTCAGAAGAGGTTTATCGCTTCTATTCTAAATTGTACTCCACATCTTATTCACAAGTTGATGCTAATTTATTTCTAGACAATATTCAACATTATATTCCTCAGATAGATTTAGAATTCAAAGAAATGTGTGATTCAGAGTTCAATATAAAAGAGTTAGACATGGCTGTAAAACATCTGGTGCTAAATAAATCACCTGGCCAAGATGGTTTGACCTCAAATTTTTACAAGTTCTTCTGGGAGTCAATAAAAGATCTATTATTTTATGCACTGAAAGAATGTATTGAAAACAATGACTTAATGACAACCATGAAACAAGGGATAATAACTCTTTTACCTAAACCTGGGAAAGACAAAAGACATATAGATAACTTAAGACCGATAACACTATTAAATGTAGATTATAAATTATTTACTACTCTTTTAGCTAACAGGTTGAAAATGGGTATAGACAAAATAATTAGTGAAAGTCAATCAGGTTTTATTAAAGAGAGGTCTATACACAACAATATCAGACTGGTGTTAGACCTGTTGGATTATAACTACTTAATTGAAGACAAGGGTCTCATATTCTTCTTAGATTTCTATAAGGCCTTTGATTCAGTGGAACATCCTTTCATTATGAAAACTCTAAAATATTTTGGATTTGGTTCAAAGTTTATTAAGATAATTCACATGATCTACAATGGAATAAATAGCTCTGTCTCTCTCCCTCAGGGTACAACTAAAAGGTTTGAGGTTAAACGAGGTATACGACAAGGCTGCCCTTGCTTTCCCTTATTATTTATTTTGGTTGCAGAACTTCTTGCTATATATATAAAAAATAGTGTAGAAATAGAGCCATTAAATGTTTTAGGTCATCCTTTGTCAATAACTCAACTGGCAGATGATACAGCTGTTTTCATCAAACACCCAGAGCAGATCCCACTGATAATCGCAAAAGTAGAAAAGTTTTCAAAAGCATCTGGATTATACTTGAATTTAAAAAAATGTGAGTTAATATCCATTCATGACCAAACATTGACTGAGTTGAATAACATTCCTGTAAGAAATGAAGTTAAATATCTTGGTATAATAATAACAAAAGATATAAAAGCTAGAGAACAATTGAACTTTGGATCTGTTATAAAGAAAAGTAAATCTACTCTTTTATCTTGGTTATAAAGAGATCTGTCCATTTTTGGGAGAGTTCTGATTTCTAAAGTAGAAATATTGTCCAGATTAACATATCCAGCCTTTTCATTAGCTATGTCAGATAATCTCATTAAATCAATTAATCAGATTATTCTCAATTTTGTGTGGAAAAACAAACATCATTACATTAGAAGAAATGATGCAGTTAAAACAATTGAAGATGGTGGTTTAAATGTAATAGATTTTGAAGCTATGAATATTATGATCAAACTAAAATGGCTTCAACAATTTATCGGTAATAGCGAGGCTATATGGTACCAGATTCCTTCTAAAATATTCAGTAAATGTGGTGGTATTGAATTTCTTTTAAAATGCGACTTTTGTGTTTCTAAATTACCCATTAAATTGTCCAGATTTCATCAACAAATCCTCCTTTGTTGGAAATTGGCTTTCAAACATAACTTTACTCCTCATAACTCTTCAATTTGGAATAACAGGTATATTCTGTCTAAGAGAAAGTCTTTATGTTTTGGAGACTGGTTGGAAAAAGACATCTGGTCTGTTGTACATTTAATGGATTCAGAAGGAAATCTTTTTGAATATGTTGACTTTATTAATAAATATAAAATGACATGCACCAGGCAACAATACTTGGAAATTGCAAGAGCAATCCCTGATGCAATGTTGAAAATAATCAAAGGTATGTTATCATATGACAAAGTACTGCCATTTTTACCTTTGACTCTTATTAATGATTTAAACTTCACAGAAAAGAAATGTACAAACAAAATTATAAGAGGTGCGGTTACAAACACACTGTTTCCACTCCCACTGAAAAGAAGAAATATTTTGCAACAGTTTTAAAAGGATGAGATTAAAAAAATCAGAACCAGATACGTCTCCCTTCCAGTTCCACCCAAGGCTAAAGAAACCCATCTGAAGATAATAAATGATATTTACCCCTGTAATGATTTTCTTAGACAGAGATTTAATTTGGAAAAAAATGACTGTACATTTTGTGAATCACAAATTGAATCATTGGAACACCTTTTTTTTTTAGTGTGAATATGTGAAAACTTTCTGGAGATCCTTTCAAAATTGGATATCTGAAAATGATTCAAATTCACCTATTCTAAGTTATGATGTCATTAAATTTGGTGTTTTACTGGAGGATAGAAAAAGGGAAAATGTATACAATACCATAATTATTCTAGCCCAACAGCATATACACAGGTGTCATTTTATGAAAATAAGACCATTATTTTGTATTTACATGAATGAATAAAAAACTTCAAAAAAGCACTTAAATATATTAAAACCAAACAAGCATGGAATGTAATAAATTTGTTAAATGCCTTGATTCAAGATTAGACCGATCTCAAATTTTTATTTTGTTTGTTTAGCTTATGTGTGTGTATTTTAATTTAATTCTTTGTGACTGTATTTTTTGTCTTTATCCTTTTATCCAATGTTGTATTTGTTCTATATAGGAAATGTTCCTTAGTCTGAAATGTTAGAAATGTGTTTTTCATGAATGTAACTGCTAGATTTTGATTCTGAATAAAGATATTTAAAAACAAAAAAAACCAAAACGTTCTACTGTTAGTTGTGGAGGGAGGAGCGTCTGCTAAAGTCACCTCTGATTGGCTAGAAAAGTTAAAAAAAAAACAAAAACAAAACAAAACTATATTTGTATAGACGTGTCAAGTGTTTTGATAAAGTTTCCAGGAAACAGTGGTTGTGCAGAAATGTCTATAAAGTCACCTGCTCTATGCACTGGACGTATATAAAAGGTAGGTGGATGTTTAAATATACATTTATTCTTTATGTTTGTCAACTATTATTACATTGTGACACAGAAGTTGTGTTTTATCAAGCAGGAATGTCCAGTGAAATGACAGTAAACCGTAATGGAGGATGAAATTCAATGGAAAAACTATGAAATGTGGAGATAGATTTGAGTTATTAATGTCATATTCTGTCATATCCTAGAACATGTTTGTACTGGAATGTGAAGAACACTTCCTTATAAAGATTTTATTTATTTATATATATGATCTTCGACCCAGTTTTGCTCAGGGACTTTAACATGCGGTACCCCGACAAGCCAGGTAGACCACCTGGTGGCGTTCATGGGGGGGGGGGCATATGTTTGCTTTGTTTTGCTGTTTGTTCCGTTTCTCGTCCACGCCCCGCAGCGGTTTCTGATCATGAGATGTGGTGCAGCTGCATGTTGTTGAGCTCCTTATTTAAGATCACCTGTGATTTCCATCCAACACCAGATTATTCCGACACCTTGGTGTGATCATCCAGCCTTTTCTTGTTCCACTCGTTTCAAGTCTCAGTTCCAGCTGCTTTAATTTCTGTTAAACTTTTTTGTTTCAGTTCCTCTGTGAGTGTCCCAAGCCTCTCGTATCCAGCGGCTGATGTGATTTTGAGTTTTTTTTAGTTTCGTTTCCGCCTCCAGTTTTTTGCTGTGAGTGACTTTTTTGTTACTTTTCTCAGCCTGTCCGAGGATTTTACGCTGACGCTCATTGTTCTGTTTTTCTACCAACGTTCTCCGCAAACACCTCAGTTCTCTTTTTTTCTTCTTCCCCAAGTAGGGAAAATAAAGTCGCTGTCTAAACGTCAGTACTGTGTCAAGTGTCTCATTCTGCGTTTGGGTTCGACCCCACGGTCGGAGGACTTCACTAGTAGATCTGACACCAATATTCCTTTGGACTAAAACCTATTCATTTTAACTATTTCATATTTTGAACCCAGACTGATCTGGGAAACTTGATCCAACCATCATTTAAGACTTGAATTTTCTTTATCACTTACACACATGTGGGAACATTAGTTTACTTTGGTTCCAGAAGCATTTTATTTGTAGACCAGTGTAGTTAGGTGATAATGATCTAGTTGAATATGATCAGGTGATAAACAGCAGCTGTTTACATTGAATTAACTTCATTATATTTATGTTGTTTCTTTGGGTAAAGCCCAGAACTGTTCCATCCCCTGTGGATCCATGGTCTGAGCGTAGAGCAGGTTCACACTTTTAAACACCTGGGGACACACATGGACACCTGTCTGTCCTTTGGACAACACACAAACACACACTCTGTGAACAAGAAGGTACAGTAGCGTCTGCACATGCTCAGTAAACTCAGCACAGACATTTGAACCCTTGTTTCCAGGTCACTCTGTGAATCCATCCTCACCTAGAACATCTAAGATAAGATAAGATAAACTTTATTGATCCCACAACAGGGAAATTCACATGTTACAGTAGCCAGTGATGTAGAGCAATAGAGGGACAGTAAGAGAAGAAACATATAGATAAATAAATAATATATGTACACAAACAGATATTAAGAAAAAGAAAAATACTATATGTTATGTACACTATACAAAATATATGGGATTGAAAAAATATATACAGGAGGAATAAAACTATGTGGAGATGATAAATAAGAATAATATATAAATATATTTGTATTAATTGCACATAATAGAGGAGTTATTGTCTCAACCTGCTTCAACTTTATCAACATCAAACACTAAACTAAACTGTCCCCAACAGTAAACCAGGCAGTAAAATCACCCCCCCCTCCCATGTCAACTGCACAGGTGTTTAACGATGGAGACCCCCCCCCCCCCACACACACACACACACACCACCACCACTGTTTCATGCCCCTCCCACAGAACCTCACTGGCTAAGAAAAACAATTCTAGAAAATCTTTGGTCCCTCTGCACTGTGGTTTTAGTGATTTTACTCATTTGATATGTTTTAATTGTTTTTATCCATTGTTTTGTGCAGTTGAGTGTGTTTTTAATATCTGACTGTGGTTTTAAATGTAGTTTTACAGTTGTGACAAAAGAGGAATTTGTGTTTTTACTTGGAAAAAAATATAACCCCCCCTCTCTCTCTTCCTTAAGTCACATCCAGATTAAACTCAGACCATATCAGATGTGTGATGCAGGTTTTTGTCCTAAACCCTCAGTCTGGTTCACCTCTGAACCGCTGCTCCACATCTGATGTTTGTCCATCATAGAACCACGTCTCAAACTCTGATGTGTTTTCAGTGTTTGTGTGACTGATGTGGATTCAGCAGAATGGATCAGTGTGAGGACACAGAGGAGGGAGCCTCTCCCTCAAAGACCTCCAAAAGGAACCCCCCAAGACCTGGACCTGAAAGACCCCTCATGACTCAGAGGTAAGACCACCATCTGGATCTGTCCACCACTGTTCTCCATGTCAGAGCTCAGCACTAAAACCACTGACATCACTATTCACAGACCTGGGCCAGGACCAGGACCAGGACCAGGACCAGGACCAGGACCAGGACCAGGACCAGGACCAGGACCAGGACCAGGACCAGGACCAGGACCAGGACCCAGCTGTGTGTCCATGAAGAGTGATGACTCCAAGGACTTTCTTATTAACTTCCAACAGAAACGTCCATCAGAGTCAGAGTACGTTGTCCTCATTCAATAACAACTCAAGTCAAACCATCTTTATAGTCAAGTGTGAAACAACAAGTTAAACAGAAGGAAAATGTTTCACCTACAGAACAATATGAATAACTTTACACCAGAGTGTGACTCAAAAACACTTGTATGTAAATGTTGATGTGAGCACAGACACATGGATGAACAGATCCTCCAGGACTCACCTGGAAACTGGCTTTGGATTCCCTCATGTGATGGACAGTGTTGTGTGTTCAGTTTTCAGTGCCATGTTTCCATACAGTAGTAGGTCTATCCATCAGCTGGGTGGAAATATGATGGTTGGCTGTGGACACACACATACAAATAGTCTGTCACTAGATTCACCTGGTTGGACTCAACAACATCTGACTAAAATACATTAATATCATTATTTATTTACACTCAATAATTATTAATGACCTGATTAACTTACAGAGGAAAGAAGTTTTTTCCAGCCCATGCATTTATGATATATTCCATTAAAATCATCCTTCAGTCATTAAATCTGCCCAGTACTGTTCCTTCTCCAAACCCACATGCTCCTTCTGCACATGCTCAGTTCTGTCCAGGTCCAAACTGGATGTTTCAGCAGAAAAAAAAATCCAGGACATGACATGTTTAAACTCTCAATAATTTACTTTTTTCCTTCCTTGTTTTTTTTAATCAGAACTTCAGACTTTATTGATGTTCAGTGTCTTGATCATTTTCTAACACTTTGTTTGAAAACTAAACTCTCTGTTTTCCTGATGAACAGGATCCATCACAGACCAGAGTCCTCTGGACCTGGTCCTGGATCCAGTTCTGTGTCCTTCAGGAGTGACGACTCCATGGGGGCCCCACCGGACTTTTCTGAAACGTAAGTTTAATGTAAATGTCAGAGGCGACGACTGTTTATAAAACATTTATCAAACAGTGACTTTAGTTTATAACGTGTTTATTTTCAGCTCAGATTCTTTACATTATTGAGTGTGTTTACATGACCATAAAAATCTGATAACAGAGTAATCAGATAATTAGAATTAGATCTGATGCATTTACATTCACTTAAAAACTGTGATTATTAAAAACTCTGCTTCAGACACTGGAGTCCATTATCAGATTTCTTTGAGTACATACACACAGTGATGATAGAATCAAACTTCCTGTTATTGTCTTCTGCTTATGTTTGACTACGTAACTTTTACACATGTGTAGATGGAAAAGAATGAAATAAATCGGATTAAACTGTATAAATGTAGGAAGACATTGGAGTATTAACAATAAATTCAGTTAATTTAATCAGATTTTTTTTATAATCCAGTGGTTATCTGATAAATCAGATGATCCTGTTTACATGATCACTTTAATAATCTGATAACTCCACAGTCATGATCATGATCGTAGCATTAATGTGTGTGTAAATGGACTCATTTATTCTCAAAAGGTTTCATGAGTATATATCATATTTGGTTTGTGTTTAATTGGTCAATAAATATAGAGGTTGGTAAAAGTTTCCAGTTTATTTTCCAGATTTCACAAGGTCAAACCACAGTCCCAATAAAGACACTGTTATTGATAATATACATATAAAATCTACATGTGGTCGTCTTCCTTTTATGAAAATGTCATGTATTTAGATAGAAAACTTACTGACATATTGTACTGTAAACTTTGCTGCATTTTAAGACAATGGCGAAATGCACCAAAAACAGCAGGGGGTGGGGCTTCTGAAATGTGATTGGCTGACAGGTGTCCCTTTGTTTAGTGTGAACAGACTGTTCAGTAAATGTTCTTCAGTGTGTGAAATGACATTTCTATGGAACTAAAGTGAGTTCAGTCCTGCAGCCATGAGGTCACTGATGTGGATCCTGATGAACTGAACTAAACCTGTTGATCAACTCAAACACTGAGTGTGAAGTTCCAAACTCACTCACATGTTGGTTCTCAGTGGGATCAGCAGGACCAGGACACCTGTCCCACTACAGGGGGTCATGTCACTGATGTTGACGTCCAGGTGTGTCCACCTGTTGGTGTGGACAGACATAATGTGAGCTGATTGTTGATGGTTGGTCCACAGAGTGGAGCAGCAGAGCTCAGATGTTCCCACTGGTCTACAGGATCAGACTCAGCTGGACTACATATTTCAGGTCTGTACATGTCCAACATCTACTGGTCCATCTGTTCTGTCCAATCATCTGTTGTTTTCAGACCAGTGGACGTCATTGTGTCCAACATGGACCTGAGCTTTGGTCCATGTTGGACTTTGTGTTTTTCATCATGTTTTGTGTTCCAGCTGCTGGAGGAGAACATCTGCACTTTTGTCAAGAACCAACTGAAGAAGTTCCACCAGGTTCTGAGTACAGATTACCCAGAATGCTTAGAGAGTCAGAGAGATGAGGATGAAGAACAGAGGAAGAGCTCAGAGGCTTTTCTGAAGATCACACTGAACTTCCTGAGGAGACTGAAGCAGGAGGATGTGGCTGAGCGTCTGCACCGCAGTAAGATGATTCTGTACAGAATGAACAGACTAGGCCTGGGCCATAAACCCAAAATGTACTGTTACTGACATTTACTACCATCACTGCACCACTACCACTGATGCACGGGTCGATGTATAAACAACCTGCAACTGATGTTTTTTTTAACTAACCCGCCCGCAACTCAGACCACAAGAAATATATTTGATCGAACCGACCTGCTTCTGGACCCGCATTTTAAAAAAGTAGTCAATGGTCTTTAGGAACAGGTCGACAACCTGTAACACCCAAAGAGACATTAGAACCCAGTTTCCATGGAAACAAAAACACTGGGAGCTGCTCATCCTCTTTAAACCCTCAGCCAATGTGTCCCAAACCTTACTTTTTTTGTTCGTATGTTTCCACTCTCCCAACTTCATTTTCCCTCTTGCTCCCTCCATACCGTAGGATACTGACCACATTGTACGGGCGACTGTGGCTCAGTTGGTAGAGTCAACCCTTCAGTCACTGGCAGTTCGTGTCTCAACTCTGAGTGTCCACATGTTGAATTGTCCTTGGGCAAGACACTGAACCCTGACTTAGTCTCCCAGTAGGACTGACAGAACCTTATAAACCTACTGGTGTATGAGTGTGTGTGAATGGGTGAATGTGAGGTTAATGTAAAGCACTATGAGCACCATGAATGTGGAAAAGAACTATATAAGTGCAGAACATTTTACATCACCTACAAATTCTGTTAATAAGGTGTATGTATTAATACTAGAAAATTCTACCTAATATTTAAATTACAATGATTTACCAGGTTATTTTACTGTTTATCTCAAACAACAAACGACCCGACCGACCGCAACCCCAATATCATTAAAAACATTTTTTTTAACTGATAAAGCACTCTGACAGTGCAAACCTCCGCGAAGGTACACCCCCCCACCCCACACCTAACCCGGATACCACCAAAATCTAATAATTTCTAGATCTCCCCATTACCAAACTACCCTGAAAATGTCATCAAAATCCATACATAAGTTTTTGAGTTATCTTGTACACAAACAAACATCCAAACCAACCAACACCAGCAAAAACATAACCTCCTTGGCGGAGGTTATGACCTGCAACTGTGGATGACCGCAGGCGCCCACTCACTTCAGGTCAGCCCGTGCATCATTGACGACTACAGACTGAAACACACACACACACAACTGCGTGTGTGGCTGGACCCCCTCATTTATTGTATGTTTATCATTATCAAGGTCAAACAGCCCAGTTTATGGTGATATTGATTTGAGGTCATATCGTCCAGCCCTATGTGAGACTGATGGTTTTATCTGCATCTACATTTAGGAAGTCGGTCTGGAGTTTGTCAGCGGAAACTGAAACGTAACATTCAGCAGAAGTTTGAGTGTGTGTTTGAGGGCATCGCTAAAGCAGGAAACCCCAAAACCCTCCTGAAGCAGATCTACACAGAGCTCTACATTACAGAGGGAGGGGCGACAGAGGTCAACCAGGAGCATGAGGTCAGACAGATTCAAAGAGCATCCAGGAACCCACACACACCACAAACAACCATCAGATGTGAAGACATCTTTAAAACACCAGCTGACAGACATCAGCCAATCAGAATAATGCTGACAAAGGGCGTGGCCGGCATCGGGAAAACAGTCTTAACACAGAAGCTGGGTCTGGACTGGACTGAAGACAAAGCCCACCAGGACATCCACTTCATATTTCCATTCACCTTCAGAGAGCTGAATGTGCTGAAGCAGAAGAAGTTCAGTTTGATGGAACTGGTTCATCACTTCTTCACTGAAACCAAAGAAGCAGGAATCTGGATCTTTGAAGACCTCCAGGTGGTCTTCATCTTAGACGGTCTGGACGAGTGTCGACCTCCTCTGGACTTCAACAACACTCAGACTGTGGCTGATGTGACAGAGTCGGCCTCAGTGGATGTGCTGCTGGTGAACCTCATCAGGGGGAACCTGCTTCCCTCTGCTCGCCTCTGGATAACCACACGACCTGCAGCAGCCAATCAGATCCCTGCTCAGTGTGTGGACATGGTGACAGAGGTCAGAGGGTTCACAGACCCACAGAAGGACGAGTACTTCAGGAAGAGGTTCACAGATGAAGAACAGACCAACACAATCCTGTCCCACATTAAGAAGTCCCGAAGCATCCACATCATGTGTCACATCCCAGTCTTCTGCTGGATCACTGCTGAGGTTCTGGAGGACGTGTTGAAGACCACAGACAGAAGACAACTGCCCAAGACCCTGACTGACATGTACATCCACTTCCTGGTGGTTCAGGCCAAACTGAAGAATGTCAAGTACGACGGAAGATCTGAGACAGATCCACACTGGAGTTCAGAGACCAGGAAGATGATCCAGTCTCTGGGAAAACTGGCCTTTGAGCAGCTGAAGAAAGGAAACCTGGTCTTCTATGAATCTGACCTGACAGAGTGTGGCATCGATATCAGCTCAGCCTCAGTGTACTCAGGAGTGTTCACACAGGTCTTTATAGAGGAGAGTGGACTGTACCAGGACAAGAGGTTCTGCTTCATCCATCTGAGTGTCCACGAGTTTGTGGCTGCTCTTCATGTCCATCAGACCTTCATCAACACTGGAGTGGATCTGCTGTCAGAAAAACAAACATCTGTTTGGTCTAAACTATCAAAGGTCAAACCTGTCCAGTTCTACCAGAGTGCTGTGGACCAGGCTTTACAGAGTCCAAATGGACACCTGGACCTGTTCCTCCGCTTCCTCCTGGGTCTATCACTGTCAACCAATCACAGGCTCCTAATGGGTCTGGTGGAACCAACAGGAAGCAGCTCAGAGGCCAATCAGAAAACAGTTGAGTACATCAAGAAAAAGATCAATGAGAATGTGTCTGTAGAGAAAAGCATCAACCTGTTCCACTGTCTGAATGAACTGAACCATCGATCTCTGGTGGATCAGATCCAACAGTACCTGAGATCAGGACGTGTCTCCACAGAACAACTGTCTCCTGCTCAGTGGTCAGCTCTGGTCTTCATCTTACTGTCATCAGAAAAAGACCTGGATGTGTTTGACCTGAAGGAATACTGTGGTTCAGAGGAGGGTCTTCTGAGGCTGCTGCCAGTGGTCAAAGCCTCCAACAAAACTCTGTGAGAACAAACAGTCTGATCAAACATCTCTAATATATATCTATCATTTTAACACGAGTTAAAGAGTCTTTTATAGTTTTTAGAACTATATGACGTAGGTGCTTGGTGATTGGTAGAGCCCAGACCACGTCTATTTCTGCATCTTGCAGTACTGTTATCTTTAAAACCATCTGTGTAATGTCAGCTGTATGTTGGAAAAAATATACAGAGAAAGAACCAATGATGTGATTTTGTTTTTGGGTTAGTGCTATGAAATTAACATATGTCATAGTGTCACCTGCAGCTGGATTCTTCGTCTCCTAACTCTCTTTAAACTCCTCCATTCTTGACATTAGATGCTGTATATGACCACAATTAACATTCCTGTGATACAGAAGATAAACACTGTGACCTCCTCATTCTATACTCTAGTTTATAGTAACGCTGTGGCCTCCTCATTCTCTATTCAAGTTTATAGTAGCGCTGTGGCCTCCTCATTCTCTATTCTAGTTTATAGTAGGCCTCCTCATTCTCTATTCTAGTTTATAGTAGCGCTGTGGCCTCCTCATTCTCTATTCTAGTTTATAGTAGTGCTGTGGCCTCCTCATTCTCTATTCTAGTTTATAGTAGCACTGTGGCCTCCTCATTCTCTATTCTAGTTTATAGTAGCACTGTGACCTCCTCATTCTCTATTCTAGTTTATAGTCGCGCTGTGGCCTCCTCATTCTCTATTCTAGTTTATCGTAGCGCTGTGGCCTCCTCATTCTCTATTGTAGTTTATAGTAGCGCTGTGGCCTCCTCATTCTCTATTCTAGTTTATAGTAGGCCTCCTCATTCTCTATTCTAGTTTATCGTAGCGCTGTGGCCTCCTCATTCTCTATTCTAGTTTATAGTAGCGATGTGGCCTCCTCATTCTCTATTCTAGTTTATAGTAGCACTGTGGCCTCCTCATTCTCTATTCTAGTTTATGGTAGCACTGTGGCCTCCTCATTCTCTATTCTAGTTTATAGTCACGCTGTGGCCTCCTCATTCTCTATTCTAATTTTTAGTAGTGCTGTGGCCTCCTCATTCTCTATTCTAGTTTATAGTAGCGCTGTGGCCTCCTCATTCTCTATTCTACTTTATAGTAGTGCTGTGGCCTCCTCATTCTCTATTCTAGTTTATAGTAGTGCTGTGGCCTCCTCAATCTCTATTCTAGTTTATAGTCGCGCTGTGGCCTCCTCATTCTCTATTCTAGTTTATAGTAGTGCTGTGGCCTCCTCATTCTCTATTCTAGTTTATAGTAGCGCTGTGGCCTCCTCATTCTCTATTCTAGTTTATAGTAGCACTGTGGCCTCCTCATTCTCTATTGTAGTTTATAGTAGCGCTGTGGCCTCCTCATTCTCTATTCTAGTTTATAGTAGGCCTCCTCATTCTCTATTCTAGTTTATCGTAGCGCTGTGGCCTCCTCATTCTCTATTCTAGTTTATAGTAGCGATGTGGCCTCCTCATTCTCTATTCTAGTTTATAGTAGCACTGTGGCCTCCTCATTCTCTATTCTAGTTTATGGTAGCACTGTGGCCTCCTCATTCTCTATTCTAGTTTATAGTCACGCTGTGGCCTCCTCATTCTCTATTCTAATTTTTAGTAGTGCTGTGGCCTCCTCATTCTCTATTCTAGTTTATAGTAGCGCTGTGGCCTCCTCATTCTCTATTCTACTTTATAGTAGTGCTGTGGCCTCCTCATTCTCTATTCTAGTTTATAGTAGTGCTGTGGCCTCCTCAATCTCTATTCTAGTTTATAGTCGCGCTGTGGCCTCCTCATTCTCTATTCTAGTTTATAGTAGTGCTGTGGCCTCCTCATTCTCTATTCTAGTTTATAGTAGCGCTGTGGCCTCCTCATTCTCTATTCTAGTTTATAGTAGCACTGTGGCCTCCTCATTCTCTATTCTAGTTTATAGTAGCACTGTGGCCTCCTCATTCTCTATTCTAGTTTATAGTAACGCTGTCTTCTACTTCCTTGTGTAATTGTTGAATTTAGTGATTAAAGAATACATCACTGTGGTGGATGTTAGTGTCACATTGGCCCCTCCCATGGTACCCAAAGGTTTCCTAGGAACTGTAGAGTTTTAAGAACTATTTAGTTCTTAGAACTACTCTGTGGGAAAGCACCTTTTGTCTCCAATTGTTGGAACCATGTCTTTTGTTTTGTCCAGACTCAGTAACTGTAACCTGTCAGAGAGAAGCTGTGAAGCTCTGTCCTCAGTTCTCACATCCCAGTCCTGTAGTCTCAAACATCTGGATCTAACCAACAATGACCTGAAGGATTCAGGAGTGAAGATACTGTCAGATGGACTGAAGAGTCCAGGATGCAGACTGGAGACTCTCAGGTCAGGGTTCAACAAGTAAAACATGACTGAAATGTTTGTCTCCAATTGTTGGATCCATGTAACTTGTCAGTAGTTGTTTGTGTTGAACTCCAGACCAGTTCTACTGATCTTCAACTGTGTTCAGAGTCTGTAACTCATAGACTTTACACATTGAAGTCATGTTGGTGAAATCAGATCCACTCACAGACTGTTCAATGACTCCAACTCCACTCATCTCCATCCTCAGTTGATGTTTGTCATGTGTTTTGTTGCAGATTGTCAGGGTGTCTGATCACAGAGGAAGGATGTTCTTCTCTGGTCTCAGCCCTAAAGTCCAACCCGTCCCATCTTAGACTGTTAGACCTGAGCTACAACCATCCAGGAGCCTCAGGACAGGAGCTGTGTGCTCTAGTGGAGGATCCACACTGGACACTGGACACTGTCAGGTATGGACTGAGCTGATGCATCCACAGATAATGACAGATAGAACAGGTAGAGCTGACAGGAAGTATCTGTCAGAGCTGGGATACATCCTGTCTGAAGGTACAGCCCATGTTCAAAGACAAAGACACTCAAGCAGTGATTCACAAGGAACCATTTAGTGGATGTGAACGGAAAAGCTTCAGTGGATCAGACTGAATGTCCATGTTTCCAGCTGCTCTGACCCTCCTCCTCCTTTCAGGTTGGAACCTGCTGGAGTCCGATGGTTGAAACCAGGTGTGAGGAAGTGTAAGTGTGATTTTCATTCATTCAAACCAACCTGAACCCAAACTGGGACCTGGTTCCACATGATAAACATCTGAAGTGTTCATGAAGACAGTCAGTTTAGTGCAGGGGTCTGTAACTGTGGTCCTAGAGAGCCGCTGTCCTGCATGTTTTAGATGTATCTCTCTTCCAACACCCCTGATTTCAAATGATCATCCTGTCATTAAGCTCTACAGAAGTCTCATAACGACTGTCAGGTGTGCTGGAAGAGGGAAACATCTAAAACATGCCAGATAGTGGCTCTCTAGGACCGGAGTTGCAGACCCCTGCACTAAACTGGTCTGTAGTTCAACACCTGTTGCAGACTCATGGTTTAGTGGAAGGATGAGCTGTGAGCTGATTGGTCAGGACTCGTACCACATGGACCCACATACCCTGAGCATGGAATGGTTACCTATGGTTATGTAATGTTTATGAGGAATGCACTTATGAAGGGTTATGTCAGGTTATGAATGTTAAGCTGCGCTGAACTTCAGAGACTGAGCTCAAACCCTCACAGACAATATCAACATCACAAACGATAACAACCATGGTAGCAACAACAAGCAACAGCAACCAGAGCAACAACTGGACAAAAAATAATAATAAATACAAATTAAAAAGAAAATAATAAGACCTATTAAATGAGGAACACAAAAAACATAATGGGAACAGAACTTTACAAACAACAACAGCCCAGAAAATACACAAAATAAATCTGCACAACAGCAGGTGTTCACATTATTATCACATTATTAACAGCTTATTAATATATAAACAGTGGGTTAATTAATGCAGAGTAGTGCATTCATGATGACAACTAATTACATTATTCAACTGTTATTAATGCTTAATAATGCACTAACTTTATTTATAGGACTGTTATTGTAAATAATTACCAAATCTGATTTCTATATTAGTTCCATCATAAGGAACTAAACATTAATGTGAACAAACAGTTAAAACAGTAAAATAATCTAGAACAGGGGTGGACAACTGCGCTCCTCCAGGGTCGTATCCTGCATGTTTTAAATGTTTCCTTCTTCCAGAAAACCTGATTCAATTAATGATCAGCTCATCAATAAGCTCTGCAGACGTCTGATAATCATATTTCAATTAATTTCAATGGGAACATATTTTTTAAAAAGTTATTCACAAAATTATGTAACGAATGACATTCAT
Source organism: Siphamia tubifer (assembly GCA_020466265.1). Lineage (NCBI taxonomy): Eukaryota > Metazoa > Chordata > Actinopteri > Kurtiformes > Apogonidae > Siphamia > Siphamia tubifer. The sequence continues at coordinate 43,761,647 of CM035796.1, forward strand.
ACTGTGAGGTTCAACTATTTACTGATTCAAAGATGATTTTTCTTTGTTGTTAATTCACTAGATACAAAGAACATAGAGAGAAATGAAATAGTGTTTATCTGACCTGATACAACTGTCCATTCAAACGTCAAAACTATAGAAGATGGATAAGGTGTAGAATTGATAAATGTGTATTTATGAATGTGCTGTGTGACTGCAGCACAGTGGAGTTTAAACACTGTTTAATGATGCTACTTTTACTGCACTACTTTGGTCTTTTCATTGTTCAGGATGTTGAACTGACCAAGTCCTTTACTTCATCTACTACCTGTCAGAGCGCCTCCATGTGGTCGTATGATCTGCATCCAAACATCAATCACACAAGTTAATACAATGTAAATAATTTGAATAAAGACAGTAATAAACCAAATAGTCATTTATGGGCTCAGGTAATAATGTAGAAGTAGTTTCCCACAGTGTTGGATGGAAGTTGATAGAAGATGTGATTGATGGTCATAAACCTGAGAATGGTTTTGGGTGTGAGCTCCATCCAGCCTCTGTCTGGACTGTTTGGATGATGCTCTGATCAAATATATGAACACAAAGAACTTTTATACAACAGTGTCTGACAACACAAAGACTCCCAACAGAATACATGCAAGACCCACAAATCAAATGAGTTTGTCCATGATCGAGAAGGAGTGGGAAGAAGAAAAAGTGATTTAATCCCACCCTGAGTTCTCACCAGCAACTGAACAAAATAACATTTCAATACTTTCACCTATTTATACACTTCAAAACAGAACAATGTACAAATAGACCTACAGAGATTATATAAAGTCATTCAACTGTATTTACACTGAAAAACCAAATATAAGTTAACCTGAGAAAAAATACATCAAATAATAATAATAAAAAGCACACATGTACATATATAAACACATACATAATGTGCACTGTCCATTCATTGCAGTGTTACCATGGAAACACTAAGTGTCAATTTACAGATTAAAAATGACACCCCAGCCTTGGTGAGTAGACTACAATACCACTATAATAACACTATAATAACAATACTACAATAAGGTTTAAAACTTTATTTAATGATTCACATATAGAATTAAACAAAACTTGGTGCTGAAATACATCATTTGTCTCAGTCTGTGTTTGTGTTAATAACAGAAAATATGTTCAATACATTTTATTATATTTTATTTGACAAACAATGAAAATCCAGTCCTTTATAAATGTTGTATCTGCTGTTTCTGATCAGAAAAATCTAAACCAAATCTCTATTCTATTTTTATTTAATGTCTGTGAAAATGTGCTCAGAAACAACAGATCCATCTATAAACCAATGGATTGATCTGTTATTGATCAGTACTGATCACTCATGATCCATCCATCAATAACAGTTGAACTGAACCCAGTCATGTGATCAGACTGTCAGTCAATGAGCTGATCACTGATCAATAACTGCAGCTGGATTGTGTTTTCTTCTGTCCATCAGATTTCTGTGAACTCACCCTGGATCCAAACACAGCGAACAAATTCCTCAAACAGTTTAAAAACAACAAGAAGGTGAAACGAGTGTGTTGGGCTCAGTCATATCCTGATCATCAGGACAGATTTGAGTTCTATTGTCAGCTGATGAGTTCAACTGGTCTGACTGGTCGCTGTTACTGGGAGGTCCAGTGGAGTGGAGATGTGGAAATAGCAGTGAGTTACAGAGGAATCACAAGGAAAGGAAAGAGAGAAGACTGTGGGTTTGGAGTGAATGATCAGTCCTGGAGTCTGGGGTGTGATGGAGGTGGATACAATGTCTGGCATAAAAAGAAACACATAGTCCTCCCTCAGTCCTCCTCCTCCTCCTCCTCCTCCTCCTCCTCCTCCTCCTCCTCCTCCTCCTCCTCCTCCTCTGGTACAGTCTCAGTGTATGTGGACTGTCCTGCTGGATCTGTGTCCTTCTACAAAGTTTTTTCTGACAAACTGATCCACCTCCACACCTTCACAACCACATTCACTGAACCACTGTTTGCTGGATTTGGACTCTGGTCAGTGGGATCCTCAGTGTATGTGTGTGATGTGTAGTAGTGTGTGTGTAGTGTGTGTGTGTAGCAGTGTGTGGTTCAGTCCAGTTGACCTCACACCTTCATCAAACTCATGTGTTCATGATGGTGGATGTGAACTGACTCCATAGTGTTTCTAACTGATTCATGTGTTGGTTCATTTCAGTGCGTTTGATCTAAACTACTGCAGTGACTGCACTCTAACATGTAACAGACAAATCCCTTCCTTTTGGAAATAGATCCATAAAAACCAGAGGAGTGACTGTTCTGTCATTTAACACTGGTGATACATTTGAACAAACATTTTAGTGGAAACATTTAAAACCACAGATGAAAAGGAGAAAATTCAATTACACCTTTTTAATGGAATAAACTGATTAAAAATATGACATGAACACATTTGACTATTGTTGTTGTATATTTAGTTCATTTTCTTTGTTTTCTACTGACATCTATGTATTATTTTTATTATTAATTTAATAATAATAGAATACAGTGGTACCTCTTCTTACCACAGACCCAGCTAAAGAATGATCCAAGTAACGAAAAACGTTTGACTCAATTTTTGTCTCTGAATACAAAAGAAAATTCTCTTTACGAAATGACAGAGACATAAATACAGTACATTACTATATGTAACTACGTAATGTACATAAAGACGTCATGTACGTAATGTACGTATCATCCCATTGGCTATGAGGGAGTTACCCATGATGCTTTTCGTTACCCTTTGACCTCATTCATCACAGAGTTCCTGTTGTTTCCTCAGTTTTTCCCAGTGTGTTCATTTAAACTTTATTACAGTACGTATTATAAAATGACAGTAAACAGGTCGATGGTGTCGCCCTGTTTGTCTGCGGCTGCTGTGTCTCCATGGTAACACAGATACTTTAACGGTCATTTCTCCACCTAGACCAGCGCTGTTAGTATCAAAAGTTCAACCCAACGGTGCAAGAAGAGTATATGACCCACAGACTATCATCAGTGTTAAGGAAAATTGTTAAAAACATGGACCATTCTACACAACCTGGGTCTGCTACGCCGGTCAGATCCAGCGTCCTACAGCGGAGTCTCCCCCCACAGAGGCTCCGCCTCCAGAGACATCAGAGGCAGCGAGAGAGGAAGGAGAAGCATGGCTGTCACGGTTGAATTAAAGCTCAGCTAAGAGCTAACCCTTTCAGACCGCCGCTTCCATCAGTCCTGCTCGCCAACGTACGGTCACTGGAAAACAAACTGGACTACCTGAAGTTGGATTTAAACACCAAACATGATCCACCAGACTGATGCATCCTCATTCTCACTGAGACAGTACTAAAACACTTCAGGATTGAATTACTTTCCTAAGTAGAGGTACCACTGTATATATGTATAATATTTACTTCATGGACAGTCTTGAACCTGGTTTTGACATGAGCCCTGGATCATTTGACTAATGTGTGAAATGTGTTATTGTATTTATTATCCATTAAAACTTGATCAAACGTCACCTGTGTGAGCTTTGATTTTACTGATTGAATATGAGACATGAATGAATGAATAAAGTGTCAGGTGGTCCACCAGTGCTGGCTCCAGTTTCTTAGTAAATCAACATCACTTCTACATAGTAAATCCTTCAGCTTGTGTTGTGGTTGGGATGTTTGGTAATGGTGTCCAGGTGAAGCAGCATCACAACTCTGAGAAAACACCAACAAAGGATGAGCACAAACCTGCCAACGCTTGCTTACACTCACACATCAGCCTTGGAAATACACGTCTGCATTCTGCAATTTGAGGAAATATTTTCAAGAAGAAAAATGTAATAAGTTGCAATTTTGCAGAATAAATAGATCAGGTTTGTGATTCAATGGTTCACAATTTGTCAAAGCAGTGACACATTAAAATGTGTGTGACATGTAGTTGGTGGTGTTTTCCAGCTGACAATGACCTTACATGACCTTATATGGACATAAACGGAAGTTTGTCAATACCAAGTCCACCAGGTTCAGACTTACGTACTGTACTTGGCACTTTGGATTTAGCAAGTTGGACCTGGGAGTACAGTCTCTGGAGGACGGGAGGATGGGAGGACGCTGGACGGTTATTCTGCAATTGGAACAGTCACGTACTTGATAACGTCACCAACTCAGCTCGTCTTGACTTACCTACCTCTGGTTATTTTCTCCATTAATGTATCTTTGAAATAAAAATAATTATGATATAAAACACAACCCTGTGTCTTTGTTTTTATCTTTGTTTATGATGGACGTTCATCTATAGTCTGTCCGTCCATGGGAGTGGATCTGTCCTTCAGTGTGGTTCTCCTCAACATTTATTCTTTTTCCCACTGGGTTTTGAAGTTTTTTCTTGCCGAGAAGGAGGGTCTAAGGCAGGGGATGCTTGGGACTTTTTATCTATTTTTGTAGTCGATTGTGTTTCTGTAAAATCCTGTGAGACGACTTTGTTGTGATTTGGGACTTTATAAATAAAATTGAATTAAAAAAAAAAAGTAAATTAAAACATTTTTTAATAATCATTTTTTTCATATTCATATTTTTCATATTTTTTTACATTTATTTTTAATAATTTTATTGTGTACCTTTGGTGTTGTGTTGTTTTTTGTTTTGGTTTGTTTTTTGTTTTTTTTACAGTTTTTAATGTTATTTATTTTTGTAAGGGACCACAATGGAAACAAACTCTGCTTTTTTGTTCTATCCCAGTTTTAAATGCTGTAGTTTATAGTGATGTTGAAATGTACTGGGTTATATTGAGATGTTTTAAATATTCCTTCATATGGGATGGACACATCTGTAAAAACATAAAAATCTAGTAAAGCACTCTGAGAGCGCAGACCTCCACCAAGGTAGACCCCCCGATCACCACCGAAATCTAATCATTTCCAGATCTCTACATTACCAACCTACCCTGAACATGTCATCAAAATCCATTTTGTCAGTTATCTTGTACACAAACAAACAAACAAACATCCAAACCAACCAACGCTGGTAAAAACATAACCTCGTTGGCGGAGGTAATTAATTCCAAAAACTAATGTGGTTCTATAACCTTACTAAGACTGACACTGTAGAGGTGTTCTATGACACTACGTTACTAATATTAAAATGCTTTAACTCATTGTTTCCCAGATTTTGTCACAACCTTTCCCCCAGATCCACTCCAGTTACACCTGGCCCGCACCGTGCAGCTGCAAGTCGTTGCTGATCTCAACTATATAAGCAGTGAAACTAGCAGTTGCTGGTGCGGGACCATTCAGCTTTGTCACCTCCATAACATGGACATTTCTTTCAGCACCACAGACTCTGGCTGATCTACCCCCAGGTTTTGTTTGGTCTTGTTTCAGATTTATCTCTGTCTTTGTCTGCTTTTTTGTTCTGTTTATTATTAAATTATTTTCCCTTCAACACTGAGCGTCTGAGTCCTCTCTCCACTTCACCCATCATCACAGAGTTAAATGGATAGAGGAGGAGGGGGGGGGGACTCAGCATGTTTTTGTGGTCTGGAAAAAAGGAGCCAAGGGAAAAATAACATCAGTTGTTTAATAGTAAATGATATAGAAACCACAGAAGCAAAGTTAATATCCTCAGAAATCCTTAAATTCTATAAACAGCTTTATAGCTCTACATTGTCTAATGAAGACTGCCATACATTCTTAAAGGACATACAAATATATATTCCCAAAGTTAAAGATGACTTCAAACAAACATGTGATAGTCAAATAACACTTATTGAAATGGACAGAGTAATTGGACGCCTATCTCTTAACAAGGCACCGGGCTGGGACGGACCCACAGGAGACTTTTTGTTATGAGCTTAGGCTGTTGTGTCTTTTTGTCTTATTTTGTCTGTTTTTCTCTTTCTGTCATTGTTGGTGTCTTGGGCTTTTATTTTGTCATGTGGGTTCATATTCACAGTTTCTTTACTTCCTGTCACCAGTGTTGCCCCGCCTTCTTAATTTGCTCCTTGATGTGTCCCACCTGTCTTTTTAGTATAAATACTTGGTGTGTGTCACTGCTCGTGTGAGTTCGTTCTGTGACGACTCTGAATACTGAGTGGACCCAAATGCACGACTCACACCAGAATAAATAGTTTGACAAAGATCTAAAATAAGATAAGGTGATGCTGCTCCTCCTCTCCCTCATGCTCCTGATGCTGCTCCTCCTCGTCTCCCTCCAGATGCTGCTCACACTCCTTCTCTCCATCATCCCCCTGATGCTGCTCACGCACCTCCTCTCCCTCCTGCTCCTGCTGCTCCTCCTCTCTCTCATGCTCCTGCACTTCATGCTCACAATCCTCTCCCTCTGGTGTATCGTCTGTCTGCCCTAACACCCCTGTCTTTTTACTTTTTTGGGTGGGTGAAAAAAAAAACAAAATACTCCTCTGTCTCTTACCTGGATAAGAAATTAACATGAACATTAGTAGATTAATATTAACTCACTCACTGCCATTGACGTATATATACGTCAATTGAAATACTTATGCTCACTGCCATCGACGCATATATACGTCAATCACGGGCGAGGGGCGGGGAGCGGTCTCGCGCAGCCTGTCACTGAAAATCAGACTGGTTTCCAAGTGCTCCGCTATTTTAGATCCTCCTGAGCAGATTGGACCCCTAAAATGTCCCGGAACCATGGTGTAAAGCCCAGGTAAATTAAACCGCTCATAATGCTCTGTTCTGGGGCAGAATAACGGAGCATGTGCCCCCTCTCAACGGACCGGGGATCAGCGGTCTGAAGCCCTGCGTTTAATCCGCCCATAATGCTCTGTTCTGGGGCTGCATATAAAGGTATAATCATATATTTATATAATATAAAGGTATAAGTCCAGTGTGGACTTAGCAAAATTGCCACTTTGGTTTTGTAGTACCATGCCTCTATAAAAATATTTCTAAGTCCACACTTTGACACACATAAACGGATTTTGCTCCTTGGTAGTTGGTAGGGCATCCCCATTCAAAGTCAACGGAGACACCTTCTGCATAGCCGTTATAGCGTTTTTCTGGGAGGTATTTTTTCATGTACGTCCACGTTATAAGAACGAGAGTTTTAACTGGTGGTGCTCCAGTGTAATAAGAGGCCAGCTTCGGAGGGTGCGTTACCCGTGCAAAGACAGAGGGACATCGGATCTCTTTATTTAATTTATCCCCTCCAAACCTCCAGATCAAAAGGCATGTATGAAGCCTCGCCTCTGAAGGGCCTATGCCCTCCATTTGTCGGTTCAGCGGTAGGTTCCTTCAACATTGCGGGCTGGTACACGTTAGGTATTCGGGAGGGGAGGACAGGGCTCCGGCCTCCAGGAGAGGATGCGAGACAGAGATGCGCTGTCTCCCTCAGTGGCTCTCCAATGGGATCCGCGAGTGCCAGGCGGTGCCTGGGGTCTGTCTAACCCGGCGGCGGGTTGCGGTCCCGGTCACGGCGGCCAGAGCTGACGCGGGTCCGTTATAAATAACTATGTTTCTCCAATCCTGTTCACACACGGCAGTGGGCGCGGTAACAGCTCCGGCGGCGGAGTGCTGGCCCCAGCGCAGAACCAGCGGCTGTGGATAGCCCCGTGGGGGGCGCTGCTTGCGCGGTGCGCTCTGAGGGGGCGGTGTGTTCCTTTTCCCTGGCCCCTGCCCAGGTCTGTCGCCCTAACCGAGGAGGCCCCTTTCCCGTCCTGCCCTACTATAGGGCTCACAGGGGGGGGTTTGGGGATGCCCTCCTCGAGACCGGCGACTCTCCTGGGGGCCTTGGATCGCCTCCTCAGCCCCCTCGGATCACCGCACTGCCGCGGGTGGGCTCCACCTTTGGGGCTATCCTAGTTGATCCTCCAGTATGGCAGTCCCACAGATTAAACCGCGGAAGGTCGGTACAGTGGAAACTACGAATGGCTCATTAAATCAGTTATGGTTCCTTTGATCGGTGAGGTGAGTCCCAAGCAGGCGGGGCTCTCTCTTCATGCATCCGGCTCTGCCGGTTCTGACCCCACATTGGCAGGTGGGGAGTTTGACTGGGGCGGTATGACGGGAACGTGAGCTGGGGTCTCAGACCATCGTGAGAGGCTCAGGGAGAACAGACACTCCCGTAGAGCAGAAGGGAACGTGAGCTGGGGTCTCAGACCATCGTGAGAGACTCAGGGAGAACAGACACTCCCGTAGAGCAGAAGGGAACGTGAGTGGGGGTCTCAGACCATCGTGAGAGACTCAGGGAGAACAGACACTCCCGTAGAGCAGAAGGGAACATGAGCTGGACATGAAGAGCGTCCACTTTGTTTTTGTAGTACCAAGGTTTTTTTTTTTTAAAAAACCCTTGGTACTACAGAGACAAAGGTAGAAATTTTTCTAAGTCCACATTGGACTTAGAAAAATTCCAAAAAATTAAAAAAAAAACCTTGGTACTACAGAGACAAAGTAACAAAAGTTTCTAAGTCCACATTGGACTTAGAAAACTTCCAAAAAAAAAAAAAAAAAAATCCTTGGTACTACAGAGACAAAGGTAGAAATTTTTCAAACTGACTTAGAAAAAAGTATTGTGTGGACTCTACTATTTTTTCGTTTTGTAGTACCAAGGCTCTGGTTGTCTTACGGCGCGGGTTTAAGGGGTTTAGCCTGAGGAGGGGGCTTAAGTTTGGGGTACCAGGGACCGACTGGGGCGGTCGGTTCCTGGAGGTCCTGTAGGGGCCGGGTGTGTCTAGATCAGGCATGGGCAAACTACAGCCCGGGGGACACATGCGGCCCGTTAAACTTTTTAATCCGGCCCGCCGAACTTGAAGAAATTAAATAAATAAACTTTGTTAATGTTTTATTTTCCCTGCAATTCTAATGTGTTCCCACTAGATGGCGCACTCTAGATACATTGACTTTGTTGAGGTTCCGCATATTACGGTACTCCACGTTTGCTTTTTGACCCCTCAGTCCTTCTGTAAAGATGAGCGGACCTAAGAAAAGGAAAGTGGACAGAGAATGTCAAGTTTACAACAAGGAGTGGACAACTAAATATTTTTTCACTGCTGTATGCCTGATATGTCAGGAAACTGTGGTGGTTTTTAAAGAATATAATATTAGCCGTCACTTTACTACAAAGCATGCTAACTATGCTAGCAAGCTATCAACGAAAGAACGGGAAGCTACTGCTCAGAAGTTGGCAGCTAATTTACAGGCTCAACAAAACTTTTTTCACCGTCAAACTGCCATTCAGGAGTCACGTACCAAGGCCAGTTTTATGCTTTCATTGAAACTGGCAAAGGCCAGCAAGCCTCTGTCTGAAGGCGAGTTTTTAAAAGAATGTATGGTGGAGACAGCAAGTGTCTTGTGCCCAGAGAGCAAAGACAAATTTGAAAAAATCAGTTTATCGCGCAGGACAGTGAGGAACTAATAGATGAAGATATCACCAGCAACTTAAATAAAAAGGCGGAGTCATTCACGTTATATTCATTAGCTGTCACGGATCGGGGTGAGGTGGAACAGGAGGACTCCAATGCACAGTACTGAAGGGCAAAATAATTTAATAACAAAACTACAACATAAAGACAAGACAAACACAACCTGGGAGTGGACGGCCAGAGTCCGTGGTGATGATGAGTTTCCGGGTTATGGTGATTGGGGAGATGGAAGCGATAGTCCGGGTTATGGAGGTGACATATCTGAATGGTCCTGCACTGGCAGCTACAAGCCTTACTGCTTATATAGCCACCGATTAGGAACGGCTTGCAGCTGCGCAGTGCAGGACCAGGTGAGTGTGGAGATTGGGGGAAAGGTCACTGGAGCGGAGGTCATGACAGTACCCCCCCCCCTAAGGGGCGGCTCCTGAAGCCCCTAAAAAACAAAAAAAAACACAACCCCCCCCCCCCCCCCCCCCCCCCCCCCCCCCCCGTTGTCCAGAGCTCAAAAATAAAAACATTTTTAAGTAGTATTTCTCCGAGCAGGGCGGCATGGTAACCTCCTGGTCGGAGTACCCTCTGGGCAGAGCGGTGTGGCATCCTTCTGGGCAGGGCGGTGTGGAAACCCCCTGGGCGGAGTACCCTCTGGGCGGAGCGGTGTGGAATCCCTTCTGAGCAGGGCGGTGTGGAAACGCCCTGGCGGAGTACCCTCTGGGCAGAGCGGTGTGGCATCCTTCTGGGCAGGGCGGTGTGGAAACCCCCTGGGCGGAGTACCCTCTGGGCAGAGAGGTGTGGAATCCCTTCTGGGCAGGGCGGTGTGGAAACCCCCTGGCGGAGTACCCTCTGGGCAGAGCGGTGTGGCATCCTTCTGGGCAGGGCGGTGTGGAAACCCCCTGGGCGGAGTACCCTCTGGGCAGAGCGGTGTGGAATCCCTTCTGGGCAGGGCGGTGTGGAAACCCCCTGGCGGAGTACCCTCTGGGCAGAGCGGTGTGGCATCCTTCTGGGCAGGGCGGTGTGGAAACCCCCTGGGCGGAGTACCCTCTGGGCAGAGCGGTGTGGAATCCCTTCTGGGCAGGGCGGTGTGGAAACCCCCTGGCGGAGTACCCTCTGGGCAGAGCGGTGTGGCATCCTTCTGGGCAGGGCGGTGTGGAAACCCCCTGGGCGGAGTACCCTCTGGGCAGAGCGGTGTGGCATCCCTCTGGGCAGGGCGGTGTGGAAACCCCCTGAGTAGGGCGGCGTTGAACCCTTCCGGGCGGAAGACCCTCAGGTCTGAGTGGCCTGAGAGGTCTGGGTTGGTAGCAGGAGCAACTGGACTGGTCTGACTGAGGACCAAGGAGACTGATTGGGTGGGGTCACCACGGACTCTGGCTGAGACAGGAACAAGACAAAACGAAGAAACGGGCAACAGGCAGGGACAGGAAACAGGCAGGCAGAACGAACAACAAGCAAGGACAGGGGACAGAAGCCAGCGACGGGCAACCGGCAGGGACAGGGGACAGAAGCCAACCACGGGCAAGAGTCAGGGACAGGGACTAAGAAGCCAGCAACAGGCAACAGGTAGGGACAGCCACAGACGAGAAGAAAACTACAGACTAAAACAGAAGACAAGACAAAAGAGACGAAATAGACAGACCGAAGCGACAAAAGAGACGCAAAGAGACGGCAGGAACGAGACGCAAAGAGACGGCAGGAACGCTAGCCAGAAACTCGGGACGCTAGCCAGAAACTTGGGACGCTAGCCAGAAACTCGGGACGCTAGCCAGAAACTCGGGACGCTAGCCAGAAACTCGGAACGCTAGCCAGAAACTTGGAACGCTAGCCAGAAACTCGGAACGCTAGCCAGAAACTCGGAACGCTAGCCAGAAACTCGGAACGCTAGCCAGAAACTCGGAACGCTAGCCAGAAACTCGGAACGCTAGCCAGAAACTCGGAACGCTAGCCAGAAACACGGAACGCTAGCCAGAAACTCGGAACGCTAGCCAGAAACTCGGAACGCTAGCCAGAAACTCGGAACGCTAGCCAGAAACTCGGAACGCTAGCCAGAAACTCGGGACGCTAGCCAGAAACTTGGGACGCTAGCCAGAAACACGGAACGCTAGCCAGAAACACGGAACGCTTAGGAAGCGACACACAACGCTAGGAAGCGACACACAACGCTAGGAAGCGACACACAACGCTAGGAAGCGACACACAACGCTAGGAAGCGACACACAACGCTAGGAAGCGACACAGAACGCTAGGAAGCGACACAGAACGCTAGAAAGCGACACAGAATGCTAGAAAGCGACACAGAACGCTAGAAAGCGACACAGAACGCTAGAAAGCGACACAGAACGCTAGAAAGCGACACAGAACGCTAGGAAGGAACACAGAACGCGAGGAAGGAACACAGAACGCGAGGAAGGAACACAGAACGCTAGGAAGGAACACAGAACATCAGGAAGGAACACAGAACGCCAGGAAGGATATACAGGACGCTAGGAAGGATTTACAGGACGCTGGGCAGATAAACTGAATGTTGGGGCAGGGAAACATAACTAACTGGGAAATACACAGACAGGGACAGAACGCAAGACTGGACAGACTTTAGACAGAATAAAACGGGGAAAACTAAAAACAAAAAGGGTCCCTTCAGCACTGGCGGAGTCCAGATGGTGGCAGGACCATTCTGTCACGGATCGGGGTGAGGTGGAACAGGAGGACTCCAATGCACAGTACTGAAGGGCAAAATAATTTAATAACAAAACTACAACATAAAGACAAGACAAACACAACCTGGGAGTGGACGGCCAGAGTCCGTGGTGATGATGAGTGTCCGGGTTATGGTGATTGGGGAGATGGAAGCGATAGTCCGGGTTATGGAGGTGACATATCTGAATGGTCCTGCACTGGCAGCTACAAGCCTTACTGCTTATATAGCCACCGATTAGGAACGGCTTGCAGCTGCGCAGTGCAGGACCAGGTGAGTGTGGAGATTGGGGGAAAGGTCACTGGAGCGGAGGTCATGACATTAGCACTAGCACTAAATACTGTGGGGCTTTAAAGACAGATCTTTTGTTGTAATGCTTTTGTTCATTTATATTTGAAATTAAAGTACATGTTTTCTCCATATCCCATGATATATATTTTTTTCTCCTGTGAGGTGGGGTTACCAAAACACTCCATCCATCTGCTCCTGGTCCGGCCCCTCTGTCAAAATTTAGAACCCATTGTGGCCCACGAATCAAAAAGTTTGCCCACCCCTGGTCTAGATTGTGGCCGGGGATAGGGAGCCTTTTTTCGGGTACAGGTCCCAGGGTTAGACCCCTGGTTTTATGGGGCTCCAGGGGTCCACATGCCCGGCTACTGTGCCCCAGAATGGGGCTTTAAGGCTGGGTCAAGGCCCGGCCTTTTTACCCCTGGTTCTATGGGGCTCCAGGGGTCCACGTGCCCGGCTACTGTGCCCCAGAATGGGGCCTCGAGGCTGGGTCAAGGCCCTGCCTTTTTACCCCTGGTTCTATGGGGCTCCAGGGGTCCACGCGCCGGGCTACTGTTCCCCAGAATGGGGCTTTCAGGCTGGGTCAAGGCCCGGCCTTTTTACCCCTGGTTCTATGGGGCTCCAGGGGTCCACGTGCCCGGCTCCTCTGCCCCAGAATGGGGCCTTGAGGCTGGGTCAAGGCCCTGCCTTTTTACCCCTGGTTCTATGGGGCTCCAGGTCCCCAGCAACTACCAAGAGGCAAAACTCGCTACGTATGAAAGTTGGACTCTGTCATTTTTCACAGGGGTCCATGTGTTGCTCTACTCTGCCCCAGAATGGGGCCTCGAGGCTGGGTCAAAGCCCTGCCTTTTTACCCCTGGTTCTATGGGGCTCCAGGGGTCCACGCGCCCGGCTCCTGTGCCCCAGAATGGGGCCTTAAGGCTGGGTCTAAAGCCTGGCCTTTTTACCCCTGGTTCTATGGGGCTCCAGGGGTCCACGTGCCCGGCTACTGTGTCCCAGAATGGGGCCTTGAGGCTGGGTCTAAAGCCCGGCCTTTTTACCCCTGGTTCTATGGGGCTCCAGGTCCCCAGCAACCACCAAGAGGCAAAACTCGCTACGTGTGAAAGTTGGACTTTGTCATTTTTCACAGGGGTCCATGTGTTGCTCTACTCTGCCCCAGAATGGGACCTCGAGGCTGGGTCTCAAGCCCGGCCTTTTTACCCCTGGTTCTATGGGGCTCCAGGGGTCCACGTGCCCGGCACCTATGCCCCAGAATGGGGCCTTAAGGCTGGGTCTAAAGCCTGGCCTTTTTACCCCTGGTTCTATGGGGCTCCAGGGCTCCACGTGCCCGGCTCCTCTGCCCCAGAATGGGGCTTTAAGGCTGGGTCAAGGCCCGGCCTTTTTACCTATGGTTTTGTAGTACCAAGGCTATGTAAAAATATTTCTAAGTCGGACTTAGAAATATTTTCCACATGGAAATTTTTTCTAAGGACTTAGAAAATATTCTGATATTTTTTCGTTTTGTAGTACCAAGGCTCTGGTTGTCTTGGTTCTATGGGGCTCCAGGGGTCCACGCGCCCGGCTACTGTGCCCCAGAATGGGGCCTTGAGGCTGGGTCAAAGCCCTGCCTTTTTACCCCTGGTTCTATGGGGCTCCAGGTCCCCAGCAACTACCAGGAGGCAAAACTCGTTACGTGTGAAAGTTTTTCTAAACTGGAGGCATGGTACTACCAGAGTGAACCCGAATTTTTTTTCTAAGTCCCACCAGAGGCATGGTACTACCGGGGTGAAGCGGAAATGTTTCTAAGTCCCACTGGGGGCATAGTACTACCAGGGGTGAAGCTGAGATCATGCTAAATCCCACTGGGGGCATAGCACTACCAGGGGTGAAGCTGAGATTATGCCAAGTCCCACTGGAGGTTTGCTGTTAACTTCTGGAGGTTGGCAGGGGAAAAAGGAACAAAAGGGAACAGATGTCTCTTCACTTTGGTCCGGGGAAGGTACCCTGCGAATCCCGCCTCTCTGCGCCTGGAGGAACACCACTTAAATTCGTGGTTTCTGAAATTGGGGAAGCACGTGAAAAAATACCTCCCAGAAAAATGCTAAATGGACTATGCAGAAGGTGTCTCCATTGACTTTGAATGGGGAGGCCCCAGAAACTACCAAGAGGCAAAACTCGTTCATGTGTGGCAAAATAGACACTTTGTCATTTTTCTGAAAACGGGTCCCCAGCAACTACCAAGAGGCAAAACTCACTACGTCTGAAAGTTGGACTTTGTCATTTTTTCTAAACTGGAGGCATGGTACTACCGGGGAGAAGCTGAAATTTTTCTAAGTCCCACCAGAGGCATGGTACTACCAGGAGTGAAGCTGAAATGTTGTTGGACTTTGTCATTTTTCACAGGGGTCCATGTGTTGCTCTACTCTGCCCCAGAACAGAGCCTTATTGGTGGGTCTAACGCCCGGCCTTTTGACCCCTGGTTCTATGTGGTTCCAGGGGTCCAGATGCCCTGCCTTTTTACCCCCAGAACCGGGCCTTCTGGGCGGGTTACATCCTGGCCTTTAGACCCCTGGTTCCTGGAGGTCCTGTCGCCTGTCACTGAAAATGAGGCGTGTACTCATTGAATTTTTGTGTATTACCAACCCAATCCTGTAGGGCGGGACCATGGGAATCGGTTTGTGGGTGGGGCACAACTGGTGTTGGCAGAGGAAGAAGGACGAGGTTGAGTGAAGATGGCGAAAAAGCGGAGATGTAGCGAACTGAGGCAGCTGGCGGTGGAAGACAGCAGGTTTAGGAGTATTTCAGGAGATACTGCCGCAGGTGAGGGGGAAAGAGAAGGGAGAGTAGGTCGGAGATACCCAGCAAAGAAGAAGGGCAGAGTGAGCGGGTGTGGTGCGCACCATGTGCCTTCGAAGGACCGAGGGCTCCAGCATGGCCCCGGTGAATCCGGTTCAGAGGATCCCAGTGAACCAGACCCGGATACGTCAGACGAATGGCTGCCGTCTGGTTCATCTGACACCAACACAGCCTCATCGCCGGAGCGGGAGCCAGATCGCTCCGATAATGGACGTGACAGAGGTAAGAATTAACCCCCATTCAGTCCTTGTTACATGAACACCATTTTCCTCCAGTTGTATTATGGGCACCTGTTGCTAATCATTATGGTAATTATGTGTTACAGGTGATGGGTCCAGCAGGGCCCCCATCCCTTCTCTTGGTGGAGGACAAAGAAAGAAAGGTAAAAGGTTATATATTCATATATATATATATATATATATATATATATATAAATGTTTTTTGTTTTTTTCCCTCTTCAATATCATAAAGAATGAAATGATTTATTGTCCTATATATGTACATCATTTACAGGTGTGTCAGCTAGGGGCTGGGACAAGGACCAGGACCAGGACCAGGACCAGGGCTGGTGTCAAGCCGGCTGGGAACCTCTGGGGTTGGTGTTTACTGCAACACCGGGCCCTCAGAACGCTGCTGCGGACTTAGACTCCAATGAGCCGGCCGATTACCTAGACCTGTTTGTGACAGATGAGCTGCTGCAGCATATTCGCGATCAAACAAACTTGTATGCTCGTCAGTACTTTGAAGCCAACCCTGAGGTGCTACCACACAGCAGAGGTAATGCCTGGAAGCCAGTGTCAGTCCCAGAACTGAAAACGTTCTTTGCACTGAGTTTCCTCACTGGCTACATCAAAAAGCCAAGCCTTGACTTATACTGGAGTGTAGAGGAAATAGATGCAACACCATATTTCAGCCGGACAATGTCCAGGAACAGATTTCAAATTATATGGCGGTTCCTCCATTTCAATAACAATGCCACACAAAATACTGCTGATAAAATGTACAAAGTCCGCCCAGTGTTAGATTATCTTGTTGGGAAATGCAAAGAACTGTACCAGCCAGGAAAAAACATTTGCATTTATGAGGGCATGATGCAGTGGCGGGGGCGCCTATCGTTCTGAGTGTATAACCCACAAAAGTATGGTATAAAATCGTACATTCTGTGTGACTCTGCGACAGGGTACTGCTTCAACTTGCGGCCTTATGTCGGTGAAGGTAGTACTCTGCCAGAGATAGTGTTCTCTCTGCTTGATCGTCTCCAGGGTCATGGTTATACTGTCTACATGGACAATTTCTATAATTCTGTGTCCCTGTGTGAACGCTTAGACAAAGCGTTGCTGAGAGCACAGACAAACGTCTGTGGAACCCTCAGGAAAAACAGGGGAGAGCCATTGATCATCCGGGATATCAAAAAGTCTGACCTGGGGGCAGGGGAACGAATTGTGCGGCACAATGGGCGCATGATGGTGGTAGCTTGGCAGGACAAACGAATCGTGAAGATGGTGACAACCTGCCACCAAGACAGAATGGAAGGGGTTGATGTGTGGCAGAGGGGGCAGAGACATAAAGTGACCCAGCTTAAACCAGTGTGTGTGATCGCCTACAACTCTAACATGAATGGCGTGGATAAACTGGACCAGAATGTGGCCTACTACCCCTTCATAAGGAGGTCCCTAAACTGGTCAAAGAAGTTTGTGGCTTACATGTTCCAAATTGCCATGTTTAACGCATATGTTCTTTATAGGGCCAGAAATCCACAACAATGTAAGTCACTTTTGGAGTTCACACGCAGGGTCTTGAGGATGTGGTCAGGGAAGCAGCATGGGGTGCTGGAGGCGGAGACGGCCCAGGCAGACGAAGCACACAATCCCAGAGCACCGTACAACATGGACCCTGAAAGTAGGCTGGATGGCAACATGGCGAGGCACAGGCTGGAAAAGCTGATGCCCACCACCAAGAAGACCAGGCCAACACGGAGGTGTCGTGTCTGTGCGCGCAGCGGCCGCTGCAGTGAGACCAGGATGTGGTGTGTTGTGTTTTACAGCATATCACACACAGAAAATTGGACACTGATTAGGGCATGTTTATGAATAAATGACTGTTTTTCTATCAAACACCTTGTTTTATGTGTTGTTTTTGTTGTTTCATAGAAGTCTACACTTTCTGTGTTTATAAAGTCATAAAACTCAATATTCTGTGGGTCTTGAAAAATCACTCAAGATTCTCCAAAACTGCTGGCACTGTGAGGCTGGCTGTTCAGAAAATAGCTGGCAGTGAATGAGTTAATGTAAAATTAATGTAGATGTAGCTATGGTCTGTACATTTAATTTTACATTCACACACATCTCTACAAGTTACTCGCTCAGGGAAAGATGTAAATAAAATGTTTATGTGTGTTCCAGCGATTCAGCCAAGCAAGAAGTCTGGACAGGCTGAATACAAGTGTTGCATGTGGCGAGTTTTTTTTTAATTATTATTATTATTTTTTAGAGTATGCGAGTGAAGTGCGCAGCCAAATGAAGTGCCGCCGCGTTCGGATTATTGGCACTTTATAGCTTTTGCATACAGTTAAACCCGCTGCTGTCATTTCAACCTGCATGCAGCCTGCCCACTCTGTCACATTACCCCTTTCCCCCAATCACCACCAGTCAACTAGAGACCTCTAGTAACGGTGAAATAGGTGTACACATGCACGGACGAGCGCGCTATGGCAAGCCAAAGTGTTCCTTGGTGAAGTGATCCTTCACCAAGTGTTTCATCTCAGCCAATGCAACCTCGATTGACATATAATCAAAATATGACAAATCAATTCACATTTTGCTTTATTTATTAATATAGTATGAAACGGCATCTCACTTTATTTTATCCCTTTTGCATGAAATCTGAAAATACAATAAACAAACCCGTAAGAATAGACACTAGAGTTGAACAAGTTAAATAAAGTAGATTGATGAAGGAAAAGTCAAAATATTTGGCAAAAATTAAACATTGAGTGAATGCACTTTGTTTGTGAAGGTAAGATCAGTGCTCAGCTATATTGGACTCGTTGTGTTGGCCAGTGATTGGCTGGAAGCACTACGAATTAATTGGCGGAGAAAATCAGTGGGAGGAGATCATTACCATATAGCACGCGTTCTAGCACGCGTTCCATGACGCATGCTAAAACGCGTGCCATTGCGCGTGCTAGAACGCGTTACACAACGCGTTCTAGCATGCGTTCCGTAACGCGTGCTAGAATGCGTGCCATTACGCGTGCTAGACCGCGTTGCCGAACACGTGGTGGCGTGTCAGAACACGTGCTAGAACGCGTGCCAGACAACGTGCGGCTATGTGAACACTTTGGCTTGCCATAGCGCGCTGTTTCCAGTCGCTAGTGAGCAATGTTCACTATGGTACTGACGTTGGGTTCTGATGAACAGCAACATCGTACATGCTAACACATTTTAAAATGAATCTACTACAACTACTCCAGAGCAAAGACAAAGCTGCTAGCGCGAGTTTTGGAACTGGTTGTTAGCTATGTGACAGGAACACGAATAGCGCGCCATCCTAGCTGTGGTGGATTACCGGCTATGCTAAAACCAAAATAAATAATTGGATTCCAAAATTGTGACTTCGTACAGGGCTATATTGGCTTAATTTACATGCAAAGGGTTTCAATGATTTTGACCAACCTCTTCCTCTCTTGTTCATTGCTTTCGCGCAACTGAAGACGTCCCAGCTCACTCTTCATGAATTAGAAACTGTGTTTCTCACAACTGGCAGAATGGTCGGAGGACATTTTAAAAAGTAGTCTTCTTGGGTGGGTCAAAGAGAATAAAGTAAGCGCATTTATGTGAATAAACCACTATGTTTGAAAAGTAGAACTGATACTTAAATTGGAAATAAAATGGGGTGGCAACTGGGGAGACAAAATATATACCTGAGGAGGCAAATGCCACCCCGCGCCACCCCGTAAAACCGCCTCTGGTGAGGGGCAGGCAAAAGGTCAAGAAACAGGGGTGTGCAAAAACCAGAGAGACAAAACCAGAATCCAAAAAAACCAAGAGACAAACAGGGTCAAAGGCAGGAAAACAAGACAAGAAGATACGCTCATAAGTTATGGAAACACTTTAGTTGACGGGTGAGTTCATAAGACATTCATAACAGCTTTCATAAACTGCACATAAAACATTCATGACTGTTTGATGAGACATTCATACCAAACCTTTCATGAACGTGGAAGACAGAAAGATGATACTTTTTCAAAATAAAAGTCCAACAATCACAAAGCACTGTAGCACGTGACATTATTTGACGGTTTCTGGAGCGGGTAGGAATGAAGAGGTGTGGTCATGGGAGCGGGACATGTTCTCTGGAGTCACACAAAAAAAGAGGCAAAAGTGCCAAATGTATTTATTTATTTTTTTAATCTGGGGAAGATGTGTGGTAGGTGAATGGTAGATGCTAGAGTGGAACGACTGGACGCACGAGGGGCCGGACAGGGGCGGTGCTCAGGACGTTCTCCTGAGGACGTTCGGCACGATTTCAACACTGAGGTAGTTCAAAGAGGGTCGTAACATTGTAAATTTTACACTTTAGAAAGATGACAACACTGTTGAAAAAAGCAGTGCTTTGTGATAGTTGGACTTTTATTTTGAAAATCAAGATGGAATGTTTATCAAGGTGCATCTACCCAGCATAGTCTGACACCATTTCAAATAAACTCATCAAATCATGGGCGTAAAATTGTGTATGAACACTATCAAAAAGTCAAAGTATCTTTATTTGTCTCCCTAGGGACAAATTAGTTTTGGACAGAGGGGTCTGCTGCAGACAGAACATTCCACTCACCCTCCCACTCATTACATTCATACCCACAATAAATACATTAATTAAGATACATTAATAAAAACATATACAATGAATAAAAGCCTAAAAACATAAAAAATATAATAAAATAAAAACAATCATGATAATAATAATTCAACAGCCACATAAAACATAACACATGTAGTCAAGGCTCCACCACGTCAAGTTATCTTGAATACAGACAAATGAACAAACAAACAAACAGATAAAAAACATAACCTCCTTGGCGGAGGTAATAATAAGAAGCTGGACATGTCTAAAACATGCAGGACACTGGGTCATGACGACTGGATTTGAGAAGCACTGCATTAGTTCAACCACAGACCATATATTCCTTTCATAACAATCCTGATAATACAATGATTTATTTGGGTACAAAACATATCTATTATTCCAAAGCACAGTAGTGTGGGCTGAAAAGCTCTGCACATAGAACATTTTTAACTATAACAGACTTTGATTATGAAACTCTGACAATGATATAGGTCATTTATCGATGCTAAAGTCTGTCATAAGAAGACATTTAAAACCTCCAACCTTGTTGAATCATTTGGAACACAGTCCTAAAAGGAGTTACTATGATTGATCCAAGATTTCAGCTAATTCATTTTTAAACTTCCATCGAGGCAATCAAAATCAATAAGTTTTAAACGACCATCTTTAAATTCTTTTACCTTATTCATTTTTTTATATAGTGTGGTTTGTTTCTACAAATAAAATTCATATTAATTTGGTTCATGGAAGTAATCATGATGTTGACGTTGGTGGGGACATAATTAGACAACTTCCTCATGAGAGACAGCAACAATAAATAAATAAATAAGAACACAGCTAAAAGAATTAAAATAAAGTCTCCTTTTGTTTTTGTCAACAAAAATTAAGAGACATTTTACGATTTTTTTTTTTATTTCTTAAGTCACATTTTGTCTGTTTTTATTGGTCATTATATATTTAATTAAAGTTATCATCACAAGACCTACATTTACGTCTAATTTTGTCTCATTTAATAAATAAATGATAACGGTTCGTTGATGACAATATTTAGTCGCACTGTCAATGAATGATTTATTTTTTATATTCTTCATATATAAGGTGAACTGGATTATAAAGAACATTAAGTGAAGTCAAAATTATTAGATAAAAGTAAAAATCATTTAATAAAACATCAAAATCATTAGATAACAAGTGAAAATCATTAGATAAAAAGTCAAATTCCCAGTCATTAAGCACAATCAGCATTAATCCATATATAAGTGTGTAACTGTGATATTTGGAGTAAATTAAAGTCTTTTAAGTGTCACCTTATAGTCTGGAAAATACAGTAACATTTAGTTTCCAAATGTCATGTACTTTCCATCCAAATATTGGTATGGACACGTCCATACCGTACCCCGACCTGGAGCTCCTGTGTGTAACTCTACGACCATATTACCTTCCCCGAGAATTCACCAACATATTTGTGTGCGTCGTCTATGTTCCGCCCAGTGCTAACGCCAGGAGGGCAGCGGGACAAATTGCAGACTGCGTTCATGCCCGTCTCCAAAATAAGCCAGATGCTCCTATGCTTATTTTGGGGGATCGAAATCACTGCAATTTAAATCAGAGCCTTCCTGGCTTTTTTCAACATGTCCAGTGCAGCAGTAGGAACACTAAGACTGTCGACAGGTGCTATGGGAATATTCCAAATGCCTACACGGCCAGAGCCAGACCTCCTCTGGGCAACTCACACCATAATGTTGTCCAGTTACTGCCCACATACCGTACAGCATTTAAATCCAGTAAAGCCCAGGTTCACTCTGTCAAAGTGTGGTCAGCTGATAAAACGGAGGAGCTGAAGGGATGTTTCTTTTGGACAGATTGGGAC
This sequence comes from Siphamia tubifer, assembly GCA_020466265.1. Classification (NCBI taxonomy): domain Eukaryota; kingdom Metazoa; phylum Chordata; class Actinopteri; order Kurtiformes; family Apogonidae; genus Siphamia; species Siphamia tubifer. Next base: position 43,783,575 of record CM035796.1, read on the forward strand.
ATTGTCTTCCAGGAGGAAGATATTGACACCGCTGCAGAATCAATAACTGATTATATATCATTTTGCATTGATTCAATCATTCGCACAAAAACCATCAAGAAATACCCCAATAACAAACTTTACATAACACGGGAAATAAGGGAATGTCTTCAAAGGAAGACAGTGTCCTTCAGATCAGGGGACACTGCAGCAGTGAGGACAGCACAGAAAGACCTAAAGCACAGGATGAGAGTGGCTTGGCTGCAATATAAGGAAGCACAGAACAGGACGTCTCCAATTCAAACAATAAGACACTGTGGGACGCCTTCCGCAGCAGGACAAACATGGACACAAAAAAGACACTGGTGGTCGCTACTGATGAAACAGCAAGAGCCAATGAGCTCAATAATTTTTATTGACTTTTTGAATCTGATAACCAGGGGGAATGCTGGGAATTATTAGAAGGGGTTAACTGCAATGAACACAAGGATAGAGTTATACTGGAGCCACACTCACTTCCTCATGTTTTTAATTCAATGTGCACTTGTCGGAAGCAACCTACAGCTGGTTGTCATTGCAGACCCAAATATTATGTTTTCCTTGGTTATGGTGTTCATTCCTTGTTGCTGTGTATATTCTTTGATTTGTTATGATTTGCCGTATTTGGACTTGTAATTTAAGACTGGGTCGGTAATAAATAACAGCTGGACATTACCTCCAGCTGATTTCCTCTGATGAGTGGGCGGGGTATAAAAGGAGCTGGAGGACGTGATCGAGGCAGGGGTGGAGGAGGGAGAGGGAGGAGGAGAGAGCAGTGGCGGTTGGTTGGTGAGAGGTGAATCGAGAGCGGTGGGAAATTTGAAAACTTCATACGGAAGAAATACGGTCAGTTAAGTCATTACAGTTGTTTAATCGGCGGCTGGTGGTAACTGGACTGTTATTGAACTTAAGGATGTCAGCATTAAGTGATGGACCAAGTGAGGTAGACTCAATGGAAGAAGGACATGATAGTGAAGGAGCGTTTCAAGTTGTTCAAGTTAGGAAACGTAGACGACCACCTGATAAAAATAAAGTAGAAGAAGAAAGGAAGGAGGACGAATACAAAGTTATAGTCAAACTGGCAGAGCAAGGAGCGTCATTCGGTGGAGGGAACCCAATGCAGCTGACGAAAATTATATCAGAACAAGTTGGAGCCGTAAAGAGTGCCAAAATATTGAGAAACGGTTCGATGTTGATCATATGTAAGGATGCTGCACAGCAAGGGAGAGCTATTAGAATGAGGAAAATTAACGGAAAGACAGTTAAATGCTTCATAAATAGTGAAAGAAAGGTCAGAGGGGTTATCACAGGGATCCCAGTAGAGGTGACAGCAGAAGCAATTAAAAAGGGTATTGTACGCAACAAGATAAGTGAGGTTGTGCGCATGAAATCAAATAAAAATGGAATCAAATCTGATAGCTTATCTGTGTTAATCACGTTTGACGAAGAAACTCTTCCGGAAAAGATATATATTGGTTATATGTGTTATGATGTGAGAGTATACATTCCACCACCACTCAGATGCTTTAAATGTCAGAAATTTGGACATATAGCTGCAGTATGCAAAGGGAAGCAAACGTGTGGGAGGTGTGGTGGTGGACATGAATACGGCAAATGTACAGAAGGAACAAAGATAAAATGTTGCAACTGTGGAGGAGAACACAGTGCAGCTTATGGTGGATGTGAGGTCAGCAAGAAGGCTGTAGAAATACAGAGAGTTAAATTTACACAAGGAGTCAGCTATGCAGAGGCAGTGAGGAAGATGTCACAAGAAGCGCCAGCGCCACAGATAATTAGACAGACTAGGCCAGACACATGGACACAGAAAGCGTCAACATCACAGGGAATAAAACAAACTAGACAAGACACAAGGAAATGTGTTGCATGTGACAAGGTGAAAGAGGAGACGATGTTAGTGAACAAAAATGAATTTGTAATGTTTATAGCAGAGATACTAAACAGAACAATGCAGGAAACAAGTAAGACAAAAAGAATCAAGATAATTGTTCAGGCAGCAGAAACGTACCTAGATACAAAAGGATTACAATGGGAAACAGTTGATGAGACTCTTAGAGAGAAATATGTGAATGAAGAGGGACACCAAACACAGTCACGATCTGGCTCATAATGATAATGCTCAACTTACTGCAGTGGAATGCCAGAAGTTTAATTGCAAATGGGCAGGGTTTTAAAAGATATATTGATGAATTGATAGACAAGCCTAATGTTATATGTATTCAGGAGTCATGGTTGAAACCACAGCTGGACTTTAATATAAAAGGTTATACTGCAATAAGAAAGGATAGGAGAAATGGAAATGGTGGAGGGGTAGTAACAGGCGCGCAGATAGCGGGGGTGTCAGGTGTGTCATGACACACCCAGTTTTGAATGCCCTTAGATCCATCCCACCCACTTTTATTTAAGAAAAAAACATGTTACTTCTTCTTTTTACTTTTTTTTTTTTTATTTTTTTTTTATTTTTTAACTTTTACTACTTACTTCTTACTTAGTCAAGCATCACGAAGAAACCAAAATATGAATTAACATACATAATAACGTGACTCGGTTATTGCGCTGTGCGGCGGCATCGTCGTTAACTTTGGTTGCCACGGTTACAAACAGTCTGACAGGCATTACTTGGACAGCCAGGGTGCACGTTCAGGAGGACCCCAATACGGCATGGAATAATGAGGCGAGCTAAAAAGCAGAAAACGATCATGTGGTTTTTTTTCAAAGAGCAACAGCTGTAAGTAAACTGCTACTTTACGTTATCACCAGGGCTCTAAATTAACACCCACCAACCCGCCAAATGCGGGTGAAAATCCATTTTGGCGGGTAAAAAAACAACTTACTAGCCACTTTGGCTGTTGGCGAGTGCAGACCCGGTTGTATCCATCCTCTATGGGGCGCCAGCATATGACCGTCCTATTTTTTATCCTTCCCCTGTCTTTTGTTTCCTGTCTTGCTTGCTTCGGCCCAGGCAGCGCCCCTATGGCAAAGCCAAAGTGTTCACATAGCCACGCGTTGTGTTTATTATATCACGTGTTACAGAACGCGTTCTGACAGCGCACTGGTGCGCGCAATGGCACGCGTACTAGCACGCGTGCCATTGCGCGCGCCAGTGCGCCTACAGCCTACTTGTGTGTTTGACAGGAATGCTAATAAGCCCAAATGAATTGATCATAACGGGCTTATATGAGGATTTGGTGCTATCTTTGGTCAGTTGGTGAGTCCACAAATAGGCTAAGGAAATGAGATGGTTTAACAAAGTTTATAACAACACCAAGATGTAATGTGAGTGTATGTTTACAGTTGGGACAGTGGAGATAAAAAGTAAAGAAGTTAGGAGTTAAATGTGAAAATGTAAAAAAAAAAAAATGATCATATGTTTAAAGAAATGAATTATTTCAAGAGGAAAAGGTTAAATAAAATAATTTAATGAAATTTGGTCAGGGGAAAAATGGCTAGTTGAATTTCTGATAGGGGAGTAAGATAAAAAATCTACTAGCCACATTGGCTGGTGATTAAAAAAGTTAATCACCTTGCAATTTCTGTTCAAAGCAATGTCGCCGTGAGAGTAGGAATCGTACAAAGCTGGCCAGAGCCAAACTGTCACCTTCTTCTGCCTCCACCTGTACATGCCCCAGACATATATTCAGGGCAAGGATCGGAGGAGAGAGGTTTTTGGATCCTTCACTTAATCAGTTTTGAGACCATTATTGAAAACTCTCATGGAGAGATCTTATTTACAATTTAATTTGTATATGGAGGCTGTGTCCTATTTTGTGTTTGTTGTTAGTGTGTTAGAAGTTTTAATTACATTATATGTTTTTTACACTCCTGTGAAATTTATGAAGGAATCAGTGTGCTGAAAGTCAGTGTTAAAATAAAACAGTTTTGCAAACAGCATATGGTATGTTTAGTGAGTGATTTGAATTAGTATCAGCATTAATACATTTTATTAAATAATAATAATTTATCTAATACTTATATAATAAATAATTTCTTCCAATGATGGGTAATTAAGTTTGACAGTCCAAATATACACAAACAGTGAGCAGTCATGTAGCACACACACACACACACACACACACACACACACACACACACACACACCCATATTGATCACCCTGTCATGTCAGTGGTATATAGCACTTGAGAACATCAGACATCACAATTAGGTAAGATAATGCATTTTTCGTCTTTGAGGAGTAATAACTCCCCCCCCCCAATCAGAATGGTGGGGCCGGGGGGTGTTAGCTGGCATCTTCGTCCCCCCCAGTTTCACAAACCTATCTGCGCCCCTGGGTAGTAACATTCATACAAAATGGAATGAGTTATAAGGTTGTACAAGTAAGTAAAGACAATGAATCTATTGTGGTTAAGATATGGACAGAAAGAGGTAAAATGAATATAATCAATTATTATAACCCTTGTGAGAAAATAAGTCAAGAAGTATTGGTGGATGTTGTGGGATCAATGGAAGATGACATAATATGGTGTGGAGATTTTAATTCGCATAATTCATTGTGGGGGAGCAACATTACAGATGCAAATGGTTTAGTTGTAGAAGAATATATAGATGACCACTCTTTGGTTTGTATTAACAATGGGCAAGGAACACGCTATAATAGTGTGCAAAATACAGAAGCACCACTTGATTTGACATTTGTATCTAGAGAAATAGCAGGTATAAGTATGTGGAGTGTAGGTAAGAATACACTGGGTAGCGACCACTACCCGGTAGTGACTAAAATTGGTACAAAATTTTACTTTGAGAGAGGGAAGACAATTCCAAAGTGGAAATTAAGTAAGGCTGACTGGGGTGCTTTTGGAGTAATAAGTCACGATAGATTAATGAAACTCCAGGATGGAAACGAGAGGGATGTAGAAGTATTAAATGAAGAAATAGTAAATGAAATAATACAGTCTGCTGAAGAAACAATTCCAAAAAGTAAAGGAGCTAAACAAGGTAAGAATGTGCCTTGGTGGAACAGCAACTGTAGTGAAGCTGTTAAGAATAGAAATAAGGCCTTTAAGAAGCTTAAAAAGATGCATTCACTTGATATGTTGATTCAATATAAAAGGGCACAGGCAGTTGTAAGAAGAACAATACGGACCCAAAAACGAACACATTGGAGGGAATACTGTAACACAATTGGGAGAGAAGTGCAGCTATCAGATGTATGGGGTATGATCAGAAGTATGGGAGGTATTAGAAGGGATTATGAGTTGCCGGTGATGAGTAGCGGTGACAAAGTGGCGGTCAATAATTTGGAGAAGGCTGAACTTCTGGCCCAAACATTCAAGAATGTTCACAGCTCAGGTAATCTGTCAGAGGAGGCTAAAAAGAGTAGAAACATTGTGTTAAAGGAGAACCCTGAAATACGAGAGAAAAGGAAGATATCAGATGATCCACTGGATCTGCCATTTAATATGTTTGAATTGAAAAGAGCAATTAATAATGCCTGACAGACTACCCCTGGAAAGGATGGAATATGCTATAAAATGCTGGCAAACATGTTAGATATAACACTGGTAGTGATATTGGAATTATTTAATAGAATATGGGAGATTGGACAGATTCCCTCAGTATGGAAACAGGCAGTAATAGTTCCAATTTTAAAACCTGGAAAAGACCCAACAAATCCTTCTAGCTATAGGCCGATTGCATTAACATCACAATTAGGTAAGATAATGGAAAAGATGGTTACAGAGAGATTAATGTATCATCTAGAAAACAAATCCCTTTTATTCCCATATCAGAGTGGATTCCGTAAGGGTAGAAATACAATGGATTCTGTACTATGCTTAGAGTCAGACATCAGGAAGGCACAGACTAATAAGGAAGTAGTGTTGGCCGTCTTCTTTGATATAGAGAAGGCTTATGATATGCTTTGGAAAGAAGGGTTATTAATAAAGTTGAAGATGTTGGGAATTGGTGGCAGGGTATATAATTGGATAATGAGTTTTCTTATGGATAGAAAAATACAAGTACGAGTAGGTGCCGAATACTCTAATGTTTACACAGTAGAAAATGGAACTCCTCAAGGGAGTGTTTGTAGTCCAATGTTATTTAACATAATGATAAATGACATCTTTTCTCAGGTTGAAGACAGTGTAGGCAAGTCAGTGTATGCAGATGATGGGGCTTTATGGATAAGAGGAGGTAATGTAACATATGTAAAGAAGAAAATGCAAACTGCAATAACAGAAGTGGAAACATGGGCAAATAAATGGGGATTTAAGTTATCTATAGCAAAAACACAAGTAATATGTTTTACAAAGAGGCGTAATTTAGTGCCAATAACTTTAAAATTGTATGATCACCCTCTGGAGCAGGTTAAGGTTATCAGATTTCTTGGGATGTGGTTAGATGAAAAACTAACATGGAAGGTTCACTTAGTAAAGGTCAAAGAAAAATGTAAGAGAGTCATAAATGTGCTCCGGTGTTTATCAGGTCAGAAGTGGGGAGCAAGTAGAGCAGCATTGCAGGGTATATATTGGGCACTGATGAGATCGGTATTGGATTATGGCTGTGTAGCCTTCATGGCCGCAGCAGAAACAAATCTTAAGATGCTTGATGTAATGCAAGGGCAAGCCCTGAGAATTTGTAGTGGAGCATTCAAAACATCGCCAGTGTCAGCTATGCAGGTGGAGATGGCAGAGATGCCATTAAGGATGAGGAGGATAAAGTTAATGTTGGCATATTGGGTAAACCTCCAGGGACATAGAGATATGCACCCTACCAAGAGAGTGTTAGATGATTGTTGGGAGCATGAATCTAATTCGTTTAGTTTTGGGTGGATTGGTAATGCGAAAGCAAGAAATATTGGGCTGCATGAATTGCAATATAGTCCAACAGTGGCAATTTCTCCCATACCCCCCTGGTTATTCCTATGGCCGTGCGTGGATCTAGAGATACAGCAAGAAATAAAGAATAAGCCAGAGTCAACTCCAGTGTGGTATTCAGTACAGAGGTATTGTGAACAGAACTATTCAAATTCTGTGTTTATATATACAGATGGCTCTAAAGATCCTGAATCTGGATGTACAGGATCAGCTGTGTACATACCTGTAAACAAGGTTAACATCAAGAAAAGATTAACAGACCATTTGTCAGTATACACAACAGAGCTGGTGGCAATCATTTTAGCCTTGCAGTGGATAGAGGAGAGGGAAATAAACAACACAGTCATTGCATCTGATAGCTTTTCAGCGTTAGAGAGCATTAAATCAGGGAGATCTGCATGCAGAATGGACCTTATTAATGAAATATTTACGATCATATTTAGAATAGGAATCAAAGGTATTGCAACACAGTTCTTGTGGGTCCCAGCTCATGTTGGTATTGAGGGAAATGAGCAAGTGGACATTCTGGCCAAACAAACATTAAGGATTAAACAGGTAGACATACATGTGCCGCTAAGCAGGAGTGAAGTCAAACCATTTATCAGGATGTACTCTCTGAGAGTGTGGCAGGAATATTGGGATGAGGGGGAGGTAGGAAGACATCTATACAACATACAAAGAAAGGTTGGTACTGAGAGGGCGGTGGGTTGGAATAGGAAGGATGAGAGTATGATGACACGTATGAGGATTGGACACTCAGGTCTTAATGAGTCACTACATAGAATAGGGAAACACCCAACAGGGAAATGTAATGAATGTGAGGAACAAGAAACAGTCGAACATGTACTTCTCCATTGCAGAAAGTATAGGAATGAGAGGAATCAGTTATATCAGTCCTTGGAAAAGATTAAACATAATAAAATATCAATGTCAGGTTTGTTAGGAAATGCATCAGGGAAAGTATATCATTTAATTATTAAGTTCATTAAAATAACCCGCTTGGTCCACAGAATGTAGGAGTTTGTCTTTTTATTTTATTGGTTTGCTGTTCAGATCTTAGTTCTTACACAGTCCAGTTGGTGGCGGTAATGCACCTTAAATGGTATGCCAACCGCCATAAAACCCGAAAGAAGAAGAAGAAGAAGAAGATCGAGGCAGGGGGGGGTTGCAGCACGGGAAGAGCAAGTGGCACGAAGCGGGAGAGAGGAGCCTGAGCGAAGGAGCGGCAGAGCGAAGGAGCGGCAGAGCGAAGGAGCGGCAGAGCGAAGGAGCGGCAGAGCGAAGGAGCGGCAGAGCGAAGGAGCGGCAGAGCGAAGGAGCGGCAGAGCGAAGGAGCGGCAGAGCGAAGGAGCGGGACGCTGGACAGCGCCGGGCGGTGACAGGTGCGGGAAGCGGAGTAACGGCGGCCAGACGAACCAGGAAGAAGGTGAGTCGGGCGGAAGAGATCTGTGCGGCGTGTCGGAAGGACCACTCCGGGCCTAGGAAACATCGAGTGGAAAATTTATTTTAAATTACTCTTTTATTAAGGACTAAGCAATCTATGCTTATTTTTTATCCTTTTTATTTTTGTGCCCAGGTGTTTTTTAATCTAGACTTTTTACTACGGGCTATGCAATTTATGCTTATTTTATCCATTTTATCATTTTAACCTGTGCCCGTTTCAAATATAATAAATATATTTATAAAGTGCTTCATTTCCACTCCATTCTTGCAACAGTGGTGGCTCTCTAGGCTGGTATCCGAACCTCGTCACACATACTGTGACACACTAAAAAGGCAACAGGGCCTGATAATATGTCTGCTTTGGTTTGAAAAACATTTGCTGAGGAGCTCACTCCAGCTTGGCATCAGTTGTTCCAGCTCTCCATTGATACACATACAGTAGCGGAGCTCTGGAAAAGATCTATTATTATTCCAGTCCCTAAGAAGCCGTGTCCCCTGGTCAACAATGACTTCACACCAGTAGCACTGACTTCAAATGTTATGAAGGTTCTGGAGAAACTGCTGATCCAGGAGCTTCGTTCAGAGGTGGAGCCACATTCAGACCAACTCCAGTTTGCTACAAAAGGAAACGCAGTACAAGTGACGCCATTTCTACCATAATGCACCTGGTTTGAAAACACCTTGAGAGCCCTTCCACATCTGCTAAATGAGTTTTTATAGATTTTAGTTCAGCTTTTAACTGTATCCAGCCACATATCCTCCTTAAAAAACTCCTTCAGCTGAATGTGAATCCTTTTTTAACACAGTGGTTCTACTCATTTTTATCAAACAGGTCACAGCAGGTCACATTTAACTGTGCTCTCTCACATACCGCATTAAGCAGCACTGGTGTCCCACAGGGCTGTGTCAGCTCACCATTTTTATTCACACTATACACCAATGACTGTGTTAGCTCTCAGCCGCACCAGTATGTCATTAAATTCTCAGATGACAGTTATTGTCAGTTTGTTAAAAACAAATAGTGACTTCCATAGTCACAGGTCTGGGGTGGACAGGTGTGTGAGCTGGTGTGATGCTCACCAACTGCAGATCAATACTGAGAAGACAGTGGACATGCTGGTGGATCCTAGATCTGTGGGACACCACAGTTCTGTGTCCATACATGGTCAGAATATTGATCTGGTCCAGTCCTATAAATATTTAGGACTTCATATAGATTGTGACCTCAGCTGACACACACATGTGACCAGTGTCTGTGCCCGGATCCACCAGCGCCTTCATTTTTTACGTGGGCTAAGGGTGTTTGGTGTCTGCAGTAAAATGATGCTGATTTTCTACAGAACTACCATTGAGTCTATACTGTTATATGGAGTAGTCAGCTGGTTTGGAAACCTAACAGTTAAATCGAAGGCTCACATCTTAAATTTGATCAAAACAGCAGAAAAAAATCATTGGCACCAAATCACCCACATCTCTTCAGGACCTGTTCCAACGAGCTCTTTTTAAACAGGGACAGAATATTTTAACACATGTATCACATGTTTTAAATACAGAATATGTTTTATTGAATTTGGGAAAGAGGTATAGGGTCCCACTCTGCAAAACTAACAGATATAAGCACTCGTTCATCCCACTGTCAATCACACAAATTAATAAACAAATGTCACAGAAGGGACAGGGACATTATAGGGATGGATTGTCAGGGTAGGTTGGTAATGGGGAGATCTGGAAATGATTAGATTTTGATGGTGGATTTTTTTTTTTTAAATCATACAAAACAGATTAAAAATTATGAAATAAATGCCTCTTCTTTTTAATACAAACTAATTAAAAATAGAAAATACATTCAAAACATAGTTTTAATTAAAAAATATTTTAAAAAATTTCAATTAAAAAAGTTGAAATAATTTAATAAATAATTTAGGAAATTTATTCTTAAAAAATAATACTAATTAAAAACAAATAAATATCTCTTCCATGACATCATTATCAGGCTTCTGAAGAGCTGATCAATAACTGAACTAGTTCTGGTAGTAGACAGAAATAGCTAAAACATGCAGGACATTGGTAAATGGACTGCACTTATATAATTCTTTTCCACCTTCATGGTGCTCAAAGCACTTTACATTAGCCTCTCATTCACCCATTCACACACACACTCATACACCAGTAGGTTTCTAAGGTCTATGGTCAGTCCTACTGGGGGCCTAAGCCAGGGTTCAGTGTCTTGCCCAAGGACATGTGGACAGCCAGAGCTGGGACACGAACCGCCAACCTCTCAGTCATTGGGCGACCCACTCTACCAACTGAGCCACAGCCGCCCATTGGGCCACCAGGACCGGATTTGACAAACAATGAGCTAATGCAGGGGTGCTCAACCCTGGTCCACGAGCAGGGCTCTAGACTAACTTTTTTTTCCAGGAGCACACGTGCCCCTAAGTTAAAAAATTTAGGAGCACACAAAAAAATAGGGGCACAAGTCGGTTTTAGTTTTAAATGTTTATTTATTTACAGTGCAGTACTTGCGCACAGATACCAACATTCTTGAATGACTGTTGTCATTTGTGTTAATTTAGAGCAGACCATAACATAACTTTATATTATCGGATGCTTTGTCCTTTGATACATTTTAGAACGTTGTATTGGCTGCCTTGTTATTAGATCCATTTTAGAATGATTAATCCTTTCAGTATGTGCCGTGCTCGTCTCGACTATGCGGAGCTGTTCGCACAGTTTTAATTAATTTCTAGTAGACTTTCATTAGCTCCTCAGGTCTGTGTGCTGCAAGAAGCACTCGCACATGTGCGACTGTTTTATTTTCCTCGTTCGCATGCTGAAATATTTGCTCGCAAATGCGAGTGAAATGGGCGCACTGTAGAGCCCTGGTCCACGAGAGCTACTATCCTGCATGTTTTAGATGTATCCTTCTTCCAACGCACCTGGCGCTCATTATCAGTCTTCTGCAGCTTGATGTGAGGTTTATCATTTGAATCAGGTGTGTTGGAAGGAGGATAGATCTAAAACATGCAGGATAGTAGCTCTTGTGGAGCAGGATTGAGCACCCCTGAGCTAATGGATGCCAATAGTAATCTATTACATTATCCACAATTCTGCACTAAACACACATTCAATTCCTCCAAATCAGACTTTATTAAATTAAAAAAACACTTCCTCATGCATTTATATTTCTAACATTAAATATATTGTCCCACCAAACTATAATACCACAACTGAGCCCATTGTCCACACACGGAATTTTAATTCTGGACCAAAAGTGTAACAATCATTTGATAAGAAACTGTTTCACTGAAACATTGTTCCCTGGCAAACAAAAGTAAAATAATATCCTACGTAAATTTGATTAGAAATCAATCAATAAACTAAGAACAATGTCCCTAAAATGTCCTATACCCCCCAAAATGAAAGAAAGACACTTTAAAATGATGAGCATTTATCCTTCTAAAGAGTTACTTCGACTCCACTTTAATATTAATGACAATTTCTGCACGTTCTGTAAGAATGACATTGAAACCACGGACCATATGTTCTTCTCATGTGATATAATACAAACATTCTGGACTGACATTCACAACTGGATCAAACTAAACATTGTCTCGTTTCCAGCTGCTATAACTAGAGATGATGTCACTTTGGGTTTGATCTGACAGAACAAAAATGATGAACTCTGTTGCAATGGAATCCTTTGTCTAAGCAAATGTTTCATCCATAAATATAGAGGAATGAAGTCACCCCCCAAATGGATTGTTTTCACACATGAAGTTAAATTATACACAAAGTCTGTGGAACTGAAGGCAGAGATGAAAGCACAAAACTTATACCATAACTTAAAGAATGTTCCCACTGAAATGAACAATTAAAACTGATTTGAACCATTCGATGCATCTTATGGTTAAAACAACGAAACTATGGAATGAGTTTAAATTTACTCAAGTTTTTGTTCATATTTTGTTTTTGTTTCTTTTATCTGAAAATGTTGTCGTGTAAATGTATATGACTATTAAGATTAAATGAATAAAATAAAAATATCCCATCATGCATTGCAGGAATCGAAAAAGGGCCAAAGGATGAAGATATTCATGGTTAAAAGAAACACAGAAAGATTGAGATTGGACGATATACAGCCCTGCGTGATAATTTTACAACATTTTTATTTTTTCTAAAAAAAGGTATAAACATTTTGTTTTTCTTGTTTGTTTCCACATTAACATAGTCATTGGGTCCTATTGATCAGTCTCACATTACTATTGGATCGGACATTTGTGTATAAGTCTGGCCCACAGGTCCTGAACTTTCACAACCTGCGAAATTTTGGCTGAGCAACAACACTTTGTTTCATTGGACCAGATCTATCAGATTTAAGTAAGTAAAATGTCTTAAATATTTTTTTGGTGATCATTACACTGTATAGAACATGTATATATGTAGTTTTTGTGAAATGCATTCCTCAATTGTAAATTAGAGCATGATATATAGTTGTTGTAATTTTGCCACACCGTGCCTAGATGGTAGCAAAATGGCCATGTAGTAAGAATTACAGGACACCTTGCTAAGTGTAGTCTAAATATACATCTTGACAAGAACCCTCTATTTTTTACAATGTATTTTAAATTGCACACATTTTGGACACATTCCAGAACCTATATTATATATTATGTAGACTGTAAATTTATTTTTTACTTTAATTTCCGATCCAATACTATTTTGAACCCAATGTACTAGAGCCTGAATTGCAAAAATATATTGCAATAGCCTATCACTTTCTACTGCTTATAATGATATAGTAATCACCTATAACAGTTTCTCATTCTGTATGTATACGTGTCCATTGTTTTGTCTCCATTCATAGTCAAACGGCTCGTTCTGGGGGGATGCTGGGTAATACTTGTTGCATTGTACTGGAACAGGTGAGACCAGTCGTGGGGGGATACTGGGTAATGTTGGTCTCATTGTTGAGGAACAGGTGAGAATGTTCAGGAATGTGGAATTATCATCCCAAAAGCAGTGCTACATGCTTTCATTTTAGAATGATAATCAGAGTACAACAGGTTGGCCAGACAGTATTGTGTGACTAGTGAAATGTGTAAATAGGTTACTTTAGTGGAAAAACCTTTGCCCCTCCACCCACTAAATATCTTTCCTTATTTCAGAATGTCAACGGCAAGCAGAAAGTACAGTGTGCAGGATGTGATCGATGCAATCCAGAATGGAGAGAGTGATGTGGACATAGGGCATGATGATACTGATGACGAATCAGATGATGAGACCTATGAACAGGTGGACAAAGAAAACCAAGTACCCATTGACTGCCCAGCCGATGTGCAAGTGTGAAGTTCGTTTTTGCTTTTCAGAGGACAAGGACTATTTTTGGGACTATCACTCTTGAATGATCACTGCACTACTCACTTATGTCTATACTGTACATATTTGCCCATCCCTACATGCTTGCCTTGCATGTGTTCCTGTTTTTTTTAGTTAGACATTGTTTTAAATAAATTCGGCATTCATAAAAATATGACTTATGTTATTATTAATGTTATATACTGTCCTGGGGCTGAGTAATAAGCAATCAACGATACAAATGAACCCGTGGGGTTGTTTTACTGAGGTACAAACACTTGCACCTTGCTTTTCAGACAATGGGTACAAATAAGCCAAGAGGAAATTCTGCTACCCATTGGGCCCTTTGAAGTAATATTACAACGTTTCCCTAAAACCTTACAAAAAAATAATTTTTTTGCAAACACTTCATTTTCATCTCCAAAGAACTCCTACAACACCATCTAAGTGGTTGAATTATTTTTTTTTTTATGTTTTATTATGTCTGGGTCTTACAGGGTTAACAGTTAATAACAGTAAAACAGCTGTGAGACAATTTATAAATGTTTTCAAAATTATTTTATTTAACAAACAATAAAATAAATTAAAAAGCCATTTACTTTTGTGAGAAACAACACTGTTTTGTTTTAATAGTTGGACGGTGATGACACGATTAAACATCACCGTAGTAGTGTCCGAAAAGTTTTCAATTGACTTCACTATGTAAAACACTCCATTTATTTCCCTGTGTAGAGAGTAGGGGGTAGAGCAGACATGGACAAACCATTCCCAAAGGGCCGGTGTGGCTGCAGGGTTTGGTTCAAACCAACCAAGAGTTCACAGTTTGACCAATCAACTCTGAAGACCAGAGGTGGAAAGGAACTAAGGGAACTAAAGGAACTAAGGGAACTAAAGGAACTAAGGGAACTAAGGGAACTAAGGAAACTAAGGAAACTAGGGAAACTAGGGAAACTAAGGAAACTAAGGAAACTAAGGGAACTAAGGAAACTAGGGAAACTAAGGAAACTAAGGAAACCAAGGGAACTAAGGAAACTAAGGGAACTAAGGAAGGAGGAGCACATTGGTGGTGAAAAGCTTTATCCGCTGGTGCAGGAGGTAAGGAAAAGAGGGAAGTGTTCTTACCTTAGAGAGCGCTTCAGTCTTATTGACAACCAGTGAGTCTATTCACCACAGTGACTTTGGAAAGTGTGTTTTTTGTTCTGGACTTGGACTGACTGGATAAGTACTGTTTCTGTTTTTGTGTCCTAGGTTCTGGTTCTGTTTGGGCTATTGCAGTGTTTGTACTTGGCTAAAATACCTCCTCCTGCACATACTTAACTGAGGAGTGGCTACATTAGATTATATTAATTTACTAGTTTTATGTTCTCATTATTATCCTTAAATGTAAGGGGGTTAAAATAATATTAAACATAAGGCTGTTTTTCTTTACTGTAAGGAGCAAAAGGGGAATTGTATTTTTCTGTAAATGAACACATGCATTTCAACAATGGGGCGACACCATCTATTTCAGTCATGGTACATCTCATTCTGCTGGGGTCATGATTTAGTTTTTAAGATTTACTGGTTCAGTATTAGGCCATGAAAGTGATTCTAATGGACATTGGCTAATGGTCACTGTTGAGTTTGAGGATGTAAAAGTTATTTTACTATGTGTTTATGGGTACAATAATAAAATACAAAATATAGTGTTTTATGAGGACCTATGTCTAAAAATACATGAATGGAAAATAGCATATTCAAGTGAGCATGTTATTATTGGAGGGGATTTTAACCTGGCCCGTGATAGCTCAGTAGATGGTTTACCCTCTAGAGGTCAGTATTGCACCTTTGACGACACCTTCACTGTGTTAGTTTCAAATACAAATGTGATAATTGCTGGAGAATAAGAAATGCCAGTGTGAGACAATACAGTTGGTTTAATGCATCAAATAATGGCCAGTGCTCAAGGCTTGACTATTGGTTAATACCTTTGAACTGGTTCAATAATATATCTCAATGTTAAATCTCTATTTCTCCTCTAACTGACCACTGTGCTGTCACTCTTATTCTAAATATTAAAAAGAAGACATCATCCATTACCACATGGACATTTAATAATTGTCTTTTATATAATCTAGATTTTCAAACTAAAACTAAAGAACTTATAAGTGAAATAAAATCCTCACATCTTATACCCATAAGTAGATGGAAATGGTTTAAATTAAAGTTAAAGAAATTACAATAATAACAGGTAAACATGTTTGTAAAGAAAAATATAAGAAACAAAATGAGATTCTAAGTAGCATTAACCATTTATATGCCAAAGGTTCATTAACTCCTGAGGAAGTAAGTCAAGTAGAAAACCTTAAAAAGCAGCTTGATAATATATTTGTAGACAAAGCTAAGGGAGCCTTTGTCCGTTCTAGACTCACTGGATAAAAGAGGGTGAGAAAAATACTTCTTATTTCTTCAGTCTTGAAAAGCACAAACAATCCAAAAAGAAAATCTATAAACTAAATATTAACGGCGTCCTCACTGAAAATCCAAATGAAATTAACAACGTAATATTATCCTTTTATAGTCGATTAAATACGTCACATTTTTCTGAATTAAGCACTGATTCCTTTTTCAATTCTGTGCAAAAATGTTGTTCACCTATTAATGAAAATGTCTAAAACAGTATGGATGCTGACCTATCAATAGATGAGCTGGATAAAGCTGTTGATCAAATGGTCAAAGGGAAGTCACCAGGTCCAGACGGGCTAACGGTTGAATTTGATATTTTCTTTTGGAATGACATCCGTCAAATGTTCTTTGAGCCACTGGTTGAATGTATATCTAGGCTTGATCTCTGTCCCACAATGAAACGTGCTCTCATTACCTTGATACCAAAATCAGGAAAGGATCCACTTTTCATTGACAACTGTCGACCCATAACTCTTCTAGCACTGATTATAAATTATTAGCTCTTGTATTTGCTAATCGATTAAATAGTAGTTTTTCAGATATTATTAGTGAGTGTATGAGTCAGTGTTTCAGTTTTTTCCATTATTCATTTAAACACAAAAGAAAAAATCATGAAACAAGCTGTTTTTCTTTGTCTTATTTTGAAAAATGAATGAATGAACAAATGATACAGATTTAGTTTCTTACTTGGGAGTAAATGTTTTGGTTTTTTTATTTGTATTTTTTACAGACGGCATGAAATCAAACCTGTGCATTAGTGCAACTACAATAGTCCCACACTGTAAACCTGAATGTTCAGAATAATTAAATATATTCAGTTGTGAATACTCATAGTTTCATAAATAGTTCTAACTCAAATGTATTCAGTTGCTGTAACATGTTGTTCTTTTTAAGTACTTTACACTAATATTTTTTTATTAAGGGGAACTATTGTGGATATAAGTGAACATAACTTAACATATGAGGCACAACTGAGTAGAATTAAGTCATTAAATGCTGCCCTTAAAGGAATTTATGACAAAAAGATTATAAATAGATGTAGGTAAATGTCATGTATGTAACACAAACATTGAAACGACAGAGCACCTGTTTTATGAATGTGACAAAATCCAAAACTTATGGTGAGCTTTACATGACTGGTTAAAATCACACTCTATAAATACTGAATTTTTATTTTCTCAAAATATTCTATTGGGAGTAATATTGGAAAACAAACCATATGAATTTGTTATTAATAACTTTATTCTCATGACTAAATTTTACACAAATGTGTCAAAACCAGCCCATCATGGAAGGATCTAAAAAATGAAATCCTCCTTCTTTACAAAAGTATTAAAGAGTCAATACAGCCCAAGATAAAAACTATATAATATTATATGTGATGACAACTTCATATAGCCTCTTGTATTCTACTTATTTATTTTATTTTATTATTTCTGCCTTGGTTTTGTGTTTTGTTCTTTTTCTTTTTTGATATTTTAATAAACTTCTATTATTATTAAAATGATAATCAGCGGTTACAATATGTTGGAATTATAAGTGAAAATATGAACTATTTAAAATAGTAAATTTCTATTGAAGTTATGAACTTTTGTTTAAATCATTACATTGTAAATGTAGAATATGTAACTGTGTTCAGTCATTGTTATGTTCTATGTTAACTGTAACTGTATTGTTCAAATAAAGGATGGAGAAAAAAAGTCATTAAATGCTGAGAATGATTTCGTTCTGTTATTTCTATTGTTTCAAATAAGGATGATTGAAAAAATAAACTTAACTGATGTAGTCGATGATGAAATATAATTTCAAAACACTCCAAATAACAACCGATATCTATCACAGCAAAAAAATGACAATCACAAACACAGTCATTTTATTCAAGGGCAGGTCATCAGGGTTAAAGGTTAAAGGTTAAGGAGGCTGTGGTTCAGTTGGTAGAGCGGGTCGTCCAATGACTGAAGGGTCAGAGGTTCATGTCCCGGCTCTGTCTGTCCACATGTCCAAGTGTCCTTGGACAAAGACACTGAACCCTGACTTAGTCTCCCAGTAGGACTGACAGAACCTTAGAATACTGAGTTAATAAATAATGTTTGAATTAATTGGACTTTAATAAGCATCTACATTTGAAGTTCTGGAAACTTATATTTTTTAAGTTTCATCAACTTAAAATAATTGAGGCAATCGATTGCCTTAAATGTTTTGAGTTCTGTAACTTATTCAGGTTTACAGTGAATAACAGTTCAGCTCTGTTTTTATTTACAGTATGAACACCACTCACAAAAAACACAAACAAACAAACAACAAAAAAACAAACCAAACCAAATGCCTCCAAATGTAAATAACAGTTGACATTGACCTCTGCTGAATACAGAACAGCTACATATACACACCTACACACACATGTTCTCTATATAGTTGTAAAAAGGCGCCCAAATCTGCTTGAATAGTTCTTCTTTCCCTTTAACATTGAAGGTAACTCGCTCATATAGGACAATTTTTGTCAGTAGCTCAGTCCATTCCTTAAATGAACAAGACGTGGATGTGTCTCAGAATAATGGAACATTCTGACACAGTTGACAAACGGATCCATAACTTGTATCTTTTACTTTTATTCATGTTTTCTGGCAACAAACCAAAAATACATAAATCTGGTGACTTAACCAGATCACATTGAAGAATAGAATTTAAAAGATTCACAATCCCATTCCACACATCAACATTTTTTTCACATTCGTACAACATATGAATCAAAGTCCCAGTTTCTTTCGGACATTTCCAACAAATATCATTGTCCATTAGTTTCACTTTGGCAAGTTTACTCAGGGTCCAATACTTTCTGTGGAGACGTTTGTAGTGAATGAGCTGAGTTTGTGTTTCCTGTGAGCAAGTGTACCAAGACTGAGCCAAACACTTCCATGTATCCTCTAGAATTGCAGAAGCCAAGTCTCTTTCCCAGCACAACCTCAGTCCCTCATTATTTGGGGGTCCGTGCCTCTGATAAGATGGTAGAAAGTAGATGCTTTTTTAACACCAGGTTTCATAAACACCTGATGAAAACCAGAAGGCAGGTCTGGGCTACACTTCAATTTAGCTCTAATACAAATGTGAAAGTTGTAAATATTTCCAAAACTCCTTTTGATCAAGGTTCAATAGTTGTTTGATATCACTAAATGGTTTAATACCACTGTCAGTAAAAATGGCCCCAATAGATTAATACCAGACTTGGACCATGTTTCCCACATAAATGGTTTTTTAACCAATTAGCAACTTTTTATTAAACCAAATAGATGCTTTGGTTAAAAGAAAAGGACAAATATTAATACGTTGGTAAAACCTTGACCCTGTTTCTTGCACAAAAGCTAAAACTGTCATGAATGTGTTTTATTTTTCTCTGTCGTTTTTTTTCTGTCTCTTCTCTGTTTCTCTCTGTCTTTCACCTTTGTCCTAATTTTCATCACTGACACCTGAGATCCCACACCTGTGGGTAATCAGGTGGCCGTATATAAGCCTGCCCTTTTTGTCTGTTTCCAGTGGTATTCTGTCTGTGTTCTGTTTTTTTGACCCGTTCCAATCTGCGCCCTCCTTCCACCCTTTTCTGTCTGACTATGTTCCTGTCTTCTGCCCCGGTAACCGACCTGCCTTTTGGACTCTGACCATTCCCTCTGCCTTTTCTACGTTTGTTTATTCTCTGTGCATTATCCCTGTGGACTGTGTTTAATACTTTGATTATTAAACCTTGTTTTGAACTATATCCTCGTCTCTTGTCTGCATTTGGGTCTGAACTCTGATTGTTACAAAAACTGGGTCATCATAGGGTGTCCTTCTACCACTCTGGGTAACAAAGGCCACAGACCCTTCCTCCATGTTCACTAAATGTTTTTAAAACGTGTCAGAAAGTCAACTTCAACATTTTTTGTTTTTATATAATTTATTTATCAAATAAATAAAAACCAAAGCTGTGGGTGACATTATTGTAAACTATGGAAGAGGATTAGGATCAGGGGAAGGACCACCTCACTATTTAAAAACCCACTGGATATAAAATATAGGAATTTTCAAGCTTGTCAAATGAATGTTATTCAAGTCTTTATTAGTCTGTTAATCAAATATCATTAATACAAGCGGGTAATACACATCCAAATGTTACCTTGGAATAGACCTAACATTGTTGAATGTGGAGACGTGGGAAGTTAAAGATAATATGATAATGAAGCTGTGATTCAAATGTCTTCAAATCTTCATTAATCTATTAGAACTAATGTCAATATTAATCAAATGCTACCACAGCAATAAACACAGACCTACAAATGTAAATAAATTAAAATAACTTTGTTGAACGTGGAAAGTAGAAAAATATAATAAAATGACATAAAACAATGACATGTAATAGTGAATGTAAATACTGTATGATTAGATAAGGTCAGTTTTAGAGCTATTTAAATTATTTAGCTTATATGATCACATCATTTAAATCACATTTAGATGTTGTGAAGTTCCAATTAATGTCTGCTGATGCTGTTGTGCTTTCAGTTCTGTGCTCAGCTTCACCCTCGTCCTCACGCCATCTTGTCTTATTGTCACTGAATATTCGTGCCGGTCACTGTTCGCTCTTACTGTCGCAATCAAATAAACCTAGAATGTGACAAAGATACAAAATAGATCTATTGTAGCCAGGGCTGAACACAGACATTTGAAACATTGGGGGCTGAGTAAGCAGCAGCAGTCAGACAGTAGGGAAATCATTTCAAATGTTTACTAAGTCAAGTCATTATTTGGTAGAAGTTTAACTTTCGGGACACGTACGTCCAGGTTCAGGATTCAGGACTACAGCTTAGAATTCGGGACCGTCCTGAATTTTTCAGGACATCTGGTGGTATACAGTAATTTTGTAAATATTTATTAGTTTTTGTTCATTTTATTATAATTTTTTCTTTCGTTTTGCTCCATTTGTGTCTTACTTTCTTCATGTTACTAATTATTTTTGTCAGTTTATTATTAATTTTTTTCATTTTATTGATGACTTTGGCCATTTTTGTTTATTTTGTTGCTTATTTTATTAGTCCTTCTCCACGCACCACGTCGACACAAGGCCTATTGATACTGCTTGTTGTAATTATTTTGACTATGGAACTGCTAAAGTGTCAGGACACTTTGTGTTTAATGTACCTGCACAGGTACTTTTTTTTTTTAGCAAAGGTTTGTCTTGACGCTGTGCACCTTGTTATAATGATGGTTTGTTTTGTTTTATGAATGTCTGGAACTATTGTATTGCTGCCCATCTTGGCCAGGACACTCTTGGAAAAGACATTTTTAATCTCAATGAGGTTTTCCTGCTTAAATAAAAGTGAAATAAATAAATAATGTCCATCAATAACTGTAATGATTCCTCCATCTACAGTATCCCAGTAAAAAGTCCAGTTCCATATCTAGGTATTCTAATCCAGGGGTTCTCAAACTTTTTTGGCCCAGGTCCCCCTTGGAGGGGTGAAATTTTTCCATGTCCCCCCTCATCCTCGCGATACTGAAAATGATAAAAAAAAAAAAACACTTCAACAATGATTATTATGAATCAATGATAACCTTTTTTAATAGTGCTTTTGTGCAAACCAGCAAAATTTTCAGGTATTATAATATAAATGAGCACTTCAGAAACAACAATTTTAAATAATTTTAAAATAATAAATGGAACAACAGACACACAAAACCGTGTGTGTGTGTGTGTGTGTGTGTGTGACAGACAGACAGAGACTTTTGGTGGAATTTTGGTCTCCCATCATTGTTCTCAATGAAGCCAACCTCAATATAACTATCAATGTACTTTCTCTTTTTAGGGTTAGGACGTTTGTTTTTGTCATTTTCATTTTCATTGTCATTTCTTTTACCACTTCTTGAGGAACTTGGCGGACACAAAAATCGATCCATGTTCGCTGCAGGGTGGCTAAAAATAGCCTGTGACTCGCTCCGTCTCAATTTAGTCAAGCTAGCGTCAAACAGCGCTGTTACTTCCGCCCGCTCGCTACAAAATAAAACTTCCACATTTCAAAATAAAACAGCAAAAAAAAAACAAAAAAATAAAACCCTGAATAATTTCGTGTACCCCCTGGACATGCGCCACGCCCCCATAGGGGTCCGCGGACCCCAGTTTGAGAACCGTGGTTCTAATCAATAAAGATGAAAATAACAGTCAGTTCAAACTTGAACCCTATCATAGATAAAACAGGTAGAAAACTTAACCAATGACCTTTGACACATTTATCATTAAGAGGTAGAATTCTATTCACCAAAGCAGAGGGAATCTGTCATATGCAGCGCTGCGCTGGCGTTGCATGTGGATAATAAACTGCTTAGTGACATTGATAGGCTTCTTCTCAACTTTGTCTGGAAAAATAGAAAACATCATTTAAAGAAAACAACTGTTATGAACACATATGAAAAGGGTGGTTGAACTTCATAGATTTCATCACTTCAAACAACACTTTCAAGTTAAATTGGATCAAATCTTTGTTTTTCAACTCTACATCTGTTTGGAACATTATTCCTCTCCACATTATGTCAACATTAGGTGGCTTCAACTTCTTTCTCACATGTCATTTGGATGTGCATAACATTCCTGTTAACATGTGGACTTTCCACAGACAGGCCTTCCTCACCTGGTGTCTTGTGTACAAGCAGAACTTCTGGCCTCATAGATATTTCATATGGAACAATAAGGATATCCTGTATAAGCCCAAATCTAGATTTTTGGATCAATGCTTCAATAGGAATATATTACTAGTTGACCAATTCTTTAACAAGGATGCTTTGCTGTTGTCATATGAGGAATTCCTGACAGAATCCAAACTCCCAGTAACACCTGGGGACTATGCACCAGTTTTTGGTGCAATCTCACCGACCATTTGTATATTGTACAGATGTCAAACAAGAATACAGCACACTCTCACACTGACACTGACACTAACCTTTACCCCCATAGGGAATAGCTGGCTCTCTACGTCATGTAACAATAAGCTTTTAAGAACACTGCTCCATGCACTAACTGTAACAACACCACACTATCATTTACTGGAACCAATATGTGAAGGATATGAAATGGGGGAAGGTCTGGCTCCTGCCAAATCCTTATCTTATCACTAACAAGGTAAAAGAAGTCACCTTTAAGTTAATACACAGGATATATCCACATAAAGATTATATTAAATACAAATTTAAGCTAAACATTGATGACAATTGTACATTTTATCAGTCAGAGCCTGAATCTGCTCTTCATTTGTTTTGGCTCTGTCCCTTTGTGTTTGGCTTTAGCCATGATATTTATTGTTTTATTTCTAATGAAACTGGAGAGAGATTTGAACTATACTGGAGAAATGCTCTTTATGGTATCCTGCATTTATACACAAACACACTCATACTAATCATTCTAATGGCTAAATATCACATACATAGAAGTAAATATATGGGAAAAAAAAATAAAATGACACAATACGTTGTAGCGTAGAAGTCTCTCCGATAAAATATCTTTTGGGCACCAGACTGAAAAGGTTGACATTTACCTTTAACAATCATTTTACATCAATTAATTTGGAGAGAAAAGAAAGTTTAACCCAGCTGCTCACTTCCAGGCTCCAAAAAAAGACAAAACCACACCATTAAATTAAGGTTTCAGTTGGTTCTTATTAAATAACTCAAACAACATTAAACTTAAACTTAACATTAAATAAAAGTTCTTTAACCAAACAAAAAAAAATGTGTTGGGTGTGAAAGGGGAAGGTGAGCAGATGCAGGAGGATGTGTGAGGGGAGAGTGTCACTGAGGTGTATGGATGGGTATGCAGCTCCACTGTGAGGGTTTATGGAATGATGAGGGTTTTCTTTGACCAGTTCACTTCTTCCAGGTTAAGTTGTAGATGTGGGGTAAATATGAAACAGTGATGGGTCCAAGAGCCAGGGTGAGGTGGGTGATGAGGGGTATTGGGGGTGAGAGAGTCAGAGAGTCCAAAAGAAGCCAGGAGAGTTTGGAAAAAACAATCACTTGACTCAGGGGGGGT
Organism: Siphamia tubifer; assembly: GCA_020466265.1. NCBI lineage: Eukaryota > Metazoa > Chordata > Actinopteri > Kurtiformes > Apogonidae > Siphamia > Siphamia tubifer. Next base: position 43,807,735 of record CM035796.1, read on the forward strand.
GAAGGTGTAGGGTGACCCAGGTGAGATGAAAGCTGCTGAGTCCAAGCAGGAACTGTTTTACCCACTCCAGGGATTCCAGGCTTTTCTCTCTCCAGTCCACTTTTAGTTTCTTCTTCCCAGTTTCTATTCAGTTTTCACTCTTTTTTTCTTTCCTCTCACTCCTCCTGATTTATGTTCTGACCTCCTTCCTGTCTCTGCTTTGCTTGCTCCTCCTCTTACCTCAGGTGTGCCTCCTTTATAGTTTCCCCTCCCAGTGATGTCACAACTCAAAGCACCTGCTACAACGTCTATAGTATCCACTTTATTTTTCTCTATTATTTCCATGTCATCACCCCTGACAGAATGTTATGTATTATGTGAAACAAAATGTATGCAATGTTTTCTAACAAATAAAATAATAATAATAAAAAACTTGTATTCATACCAAAGAAAGGCTACCTGTAAAGTTTGAAGTCATAATTTTCCCATCTGTATTCTGATGGATAAAATACACACAATATATTTAATGCACGACTGGACTGGTTTTACAATCTACAAATATTTATGTTACACACAACTACAGACAAATACTCATGGGTATCCAATCTGTGGACACTAATATATTGACAGTTATCAGGGTTTTTTTTTATTTTCAGAAAAAATTCAAAATACAATATCATGTACACTGACAATTTATGAAAAACAACAAAAAACAAATCCAATGTCACGAATAGTGTTACAGTGGAAAAAGCCAAGGGGGTTAATAATTTTTTTTTACCACACAACTAAAATACACAATCACTTCTAGTGTCAATGCCTGGACAATGTTCTTCTTTTTTCTCTGCGTAAGATTCATTCCTGTGGTGCATCGATGGCCATTTGAATTTAAGTTTGTCTAGTTTATTATTTTATTTATTGTTTATTTACACTGTCCTCTAATGGACACAAACTGTATTGTATTTTATTATATGAAGTTAATTATTAGTTGACTTTGTGGTCTGTTCATCTGTAGTTCCCATAATTCAACACCAGATGGCGCCGTTTTTCCAAAACTGACCTGGAGGTTTTTTTGTTATTTTATTTTATTTTATTTTTATTATTTAAATTATTTGTTTACTTTTCATGACCGGATATAGTTTTATTTCATTATGGTGTAAGATAACTGTCAATATATTAGTGTCCACAGATTGGATACCCATGAGTATTTGTCTGTAGTTGTGCATAAAATAAACATTTGTGAATTGTCAAACCAGTCCAGTCGTGCATTAAATATATTGTGTGTATTTTATCCATCAGAATACGGATGGAAAAATGATGACTTCAAACTTTACAGTTAGCCTTTCTTTGTTTTGAGTACGACTTCCCACAAGTGACTCAACTGTCCAAAGACGTAATTTAAAATTAAGAATGAGTACTCGTAAGTTTAGCGAAAAAGTTCTCACCTTAATTTGTTCGCATCGAGCGATTTATTTTCATCGGAGCGGAGTCAGAAAATGGCGTCTCAAAACATCATGTGATCGTTCTCGACCAATCGAGTTGCTGATTTTATTTATTTATTTATTTATTTATTTATTTATTTATTTATTTATTTATTTATTTATTTATTTATTTATTTTACAACAGATCAGTTGACAGCTTGCGTGGTTCCGGTCACATTAGTAGAAAAATTCTTCCAAACATCCTCCACAGTGGACAAATGACTTCTAAGTCCTAAATAGTGCTTTATATCCATCACTAAGACAATACTGTATATGTGTGGTATATTTAAGAGCTACATTGTTTGACTCCTCGTTGTGTTCGATACACACCATGGATCATCCAGGTAAATGACCTGCGTGACGTTATTTACCTGTTCACCCACTGAACATCTTTGGATAAATAGTCTTATTTGTTTGTGCCGTTAAAGTTATTGTTGTGCTATTATGGTTTTTAAGTTATTAACAATTCTTTCAAAGGTCATCCTGGGGTCACCCAGTCCCCACTTCCGCCAAATTTAACCAAAATAGTCTGGTTTGTTTGAGCTTCGTTTGTGCTATTATGGTTTTTAGGTTCTTAACAATTCATTTAAAGGTGTAATTTTAACCAAAGTAGTGGCGTTTGTTTGTGCTGTTATGGTTTTATAGATATTACATAATGTTTCAGCTGTTAACATCAGACAAAGCCAATAACCTCGTCCTCCTCCGCTCTAAGTTAACGACAAGAAATAGTTTTTTTCTTAATTTCAGGTTCATTATATGCATTAATAACACCTGGAGCACAAATCAGATTCAAGACATAAAGTTATTATCCAGGCTGGCATTTTTTCTTTCGTAGTTCTAACTGTTTAGGTGCGTTTTTCACTCAGACTCCAGTCAACCAGTCAAACTGTTGGGATGTCACCCTGAACAAGAACTGCAGGTAAATATCTATATTTTTACATGTTACAGTGTTTTGGTTGTTTTGTTATTGTAGAAAAAAAAATAATGCAAGGATACAATGGTCAGAAGATGAGTTTACTATATTAATATTGTTGTTTAATGTTCAGACTTCTTTATACATTTGTGTTGCTGTGCTTTGACAAACTGCTAGGCTACACATGATATTTTTGGTAACAGCTATTTTATGTTTTTCTACTAAACAGTAATTGTTTGAGTGATTATTGTTAATAGCTGGTTTATAAGGCATTGTTACCTGTAAAGTAGACAGACTATCATACCAATTATGAGTATTTTATGGTGGACATACAAACAGTAAAATTTATAACAAGGTTTAATAAATTACTTTTGATATTTTACCCTTTTACAATGTAACTGTTATTTTAATTATTACTTTCCAGCTAAATTAATTCTTTGAATTACATTTAAGTAAATAGTTATATTATTTTCCGTAAAAACTGATTTTAACCATAGTATTCATTGAAAAAATACACACTTTGTTTTATTTTATTTAAGCATTACATGACTTTAGCTCAAAATAGAACAAAAAAATAGCTGGATTTTAAACAAGCATACACAAACTATGAACACAAACTATGAACTGAAGAAATGATTTTAAAAGGATATTTACAAGCACGAACTATTTACAAGCATGAAAGAAAAAGAAAGAAATGACTAAATATGACTGCAGATGAGGTACATGAAGTAATGAAGTCATCACTCTTTTGTGTAGAACACAGCATGTGGGTGTATTTTTTTGTTGTTTAATGAGCTTTTCACTCCACTTCCCAGGTCATCGTACATCTCCCACATACATGCAGCCCTCCTGCAGTAGGACACATAGTGTCCAAGAGTATCCTGGGTCAAACGTCCTCAGAAAGCAATGACTGCCCCCAAGGTAAACGTGGTTCCTTGGAGCACCAGAGTGGAGGGAAATTCACTTAAAGTGAATTCCCTGTGCAGCTGCTGTGGAGTTGATGTAAAATGGCTGCCAAGGTCAGTGTCAAAGCACAGAAGTTCTCCCAGACTGTAGCTGTGAGTAACCATGCCTGCACACAGCACTTTTCCTGTATTGAGGTTTTTGTTTTTTTTTAATTCAGGGGGACACTGACATGTATTTTGGATTGGCCTGAGGCAGGGAGACTCAGGAAGGCTGAGTCCTTGTTCCACAGCAGTCCCAAGATGAGCCATGGCAGAAGTCTGCAGGACAGTAATGGACGTGGAAACAAACACAACTTCCCTTGTGGTTTGTTTGCTGAGATTGCAGGACTGTGAGGAACACTGCTTGGTGAAATAAACCCTTGGAAGACCCCTCAGTGTTCTTTCCAGTACAGCACAGATGTGGCACTGTGCATCCACTTGGACGGCACCAGACTTGAAGTGGACGGCTTTGAATATTGCCCTCAGTAGTTGTGCCCTCTGTACATAGACCTGTTGGGTCACACCCTGTGTGGCCATGGCTTTCAGCAGCTTTAGGAACTGGTTGTCACATTCATTGCTACAAACAGTGTTTGGAAAAGAAAGGCTGTCACAGAAAGCACAACATAAACTGTGACAAAGTGCATCAAATGCACAGGTGTTTAGCACACACTCTGGATTTGACACATTTAACAGGCTGTTGATGATTTCCATTTTTTAACAATTGCACTTTGACTTTTTTCTGCTTCACAGATGTATCTGCATGTAGCCATTCACTACAAGGAGAGAGGTAGGAATTCATCTTCCTTTTTTTGGGTGGAACCACTAGGCCTCTCCAGTTTTTAACAGTGTCCTCATCTGCTGCAGGAATGTTTGTAGCAGTGTCAGATTCCTCACAAGTGTAAGCATGTGTTTTTGTGTTTGCTTTGATGTGGACAGTAGTAGATGCAGGGGTAACTCCTGTGACACTCATTGTTACAACAGCTCCCTTCTCCTCACGTTTCTCTTTTGCAGAACAAATTTGCATTTTTCCTTCAATGAAGGCAAGATGACGAGTTCCAAATCTATCCACCCGAATGGGTCAATTGTGGTTTTTAAAAAGTCCATTCTTTAGGTTTTCGAACTCAGCTTCAACAGCAGCTGAGCTTGCAGTGATGCTGGTACTTGTGAAAAGAGGGACCATTATTCCTGTCCAGAGTGGTCAGTAACTTCCAAGTCTTATTATATGTGGAATAATCTTAGGGAGGTAGTGGATATTATCTGGATCCCCATTAGCCATGGCCAGTGACCTGCTCTCCTCACATATTTCTGTCACCCACAGTTGGACGTTTGTCTGGATCTGATGACACGCATCCACTTGTTCCTGATCCTGTTCTTCACTCTTTTCTTCTGGAATGGTGACAAAGTCTTCTGCACTTTGAGCTTTCAGGTATTTCTTGCACATTTGTGATGTGAGAGGGGCTCCAGAACTGTCATTACCCTCCGCTTCACTGAATGCCACAATAGTGATGGCACGTAAAAGTTCCTTTGCATGCTCCAATGATTGTGACTGAAGAAGCTGCACTATTGACCTTACAAAGAAATGTTTAATGTCATGTGTTTTCTTTTTCAGGCAGTCCCACTGACAGACCATTTTGATGCAGTGTGCAACATCAACCCTAACAAAACAAGGTGGGAGTTTTGCACATTGATTACCCAGTAGTAAGGCAAGGCAAATGTATTTGTATAGCACATTTCATGTACAGGACAACTCAAGGTGCTTTACACAAAAACAGAAACAGAAGAAAATTAAAACCATAAAGATGCATTAAAAGACAATTAAAATCAAGACATAAAAACATTATAAAGCAAATAATAATCTAAGTAAAAGCTCCAGTGAACAATAATGTTTTCAGGCCTGATTTAAATGAACTGACTGACCTCAGATATTAACACTAGTTAACACTAGTTAACAGTAGTTAACACATGTTAACAGTTGTTCTCAGACCTCAGGTATCCAGGTAGTTTGTTCCACAGTTGAGGAGCAGAGTAACTGAATGATGCCTCACTTTGTTTCGTTCTTATCTTTGGAACACACAGTAAACCTGTTCCTGATGACCTATGACCTCAGGGCTCTGGATGCTTCATAGGGAACCAGTAGGTCTAGGATGTATTTGGGTCCAAGGCCGTTTAGTGCTTTATAGACCAGGAGTAAGATTACACTGAAGCATTCATTAATGTCGGTCTTCAGATCAGGTAGAGGGGTAAAAGCCTTGACCACAGCTCCCAAAATGGCCAGAGAAAAATCACTGCCAACTTGTTTTGGAACAGGTGCACCTGCACGAGTCCATTCTGTCAGCCACTGTGTGATGGCATAAACATCATGCTTCTCCCACAGCATTTGCACCACTGGGACACTTGAGCTGTTAAGCCCTGTCAGAAGTCCCTGATCCAGGAAAATATGTCCAGATGAGCCATTTGGTGTCACTAGTTTCCTTACTACTGAGCCAGTTGTATCCAAACATACTGTTGAGTATTTGTTCCTTATTAAGCTCTTGTACACATGCATTTGTGTTTGACTCCAGTAGTGACAGAAAAACGTATCCAGTCCAGTGTCTTTAATATTACTACTATGAGGGACAGTGTATTTTAACATCTGCAATAACAAAATGGATCCTTGTCACCTAATTCTAAATCATTTCTTGCTTTGCTTTATGCAGTGTAGCCAAGTTAGGTGGATGACTTGGTTCAGGATCACCAAAGTCCATCAACTTCTTGGCCTGTGATGTCCGCCATACATGAGGTTCCATCCTTCCTTCGCTAAGTTCTCTGGCTATTTGCACCTGCATGTTTCCAGACATGAAAGGCTTTGAACATCCAGTGTGGAGGGAGTGGTCAGCGTTGTTGATGGAGCATTTGAATGTCATTGGGCTGTTCATTGCTGCCTCTCTATCACATGCCATCTCCAGATAACCACTGCACTCTTTGCAGTAGCCTCTGATTTCAATCTAATAGTTTGTAGTTGATGGATGGACCTTGGCTCTTTTATAAATAAATGTGCAGGGACTTTTCACTGTCTTCCAAATGTCCTCATTTATGACATGAGTCCAGGTGCCAGGCTTCACAATGGTATCTTGTCTTTTTTTACTTTGACAATATTTGTCATTGTATTCGACCTGTTTAGGAAAAAACTCTGTCCATTCATCCAAAGGAACATGAAGTTGAAAAGTGTGACAGTGTTTTAGTCCACTGTAGAGGGAACCTGACTGTGTCGTCAGTTTCAGGATCAGTCGTGTCATGACTGAACCCTAAAGTTGACCAGATGTTGTGCCTGTTTAATTTAACAAAGGTGTACAGGGCCTTTGCACAAATGTTCTTTTCCAGCTGCTCACTCAGCTCTGTCCATACAGTAGCATTTGGAGTGGCTATGTTAGCATTTTGGAGTATGGCCCCTTTTGATGTGCAGACAACTGCAAAGATGGAATCTTTGTCCACTGTAGGTTTTTGGGGCATCTAGTTTAAGAAAACACATCAAATTAATTTGCTTCTATTTTTAATATAAATGATTAGATTATATGAAGGTCTGTTGACATTTTCCAGAGGTGGGAAGTAACTAAGTAAAAGTACTTTATTACTGTACTTAAGTAGACTTTTTAGGGATTTGTATAAACTTGAGTATTTATTTATTCTGGAAACTTTTACTTTAACTCCTTACATTTATATAAATATCTGTACTTTATACTCCTTACATTTATATAAATATCTGTACTTTATACTCTTTACATTTATATAAATATCTGTACTTTATACTCTCTACATTTATGTAAATATCTGTACTTTATACTCTCTACATTTATATAAATATCTGTACTTTATACTCTTTACATTTATATAAATATCTGTACTTTATACTCTTTACATTTATATAAATATCTGTACTTTATACTCTCTACATTTATGTAAATATCTGTACTTTATATTCCTTACATTATCTCAAATGTAGAACTGTATCTCAGAATTTTGACTTTTTAATCTAACAACATTCACTTTTTATCTCATAATTAGTGTCCACAGATTGGATACCAGTGAGTATTTGTCTGTAGTTGTGCATAAAATAAATATTTGTGAATTGTCAAACCAGTCCAGTCGTGCATTAAATATATTGTGTGTATTTTATCCATCAGAATACGGATGGAAAAATGATGACTTCAAACTTTACAGGTATCCTTTTTTGTACGACTTCACTCAAGTGACTTCACTGTCAAAATTACCCATTAAATTGTCCAGATTTCATCAACAAATCCTCCTTTGTTGGAAATTGGCTTTCAAACATAACTTTACTCCTCATAACTCTTCAATTTGGAATAACAGGTATATTCTGTCTAAGAGAAAGTCTTTATGTTTTGGAGACTGGTTGGAAAAAGACATCTGGTCTGTTGTACATTTAATGGATTCAGAAGGAAATCTTTTTGAATACGTTGACTTTATTAATAAATATAAAATGACATGCACCAGGCAACAATACTTGGAAATTACAAGAGCAATCCCTGATGCAATGTTGAAAATAATCAAAGGTATGTTATCATATGACAAAGTACTGCCATTTTTACCTTTGACTCTTATTAATGATTTAAACTTCACAGAAAAGAAATGTACAAACAAAATTATAAGAGGTGCGGTTACAAACACACTGTTTCCACTCCCACTGAAAAGAAGAAATATTTTGCAACAGTTTTCAAAGGATGAGATTAAAAAAATCAGAACCAGATACCTCTCCCTTCCAGTTTCACCCAAGGCTAAAGAAACCCATCTGAAGATAATAAATGATATTTACCCCTGTAATGATTTTCTTAGACAGAGATTTAATTTAGAAAAAAAATGACTGTACATTTTGTGAATCTCAAATTGAATCATTGGAACACCTTTTTTTTTTAGTGTGAATATGTGAAAACTTTCTGGAGATCCTTTCAAAATTGGATATCTGAAAATGATTCAAATTCACCTATTCTAAGTTATGATGTCATTAAATTTGGTGTTTTACTGGAGGATAGAAAAAGGGAAAATGTATACAATACCATAATTATTCTAACCCAACAGCATATACACAGGTGTCATTTTATGAAAATAAGACCATTATTTTGTATTTACATGAATGAACTAAAAAACTTCAAAAAAGCACTTAAATATATTAAAACCAAACAAGCATGGAATGTAATAAATTTGTTAAATGCCTTGATTCAAGATTAGACCGATCTCAAATTTTTATTTTGTTTGTTTAGCTTATGTGTGTGTATTTTAATTTAATTCTTTGTGACTGTATTTTTTGTCTTTATCCTTTTATCCAATGTTGTATCTGTTCTATATAGGAAATGTTCCTTAGTCTGAAATGTTGGAAATGTGTTTTTCATGAATGTAACTGCTAGATTTTGATTCTGAATAAAGATATTAAAAAACAAAAAAAAAAAAAACGTTCTACTGTTAGTTGTGGAGGGAGGAGCGTCTGCTAAAGTCACCTCTGATTGGCTAGAAAAGTTAAAAAAAAAAAAACAACTATATTTGTATAGACATGTCAAGTGTTTTGATAAAGTTTCCAGGAAACAGTGGTTGTGCAGAAATGTCTATAAAGTCACCTGCTCTATGCACTGGACGTATATAAAAGGTAGGTGGATGTTTAAATATACATTTATTCTTTATGTTTGTCAACTATTATTACATTCTGACACAGAAGTTGTGTTTTATCAAGCAGGAATGTCCAGTGAAATGACAGTAAACCGTAATGGAGGATGAAATTCAATGGAAAAACTATGAAATGTGGAGATAGATTTGAGTTATTAATGTCATATTCTGTCATATCCTAGAACATGTTTGTACTGGAATGTGAAGAACACTTCCTTATAAAGATTTTATTTATTTATATATATGATCTTCGACCCAGTTTTGCTCAGGGACTTTTACATGCGGTACCCCGACAAACCAGGTAGACCACCGGGTGGCGTCCATGGGGGGGGGGGGGGGGTATGTTTGCTTTGTTTTGCTGTTTGTTCCGTTTCTCGTCCACGCCCCGCAGCGGTTTCTGATCATGAGATGTGGTGCAGCTGCATGTTGTTGAGCTCCTTATTTAAGATCACCTGTGATTTCCATCCAACACCAGATTATTCCGACACCTTGGTGTGATCATCCAGCCTTTTCTTGTTCCACTCGTTTCAAGTCTCAGTTCCAGCTGCTTTAATTTCTGTTAAACTTTTTTGTTTCAGTTCCTCTGTGAGTGTCCCAAGCCTCTCGTATCCAGCGGCTGATGTGATTTTGAGTTTTTTTAGTTTCGTTTCCGCCTCCAGTTTTTTGCTGTGAGTGACTTTTTTGTTACTTTTCTCAGCCTGTCCGAGGATTTTACGCTGACGCTCATTGTTCTGTTTTTCTACCAACGTTCTCCGCAAACACCTCAGTTCTCTTTTTTTCTTCTTCCCCAAGTAGGGAAAATAAAGTCGCTGTCTAAACGTCAGTACTGTGTCAAGTGTCTCATTCTGCGTTTGGGTTCGACCCCACGGTCGGAGGACTTCACTAGTAGATCTGACACCAATATTCCTTTGGACTAAAACCTATTCATTTTAACTATTTCATATTTTGAACCCAGACTGATCTGGGAAACTTGATCCAACCATCATTTAAGACTTGAATTTTCTTTATCACTTACACACATGTGGGAACATTAGTTTACTTTGGTTCCAGAAGCATTTTATTTGTAGACCAGTGTAGTTAGGTGATAATGATCTAGTTGAATATGATCAGGTGATAAACAGCAGCTGTTTACATTGAATTAACTTCATTATATTTATGTTGTTTCTTTGGGTAAAGCCCAGAACTGTTCCATCCCCTGTGGATCCATGGTCTGAGCGTAGAGCAGGTTCACACTTTTAAACACCTGGGGACACACATGGACACCTGTCTGTCCTTTGGACAACACACACACACACACACACACACTGTGAACAAGAAGGTACAGTAGCGTCTGCACATGCTCAGTAAACTCAGCACAGACATTTGAACCCTTGTTTCCAGGTCACTCTGTGAATCCATCCTCACCTAGAACATCTAAGATAAGATAAGATAAACTTTATTGATCCCACAACAGGGAAATTCACATGTTACAGTAGCCAGTGATGTAGAGCAATAGAGGGACAGTAAGAGAAGAAACATATAGATAATTAAATAATATGTACACAAACACAGATATTAAGAAAAAGAAAAATACTATATGTTATGTACACTATATAAAATATATGGGATTGAAAAAATATATACAGGAGGAATAAAACTATGTGGAGATGATAAATAAGAATAATATATAAATATATTTGTATTAATTGCACATAATAGAGAAATTATTGTCTCAACCTGCTTCAACTTTTTCACCATCAAACACTAAACTAAACTGTCCCCAATATTAAACCAGGCAGTAAAATCACCCCCCCCCCCCCTGTCAACTGCACAGGTGTTTAACGATGAGGAACCCCCCACCCCACCACCATTGTTTCATGCCCCTCCCACAGAACCTCACTGGCTAAGAAAAACAATTCTCGAAAATCTTTGGTCCCTCTGCACTGTGGTTTTACTCATTTGATATGTTTTAATTGTTTTTATCCATTGTTTTGTGCAGTTGAGTGTGTTTTTAATATCTGACTGTGGTTTTAAATGTAGTTTTACAGTTGTGACAAAAGAGGAATTAGTGTTTTTACTTGGAACAAACAATAACCCCCCCCCCCCCCCCCCCCCTCTCTCTCTCTCTCTCTCTCTCTCTTCATTAAGTCACATCCAGATTAAACTCAGACCATATCAGATGTGTGATGCAGGTTTTTGTCCTAAACCCTCAGTCTGGTTCACCTCTGAACCGCTGCTCCACATCTGATGTTTGTCCATCATAGAACCACGTCTCAAACTCTGATGTGTTTTCAGTGTTTGTGTGACTGATGTGGATTCAGCAGAATGGATCAGTGTGAGGACACAGAGGAGGGAGCGTCTCCCTCAAGACCTCCAAAAGGAACCCCCCAAGACCTGGACCTGAAAGACCCCTCATGACTCAGAGGTAAGACCACCATATGGATCTGTCCACCACTGTTCTCCATGTCAGAGCTCAGCACTAAAACCACTGACATCACTATTCACAGACCTGGACCAGGACCAGGACCAGGACCAGGACCAGGACCCAGCTGTGTGTCCATGAAGAGTGATGACTCCAAGGACCTTCGCATTTACTTCCGACAGAAATGTCCATCAGAGTCAGAGTACGTTATCATTATTCAATAACAACTCAAGTCAAACCATCTTTATAGTCAAGTGTGAAACAACAAGTTAAACAGAAGGAAAATGTTTCACCTACAGAACAATATGAATAACTTTACACCAGAGTGTGACTCAAAAACACTTGTATGTAAATGTTGATGTGAGCACAGACACATGGATGAACAGATCCTCCAGGACTCACCTGGAAACTGGCTTTGGATTCCCTCATGTGATGGACAGTGTTGTGTGTTCAGTTTTCAGTGCCATGTTTCCATACAGTAGTAGGTCTATCCATCAGCTGGGTGGAAATATGATGGTTGGCTGTGGACACACACATACAAATAGTCTGTCATTAGATTCACCTGGTTGGACTCAACAACATCTGACTAAAATACATTAATATTATTATTTATTTACACTCAATAATTATTAATGACCTAATTAACTTACAGAGGAAAGAAGTTTTTTCCAGTCCATGCATTTATGATATATTCCATTAAAATCATCCTTCAGTCATTAAATCTGCCCAGTACTGTTCCTTCTCCAAACCCACATGCTCCTTCTGCACATGCTCAGTTCTGTCCAGGTCCAAACTGGATGTTTCAGCAGAAAAAAAAATCCAGGACATGACATGTTCAAACTCTCAATAATTTACTTTTTTCTTCTTGTAAACAATGAACAAAAACAATATTTGCATCTGTTTGTCTGATGCAGCCACATCTTTTGAAACAAAAAATATTTTTCTGCAAATATTTTAAACTATAAAATCTTAAGGGTGTGTGAAAACTTTTTCTACTATTGTAAAATTAAATGATTCTGATGTGATTTTGTTTTACTTTCACCTGAGTTTGTTGTTTTTTTTTTAATCAGAACTTCAGACTTTATTAATGTTCAGTGTCTTGATCATTTTCTAACACTTTGTTTGAAAACTAAACTCTCTGTTTTCCTGATGAACAGGATCCATCACAGACCAGAGTCCTCTGGACCTGGTCCTGGATCCAGTTCTGTGTCCTTCAGGAGTGACGACTCCATGGAGTTCCCACCAGACTTTTCTGAAACGTAAGTTTAATGTAAATGTCAGAGGCGACGACTGTTTATATAACATTTATCAAACAGTGACTTTAGTTTATAACGTGTTTATTTTCAGCTTAGATTCTTTACATTATTGAGTGTGTTTACATGACCATAAAAATCTGACAACAGAGTAATCAGATAATTAGAATTAGATCTGATGCATTTACATTCACTTAAAAACTGTGATTATCAAAAACTCTGCTTCAGACACTGGAGTCCATTATCAGATTTCTTTGAGTACATACACACAGTGATGATAGAATCAAACTTCCTGTTATTGTCTTCTGTTTATGTTTGACTACGTAACTTTTACACATGTGTAGATGGAAAAGAATGAAATAAATCTGATTAAACTGTATAAATGTAGGAAGACATTGGAGTATTAACAATAAATTCAGTTAATTTAATCAGATTTTTCATAATCCAGTGGTTATCTGATAAATCAGATGATCCTGTTTACATGATCACTTTAATAATATGATAACTCCACAGTCATGATCATGATCGTAGCATTAATGTGTGTGTAAATGGACTCATTTATTCTCAAAAGGTTTCTTGAGTATATATCATATTTGGCTTGTGTTTAATTGGTCAATAAATATAGAGGTTGGTAAAAGTTTCCAGTTTATTTTCCAGATTTCACAAGGTCAAACCACAGTCCCAATAAATACACTGTTATTGATAATATACATATAAAATCTACATGTGGTCGTCTTCCTTTTATGAAAATGTCATGTATTTAGCTAGAAAACTTACTGACATATTGTACTGTAAACTTAGCTGCATTTGAAGACAATGGCGAAGTGCACCAAAAACAGCAAAGGGGGTGGGGCTTAAGGTGGACTGACCCTTCTGAATTGTGATTGGCTTACAGGTGTCCCTTTGTTTAGTGTGAACAGACTGTTCAGTAAATGTTCTTCAGTGTGTGAAATGACATTTCTATGGAACTAAAGTGAGTTCAGTCCTGCAGCCATGAGGTCACTGATGTGGATCCTGATGAACTGAACTAAACCTGTTGATCAACTCAAACACTGAGTGTGAAGTTCCAAACTCACTCACATGTTGGTTCTCAGTGGGATCAGCAGGACCAGGACACCTGTCCCACTACAGGGGGTCATGTGACTGATGTTGACGTCCAGGTGTGTCCACCTGTTGGTGTGGACAGACATAATGTGAGCTGATTGTTGATGGTTGGTCCACAGAGTGGAGCAGCAGAGCTCAGATGTTCCCACTGGTCTACAGGATCAGACTCAGCTGGACCACATATTTCAGGTGTGTACATGTCCAACATCTACTGGTCCATCTGTTCTGTCCAATCATCTACTGTTTTCAGACCAGTGGACGTCACTGTGTCCAACATGGACCTGAGCTTTGGTCCATGTTGGACTTTGTGTTTTTCATCATGTTTTGTGTTCCAGCTGCTGGAGGAGAACATCTGCACTTTTGTCAAGAACCAACTGAAGAAGTTCCACCAGGTTCTGAGTACAGATTACCCAGAATGCTTAGAGAGTCTGAGAGATGAGGATGAAGAGCAGAGGAAGAGCTCAGAGGCTTTTCTGAAGATCACACTGAACTTCCTGAGGAGACTGAAGCAGGAGGATGTGGCTGAGCGTCTGCACCGCAGTAAGATGATTCTGTACAGAATGAACAGACTAGGCCTGGGCCATAAACCCAAAATGTACTGTTACTGACATTTACTACCATCACTGCACCACTACCACTGATGCACGGGTCGATGTATAAACGACCTGCAACTGTTCGTTTTTTAAACTAACCTGCCCGCAACTCAGGCCACAACAAATATATTGGATCGAACCGACCTGCTTCTGGACCCGCATTTTAAAAAAGTAGTCAATGGTCTTTATGAACATCACGTGACTTTACTCACACACCTGAACATCACATGACCTTTGACCTTACTCACATACCTGCATTTATTTCTGTTAAAATTCCATGTCATTGTTTGTAAGTTAATATGTTGAGAAAATATTTTTGTTCTGCTTCATCATTCAAAAGTTATCAACGCTAACGCAGCATCTAAACCAGGGGTCAACAACCTGTAACACCCAAAGAGACATTAGAACCCGGTTTCCATGGATATAAAAACACTGGGAGCCACTCATCATCTTTAAAAATATCAGCTAATGTGTCCCAAACCTTACTTTTTTTGTTTGTATGTTTCCACTCTCCCAACTTCATTTTCTCTCTTGCTCCCTCCATACCGTAGGATACTGACCACGTTGTACGACTGTGACTCAGTTGGTAGAGTCAACCCTTCAGTCCAGTGATTGAAGGGTTGGTGGTTTGTGTCCTAGCTCTGGCTGTCTACATGTTGAAGTGTCCTTGGGCAAGACACTGAACCCTGGCTTAGTCTCCCAGTAGGACTGACAGAACCTTATAAACCTACTGGCAGGCCCGGAGTGGGCCCCTTTTTCAGCCCGGGAGTTTTATACCCAAAGCCGGCCCACTTTGCTGTGGACGAGGAATTTAAATAAATTAACCATAGCGAGCTCTTATGATGCCTTTTTAATGGGTATAAATTCAGGTATATTGATAAGTCTAATTTAACAAAAACAGGTTAAGAACAAAACACAGGGAAAACCGTGATGTTGTTTTTGTTACCCCCGCGGGAGGAGAAGGCCATGAAAAGACAATTGAGCAACTAGGCTCCTAGGTGTGTGCTTTCGGAGTCTCCTTCTGACGTTCCCGCCCCGTGGAGGTTGAATTCATTGGAACCACACCCCCCGCCCAGTGACGTCAATCACTGGGTAGAAAAAGACACATAGTTACATATTATTGGGTACAGTAAGAAATTCGTATTTTCATAAGAACATCTCATTGGTTAAACACTTCTAAGGAGTGGCTACTTCCCAGGCGGGAAAATTCTAACCTAGAACAAAGAGATTCTTAACACTCCTTTGTTCCCTAATGGAAAATAACTAAATGTATGTATGCATGACAGATGAAGGTGACTACAGGAATCCTAAATACACACATGTTAAAATATTTACTTCACATATCCCTCCTGTTGTTCTTATGAAACATCAATTATTACCCGTCCTAGCGGCTGAGGATAACAACATCATTACAAAAACTCACAGGAATATACAGTCCAGGGAGAGGCAAAAACCCCTGAAGTACTACGGGTCAAAATTCCCCTCCGTCCCCCACAAGGAGCGAACACCAAATGGCCTGGAACATAAACTTAAAACATCATTATGCATAGATTCCCTGCCACCTTCATCTCCCATAGCATGTACCTAAGTAGACATAACATGATTATAATAAGACTAAGAACAACAATAACAATAGTATAAAAAACAAAACAAAAATGGTAGGGAATAATTGTAAAACAGTAATAAGGCACTTATAAAAGCATTAACAGTTATGATTGTAAACACATCTACTCTAATACTGCTACACACAGAGATACATGTCCCCTTCCTTACTCATATTCCTCCGAATCTGGGAACCAATCATGCTCCTCCTCCTCTGGTTCATCTCTGTCAATTACACGCATCCTTTGAGCATACATCACATCATTATAGCAAACAAGACTGCCTGAAATCATTCTCTGAATTGCTGCTTGTAGGCAGGGTACTATGCAACAGAAAATTATAAAAATCACAACGATTACAATCACAAATGGCATCAATATTTTTAGCAAAATCTGCCACCAGGCACCAATAGAGAACCAGGAAAATGGATCCCAGCCAGCGGATTTCTCATCAGCACGCTGCGCTTTGGACACATCCTCCATGGCTTTCATTGCCTCATCAAACTTGGTGCCTGAACGCATGTTATCGGGAACATAGGTGCAGCAAGATTCTCCGATCATCTTGCATACTCCACCTTCCTTTGCAGTGAGAAAATCCAACGCCAATCTATTCTGTAAGGTCATAAGCCTGAGAGAAGTTAATTCTCCCTTAACCTCAAGTAACGCTGTTTCAGTTGCATTAATGAAAACACTCATTCTGTAACTTACAGTTTCCATTCTAAGCATAACCTTCCCAACCCCGAACCATGGAAATAAGGATAAAATCACTTTTTCCCCGTTGTTCCATAGCTTGTGGTCTTGCGGAACGTTACTTCCCCATACAGAATCATGTGGTTGCATTCCACTGCTCCTTTTGCGTCGCTTTGGTGGAGATGTAATATTAGTAGCACACACTACGTAAGTGTGATCAGTAAGCATCACTGGGGCACAGATACCACTCCAGTGTGCTGGAAGGTTCACCAAAACATTTGGTCCGCAAAGCCAAAATAAACCATCTACAGGATAAGTACCATTTTGTTTAGGGATAAAGGGGTATCTGCTTGATGATAATTTCCCCCAACCGGTTGGTACGGTGAAATTGTAGCGATACTGCTTTCCATCATGCCAGGTATGCACGTACAGGGTTTTGCATTGCTCAGGTTCTAAGGACCCCACAGGAACTGCACCATTCATGTGCACACAGAATGGTGCTTGCCCTGTCATTCTGGCATATGGTGTCACTATGACAGGTATGTTTGACACTTTTAAAGTTAGCTGTTTTACACAAGGTGGAATAGTGCCTGCAACATAAATATCGTTACTCGAGCTGTTATACTTCACTATAGTCTGAGTATACATAGAGGGGTAGCCCTGGGAGGCCAGTTCTACTATGCAATCTGTTCGATCAGTATCGGCTAATGGCAATGCATCTACTTTAGGATGCGTGGTAGATATAGGAATATACGCGCAAACATAACAGCTATCATCAGTGTGAGTTCTTGCCGTTAGGGCCGCATATCTATACCACGAATTTGTTTGGAATTGGTGTTTTATGTCCCATTTTCTTGTTGTAATTTGTGCAATGGTGCCCATCGCCTTGGTCGGTGGGGATTTAGCGTTGTCGAGGGGAGAGAAGATTTACAGAGAGTTAATCTAAAAGCTGGATCTTTACCCACCGCGTAAGGATACAAATGCATAATCCGACAATCATCTGGCCAACAACCAGTAACCCCCCCTTTTATTGAAAGATCCAGTCCTATCCTTTGACCTGGTGGACCGAAGGTTTTTAGAGTAAAGGCCCCGAAATGAAGTTTAGCTAGTTCAGCAGTCGGTTCTGGTGACCAATCAGTACCTGTATATGCCACCACTGTGCCCCAAGAGAGTCTATCAAGAAAATCATCGGCTAGGTACCAATCATGCCACCTGTAGTAAGTACCTTCATGACCACAACTTAATGGTTTCAACAGAGAAAAAGGAATTTTGAATGAGTAATCTGAATCATTACCAATACAAAATCTGACTTCAGAAACCAGGTCAATGTTAGCACAGTAGTCCTCTTCAGGGGACCTTGCCTTAGTTAGTTCACATTGTTGAACTAGTCTCTTCTGTCGCATGACACTCTGACGGTTCACAACACTGAAAGGTTTGGAGGTAGTTAGGGGCTTTTGTAGGGTGTCATTGTCGTTGGGGATGTTGGGACCTGGAACAGTAACCTGGACCTTAAATATGGTTACTACCAGCAGCAGTCCTGTGACCACTGCTATGGCTGATAGGGGGCTCATTGTGACGTCGCAGTGCCCAACCTAAGTTGTAAAAACACTGTTGTTTTCTTGTAGCAATGACCACCAGTGGCCACTGTTGACGTCACAGCTTACCAATGAAGTCCTGAGTCTAGACGATCTAGGAGATCAGTTGGACCTTTACCTCGTGGCTGGTGGGTTGGTATCAGTTGGGTTCTTCGGCGGGCAAGGGTTTTGATACCGCCCGACTTCCAACCTACCCAGAGGAGGTCGTTGCAGGACCAGCAATCACCAATTTGCAGTGCGATTGATGGACCCACGTTGATCTCTCAGCGATCTTTACAGCAGTTGGTGTGGCGATTTGGACCACGAACGGACCCTCCCACTTTGGTGAAGACCAGTGCTTTCTTTTAATGACTTTGATCAGGATCTGGTCGCCTGGTTTCAGCAGTACCTGTGGAGAGGAAAGAGAAGAAGACGGCAGATTACAAGCACTTTGAACTTGGTGTTCCTGGAATAATTTCAGCATCCAGGATGATAGAGGGTCTACCTCCCCTTCAGTCTCTGAGCTGAGTTTACCCTCCCACATTGGCAACCAGAATGGTCTACCATGCACTACTTCAAAGGGTGTAATACCTATATGGTTAGGAACAATGTGCATATACATTTTAACTAAAGGTAGACATTCTGGCCATGTTTTGCCTGTGTCTTCCATAGTTTTCCGTAACCTTGCTTTAACTGTGCCATTAGTGCGTTCCACCAGTCCTGCTGACTGTGGGTGATATGCACAATGGTTTTTCAGGGTAATGTCCAAATGCTGTGCCAATTTTTTTATTATATCATTAACAAAATGTGGCCCATTATCACTCCACAAAATTTCTGGAATACCAAACTGTGGAATTATCTCTTTGCATAGTGCTTTAGCTACTGTCAATGCATCAGCTTTTGCCGCTGGAACTACTTCTACCCATTTAGAAAAAGAATCAATCAATACTAGACAATACTTGTATGTACCGCTACGTGAAAGTTCAATGAAATCCATGTGTAATATCTGAAAAGGGTATGTGCCATGCGGTGTATGACCTCTCGTAGGTCTGACATTACCTCGTGAATTATGTCTGCAACACGTCAGGCAACTTCTACAAAAAGTTTTAAAATAGGTATTTAAACCTTGTGTTGTGTGAAATGCCTGTTGTGTTATATTAACCATCCCCCCTGTTGAAACATGGGAAACCCCATGGCTCAATTTAGCTGCTAAAGGATACAAGCTGCGCGGAAGGCAAGGTTTGCCGTCCACGTGGTGTAGTCCGTCTGCTGTCTGTACTGCTCCAGCTGTTCTCCATTGCTGTTTCTCGTTTAGTGGGGCATGACTCTGCATGTCTATTAGGACTTGTTTTGGGATGGTATCTTTCGGTTCTTTGGTGAGTGCCAGTACCTCTGTGGTTTCTTGTGTTGCAGCTTCCTTGGCAGCCTGGTCAGCCTTGCAATTTCCTTGGCTGATTTTATCTGTTCCTTTTGTATGGGCCTTGCATTTGCATACTGCAACTTTGTCAGGTAATTGTACTGCCTCAATTAGTGTTGTGAGTAGTTCTGCATGTTCTACTGGCTTCCCTGATGCGGTCTTCATTCCTCTTCTAGCCCATTGGGCTGCATAAGTATGCAATGTTGAAAATGCATATTGACTATCTGTGAAGATTGTGACCTTTTGACCTTGAAATAATTCACAAGCTCTAGTTAGTGCTATGAGTTCTGCTGCTTGTGCTGAGTGCGTACCTGGAAGTCTTTTAGCTTCCAGGACGATAGTATCCGTAACCACAGCATATCCCACCAGGTTCTGACCTGTAAGGGATTTTGAAGCGGAACCATCCACATACACATGAATACTATCATCCAAAGGAATGTCCTCTAGGTCAGGTCTGGGTTTACAACATGCAGCTGTTCTTAATTCGCATTTATGAGGATCTCCATCTTCCTGTGTGGGTAACAAAGTGGCTGGGTTCAGAGTGTTACACCTCTGGATTTTCAGATGTGGTTGTGATAGGAGTATTGTCAATACTCCTAAATGTCTTGCTGGTGACATGAATGACATATTCGTTGACGTGATCAGTAGATCCACTGCATGTGGAACTTTCAAGATTGTGGGGTGAAAAAGTAAAATTTCAGCTGAACTCTCCACTGCCAGGGCAGCTGCACACACTGCTTGGACACAAGATGGCAGTGCTGCAGCTACTGCGTCAAGCCGTTTGGAGTAGAAGGCTACAGGCCTGGGTTTGGAACCCGATTGTTGCATCAGTACTGACGTCATAAATCCATCCTTGCAGTCCACTGTCTGTATGAATTCTTTCTTATAATTGGGGAAGGCCAGAATGCCTGAATTCACAATTTTGTCTTTTAGCTCATCAAATGCTTCATTTGCTTCTGTAGTCCATGTCACTGGTTCATTCAGGGTCATTTCCGTACTGTAGATAATGTCAAGCAGTGGTTGCGTAATGGTTGCATAACTGGCAATCCAAGATCTGCAATAATTTGTTAAGCCCAGGAATGCCATTACTTGTTTCTTAGTTTGTGGTTTAGGGCATTCCCTCACTGCTTGTCTTCTTGCATCCATTAATTGTTTACCTTGTTGTGACACCTTATGTCCTAAGAATGTCACTTCCTCTTTGCAGAACTGTAGTTTCTTTAATGATGCCTTATTTCCTGTTTCTGCCAGATGTCGCATGAGGCGCTTGGCTTCATGACGATTTTCTTCTGCAGTTGGACTGGCGATCAGGATATCATCTACGTACAGTAGAACTTGTGTCTGACCTCCAATCTGGTGTTTACTGACACAAGCTTCAATTTCTTGAGAGAAAATTGTTGGACTTTCACAATACCCTTGAGGTAATCTTGTATATGTGTACTTTTTCCCATTGAATGTGAATCCAAACCAATGTCTAGCCTCTGGAGACAACGGTATGGAGAAAAAAGCATTGCTAAGGTCAATTACTGTAAAGTACTTGTTTTCTGGTTTCAGGGAATTCAATAGCGAATGGGGATCTGGAACACATGGGGCTCTGGATTGGACTGCCTCGTTGACCTTCCTAAGATCATGGGCCAATCTCCAATCTTCTGTTTCCTGCTTTCTTACTGGGAAGATGGGCGTGCTGCATTCACATGTTCTATCTTCTATTAAAACACCAGCTTTGACTAGATCATTAATTACTGGAAGTATACCTGCAATGGCGTCTGGTTTCAATGGGTATTGTCTAATTCTTGGTCTATATGACGTTTTAGGTTGGATGGTGACTGGTGTTGCTGTCTTTAATAGGCCCACATCAGTTTTTGATGTTGCCCACAACGATGATGGGACATCTTCCAGTTCCTCTAAGGACACATAGGTGTCACTCGAGGGTCATTCATTTGGTGAAGCCAAATGTTTCACTGGTTTAGCTGTGGTGACCCAGTTCAGGCGTTTTCTGCACGTCCAACCTTCCCATGGGTGGACAAATTTTTCAGTTCCATCCTCCAGGGGGACCCAACTGTTGGCTGACAACACATAGGTTTTCCTGGTCAAGGGTCCTATGTCTTTCCATTGATGTCCAATACTTTTGGTCAGTGAGATATGGGGGGTACTTGGTATTCCGGATCTCCATAAATGTTGTGCTTTGTCAGGCAATATTACTTGGACCCACGAATCACCATAGTTATTCCAGTACAAGTATTTAAGGTGAAGCCTTTGGGGTGTTAGGTGATTAAATTGTCTCTCCCAATCAGCTGTCCAGCTACCATAGGCCATAGTTACATGTAGGGGGTACAATGTTTGGGGTGTCCCTTTGGCTGGATTTTCTTTTAGTAGAGCTTGGACTACAGAGCCTGGTCCTTCTATGGACAGCTCTAAGGAACAGAACTTCCTTGGTTTGTCTGTGTCTTGCACTACATTAACATGGCATGCGTCATCCCTTTGTTTCACAGCTTTCATTCTACCTCGGTGGGGCACTACTGAGATGCCACATCTCATCATCAAATCTCTTCCCAGGAGATTCACTGGACAGTGGGGGCTCAAAACAAAAGCTGCAGTATGAAAGCAGCCGTCTTCATCTGTGAACTCAATGTTTTTGGACATAGGTAATCTTTCCTCTTGACCCCCTGCTGCCACAACTATAATACAGTGCTTCCCTGGTCTCAATCCTGGAACATCAGTGTCAGTGATAACTAATCGGTCAGCTCCACTGTCACAAAGAAATTTAATAGGGGTTTTATGGGGTCCCACTTTGAGGGTATAATATGGTCTTTCCTTTTCATTCAGTGTTAGATGGAAAATTTGAGTTAAGTCTAACACTTCTGTGGGTCCTTCATTTTCATCTTCACTCTCAGAATTGTCCACTTTTGTAGCTTCCTCTTCTTGATTCTTGAGGACTACTCCTTGGGGAGAGGGCCCATGAGTCTGGCGTCATTCCTGTTCAGGGAGCCAATTGGGGTTTCTTGGCAGAGGCCTAGATCTGGGCCTCTGGGGTTTTGGACAATCTCTGGCAAAATGACCACGCTCACCACAATTATAGCATCTGTCATTTCCAGGAATAGATTTTCTACGACCTTTCTGAGGCCTCCTGGGGCCTTTGAGCTGGGACCCTTGCTGATAGTGAACTTCACTCTCACTGTCGTATGTTTGGGGAAATGTGATTGCAGCTAATGTTTGGGCTAAAGCAATTGTTGATTGATTGCTTTTCTGCTGTTGTACTTGGAATGCATGCGAGGCCCACTGGAGAAGTTCATTTTTTCCTAGTGTACGATGTGTGACACAGTGTTTTGTGATGAAAGCTCTAATAGATGGGCGGAAATTGCTCATCAAATGTTGTGTTAAATTCACCTGATATGGGCTATCTGCGGCTGTGTTCTCATCTATGCCGCTATGGGACTTGTACACTTCTTCCAGTCGGGCTGCAAACTGGTATGGATCTTCCCCATCCTTCTGTTGGGTTTGGGTAATGAGGCTGTAATTTGGTCTGGGTCTGAAGGCTTCCATTATTCTGTGATCGAGACCATCGATCTGGGCATTCAATGCTTGCCCTGGTGGTATTGGTCTGCCGTTAACTCCCAATGCATTGTAGTTCCCTCTGACTCGGGCCCAATTATGTCCTAGTGCTCTCCTACATGCCCGTTCCACTTCTTGTCCATTCAGTTTGTAGCTTTCACATAACAATCTGAAATTCTCCATCCATCCTTGTGGATTTTTTGTAACATCACCTAAACCTTTGCATGCTTCAGTCATTTCAGCTTCAGACCATGGACGATACACCAGAACTGTTGGTTCATTATCACCTGCTATGCCCCTGTGTGGGTTGGCCACTTCCACTAGGGGGCACTGCAGTACTTCATTACACTCTTCTAAACCCGATGCGAACTCTTTAGTTCTGTATCTAGTACGATGACCAATAGGGGATGTACCCATGTTGTCTGACCCAGCATAGTATGGCTGTAGTTGCATTGAAAGTTCACCAGGGGGCGCCATTGGTGAAACTGGCTGTAGTTGCATTGAAAGTTCACCAGGGGGCGCCATTGGTGAAACTGGCTGTAGTTGCATTGAAAGTTCACCAGGGGGCGCCATTGGTGAAACTGGCTGTAGTTGCATTGAAAGTTCACCAGGGGGCGCCCTTGGTGGAGCTGCGGCTTGTACTACAGCTCTCGCGGCGGCTCTCGCCGCCTCTCTCTGATTTCTCTTTTCTTCCTGCCTCTGACGTCTTTGCGCCTCCTGCATCAGCTGTTGCAGATGCCAATAGGGGCTACGTCCCGTCTCCTCTTCCAGTTTCACTTCGCTTGAAGTCAGCTGTTGTGCACATCCGGTCGTAGCCTTTGCTTGCTTTCGTTCCTGTTTAATAGCACGCTGTGTTTCCCTCCTTTTCGCTTCCTTGATCCAAACCCCAATACATTTCAGTTGTTCCCGTATATCACACTTTTTCCCCTTTTGCACATTTTCTTTTAATTTTCAAGTTCTCTAAATTTTTTCTAACGAACCCGATTCTAATTTACCTTGGAAATTGTATTTTTTCCGCCAGCGTGTACAATAACGGCAGCTATCTGGAAATTGATGCTGCATGAATTTTACATCGGGCAAAGCTTCCTTAGTGTTACTGGATCCCATACTAATTTATTTTGGTGGTATTTTAAATCTCACGCGTACTTTCCACACAATTTAAATCCGGTGAGCTTTTAGTTTTTGTGTTTTTGACCTGGTACCAGTTTTATGATTAATCACTCACCGGAGCGTCCCGTCTGATAATATTGTATATCGTTTTTTATCCGCAGATTTTATAATTTTTAATCCACAATGTGGTTTTAATATTTTACGCGCCGTGTTTAACGGATATACGTAGTTTCGGTACTGTGCACATATAAAAACAAATTAAACCCCCAATTTGTAACACACACATTCATATACACACATACAAAAACAACATTGCTGGACAGATTCCTTATTCTCTAAACAACAAATGTCGGATCCCAGATCCAAATGAGGCTCCAAGCCTTCACCAGCCAATACCGGAGTCAGTTCTTTTAACTAAATTAACGAGTCTCAGACTCAACAAGAAAGTCCCAGACCTAACACCGACTCCGGTTTTACAGACACCCAGGTCGTCACGTGGCTCAAAATCAGATACACATATGAAATGTATTGGAATCTGTCCTACCGGTTTTCGCTGTGTGTCCCCAATCTGTTGGAATCCACTCTTAGACCCCAGGGCGTGGAGCGATCCGAGTCTTCTGAGAAGGGGGTTTTCACTTAAGAAAAAGAAATTAGGATGGCCGCCGGCAGCATGCGTCGCCCCCCCCCCCCCCCCACCCCCCCCCACGAATCGGTCACTCTTCGTCCTGCAGTCCCAGACTCTGGATTCCCGGGTTTCGGCACCAAAAACTGATAAGTCTAATTTAACAAAAACAGGTTAAGAACAAAACACAGGGAAAACCGTGATGTTTTTGTTACCCCCGCGGGAGGAGAAGGCCATGAAAAGACAATTGAGCAACTAGGCTCCTAGGTGTGTGCTTTCGGAGTCTCCTTCTAACGTTCCCGCCCCGTGGAGGTTGAATTTATTGGAACCACACCCCCCGCCCAGTGACGTCAATCACTGGGTAGAAAAAGACACATAGTTACATATTATTGGATACAGTAAGAAATTCGTATTTTCATAAGAACATCTCATTGGTTAAACACTTCTAAGGAGTGGCTACTTCCCAGGCGGGAAAATTCTAACCTTGAACAAAGAGATTCTTAACACTCCTTTGTTCCCTAATGGAAAATAACTAAATGTATGTATGCATGACAGATGAAGGTGACTACAGGAATCCTAAATACACACATGTTAAAATATTTACTTCACATATATGTTAACAGAAAACACTTCACTTTACTATTTTTAATATAAGTAAAATGAGAGAAAGATTTTAAAGGTAGAAAATCTGATAAAGATGAAAACATATTTAATATCAGAGGGCAGAGTCCTGCACGGGTTCGGGTAACCGCGGGTTACCCGTGGGTGAACCGCAGATTTTCACAAAACGGTGAAGAATGTTGTGCTGTGTCGGATACGGGTTCGGTTCGGGTCGGACGTGGGTGATCGCGGGTCTAATTTGCGGTTCATAGGCTAAAAACTTTTCTTTAGTTTGGACTTGTATAGCTGCCTCCTGTCTGCTTCCTTCTTGATGCGTTTTTCAAGCGTGTTTGTGTGTGTGTGTGTGTGTGTGTGTGTGTGTGTGTGCGCGCGTGAGCTCACGTATAAACATAGTTTTTGAATTTATTATTTGTCTTCTCCTGTTTAACAACATTTTTATTTGGCTCTGCCTTGGCTATGTCACTGTTCAGTGTATTCGTGGCAATACATTTTGTATTTAAGTTTGACATTTTGTATTTAAGCTGACATTTTCTTCCGGGTTCGGGTCGGATATCGGGTTCATTTATA
This sequence comes from Siphamia tubifer, assembly GCA_020466265.1. Classification (NCBI taxonomy): domain Eukaryota; kingdom Metazoa; phylum Chordata; class Actinopteri; order Kurtiformes; family Apogonidae; genus Siphamia; species Siphamia tubifer. Next base: position 43,833,803 of record CM035796.1, read on the forward strand.
GCGGGTCGGTTGGGTGCGGATTTGTAATTTTTTTCCGTCGGAAAACGGGTCGGATACGGGTTTGAACATGACGGGTACGGGCGGTTGCGGTTTGTCAAAATCAGAACCGTGCAGGACTCTGTCAGAGGGGGTCTGCTGCATTGATGCTACAAAACATTCCATAAATAGACTATTTAATAGGCTAATAGCTTACGCTTATCAATGATGTTATTCTTTTTCATCTTGAAAATAGATATTTCTGATAGTCTTATGGGCTCTATAAAATAAAATAACTTACACCAAGTTGACATTGCAACGTTTGCTATGTTATATAGCCCACTGACAATACAAATGTTTTTATCATAGGCTATCTCTCAGTATCCTACCAGAAGTAGCTGGGTTCTGTCCTCTGGAAAACAGCTCTGTTAATTTCGCACATTTGGCTGCATCTTCTTCCAATGCTTTTTCTTTTTCTGGTCTTTTCAGCTCCACCTGGCATCTTTCTGCCCTCCATCACTACAGACTGATGTAGTCTATAATTCGCACTGTTCTTCTATGTCAATTTAATTTTATCGCTACAGAAAAGATGAGACGTGGCCTCAACCAACTTAAAAAAAATTTTGGGGGGGGCAATTAGATAGTATAGTCTAACCTATCTCACCTGCTGCGATGTTGGGTTGCGCTGAATGTGGCTGACTAGAGAATGAATGCAACAATACGATTAGATAGTGCAAGTGACGTGTTAAAATTATTTTTTCATCCAACCGGCCCAAACTCGACCTTAACATGAGCCGGCGTTTCGGGAAATCTCCCGTTCTTCCCGATTAGCCACCCCGTCACTGCCTACTGGTCTATGAGTGTGTGTGAATAGGTGAATGTGAGGTTAATGTAAAGCACTATGAGCACCATGAAGGTGGAAAAGAACTATATAAGTACAGAACATTTTACATCACCTACAAATTCTGTTAATAAAGTGTATGTATTAATAATTAATAATTATTAATATTGTAATAATTACAATAATTTACCAGGTTATTTTACTGTTTATCGCAAACAACAAACTACCCGACCGACCGCAACCCCAATATCATTAAAAAATATGTTTGAACTAGAAAACTACTCTGAGAGCACAGACCTCTGCCAAGGTACACCCCCCCACCCCACCCCAGATCACCACCAAAATCTAATCATTTCTAGATCTCCGCATTACCGGCTGTGGTTCAGTTGGTAGAGTGGGTCGCCCAATGACCGAGAGGTTGGCGGTTCGCGTCCCGGCTCTGGCTGTCCACATGTCGAAGTGTCCTTGGGCAAGACACTGAACCCTGACTTAGGCCCCCAGTAGGACTTACCATAGTCCTTAGAAACCTACTGGTGTATGAGTGTGTGAGTGAATGGGTGAATGAGAGGCTAATGTAAAGCGCTTTGAGCACCATGAAGGTGGAAAAGCGCAATATAAATGCAGTCCATTTACCATTACCAAACTACCCTGAAAATTTCATCAAAATCCATCCATATGTTTTTGAGTTATCTTGTACACAAACAAAAATCCAAACCAACCAACACTGGCAACCGCAGATGACCGCAAGCGCCTGCTCACCTCAGGTCAGCCTGCGCATCATTGACGACCACAGACTGAAACACACACACACGCACACACACACACACACACGTGTGTGGCTGAACTCCCTCATTTATTGTACGTTTATTATTATCAAGGTCAAACTGCCCAGTTTATGGTGATATTGATTTGAGGTCATATCGTCCAGCCCTATGTGAGACTGATGGTTTTATCTGCATCTACATTCAGGAAGTTGGTCTGGAGTTTGTCAGCGGAAACTGAAACGTAACATTCAGCAGAAGTTTGAGTGTGTGTTTGAGGGCATCGCTAAAGCAGGAAACCCCAAAACCCTCCTGAAGAAGATCTACACAGAGCTCTACATTACAAAGGGAGGGGCTACAGAGGTCAACCAGGAGCATGAGGTCAGACAGATTGAAAGAGCATCCAGGAACCCACACACACCACAAACAACCATCACATGTGAAGACATCTTTAAAACACCAGCTGACAGACATCAGCCAATCAGAATAATGCTGACAAAGGGCGTGGCTGGCATCGGGAAAACAGTCTTAACACAGAAGCTGGGTCTGGACTGGACTGAAGACAAAGCCCACCAGGACATCCACTTCATATTTCCATTCACCTTCAGAGAGCTGAATGTGCTGAAGCAGAAGAAGTTCAGTTTGATGGAACTGGTTCATCACTTCTTCACTGAAACCAAAGAAGCAGGAATCTGGATCTTTGAAGACCTCCAGGTGGTCTTCATCTTAGACGGTCTGGACGAGTGTCGACCTCCTCTGGACTTCAACAACACTCAGACTGTGGCTGATGTGACAGAGTCGGCCTCAGTGGATGTGCTACTGGTGAACCTCATCAGGGGGAACCTGCTTCCCTCTGCTCGCCTCTGGATAACCACACGACCTGCAGCAGCCAATCAGATCCCTGCTCAGTGTGTCGACATGGTGACAGAGGTCAGAGGGTTCACAGACCCACAGAAGGACGAGTACTTCAGGAAGAGGTTCACAGGTGAAGAACAGACCAACACAATCCTCTCCCACATTAAGAAGTCCCGAAGCATCCACATCATGTGTCACATCCCAGTCTTCTGCCGGATCACTGCTGAGGTTCTGGAGGACGTGTTGAAGACCACAGACAGAGGACAACTGCCCAAGACCCTGACTGACATGTACATCCACTTCCTGGTGGTTCAGGCCAAAGTGAAGAACGTCAAGTACGACGGACGATCTGAGACAGATCCACACTGGAGTCCAGAGACCACGAAGATGATCCAGTCTCTGGGAAAACTGGCCTTTGAGCAGCTGAAGAAAGGAAACCTGGTCTTCTATGAATCTGACCTGACAGAGTGTGGCATCGATATCAGCTCAGCCTCAGTGTACTCAGGAGTGTTCACACAGGTCTTTATAGAGGAGAGTGGACTGTACCAGGACAACAGGTTCAGCTTCATTCATCTGAGTGTCCACGAGTTTGTGGCTGCTCTTCATGTCCATCAGACCTTCATCAACACTGGAGTGGATCTGCTGTCAGAAAAACAAACATCTGATTGGTCTAAACGATCAAAGGTCAAACCTGTCCAGTTTTACCAGAGCGCTGTGGACCAGGCCTTACAGAGTCCAAATGGACACCTGGACCTGTTCCTCCGCTTCCTCCTGGGTCTATCACTACCGACCAATCACAGGCTCCTAATGGGTCTGGTGAAACCAACAGGAAGCAGCTCAGAGGTCAATCAGAAAACAGTTGAGTACATCCAGAAGAAGATCAATGAGAATGTGTCTGTAGAGAAAAGCATCAACCTGTTCCACTGTCTGAATGAACTGAACCATCGATCTCTGGTGGATCAGATCCAACAGTACCTGAGATCAGGACGTGTCTCCACAGGACAACTGTCTCCTGCTCAGTGGTCAGCTCTGGTCTTCATCTTACTGTCATCAGAAAAAGACCTGGATGTGTTTGACCTGAAGAAATACTGTGGTTCAGAGGAGGGTCTTCTGAGGCTGCTGCCAGTGGTCAAAGCCTCCAACAAAACTCTGTGAGAACAAACAGTCTGATCAAACATCTAAAATATATATCTATCATTTTAACACGATCAATAACTTCACACTCATCCCTTTTGTTTTGTCCAGACTCAGTAACTGTAACCTGTTAGAGAGAAGCTGTGAAGCTCTGTCCTCAGTTCTCACATCCCAGTCCTGTAGTCTCAAACATCTGGATCTAACCAACAATGACCTGAAGGATTCAGGAGTGGAGATACTGTCAGATGGACTGAAGAGTCCAGGATGCAGACTGGAGACTCTCAGGTCAGGGTTCAACAAGTAACACATGACTGAAATGTTTGTCTCCAATTGTTGGATCCATGTAACTTGTCAGTAGATGTTTGTGTTGAACTCCAGACCAGTTCTACTGATCTTCAACTGTGTTCAGAGTCTGTAACTCATAGACTTTACACATTGAAGTCATGTTGGTGAAATCAGATCCACTCACAGACTGTTCAATGACTCCAACTCCACTCATCTCCATCCTCAGTTGATGTTTGTCATGTGTTTTGTTGCAGATTGTCAGGGTGTCTGATCACAGAGGAAGGATGTTCTTCTCTGGTCTCAGCCCTAAAGTCCAACCCGTCCCATCTCAGACTGTTAGACCTGAGCTACAACCATCCAGGAGCCTCAGGACAGGAGCTGTGTGCTCTAGTGGAGGATCCACACTGGACACTGGACACTGTCAGGTATGGACTGAGCTGATGCATCCACAGATAATGACAGATAGAACAGGTAGAGCTGACAGGAAGTATCTGTCAGAGCTGGGATACATCCTGTCTGAAGGTACAGCCCATGTTCAAAGACAAAGACACTCAAGCAGTGATTCACAAGGAACCATGTAGTGGATGTGAACAGAAAAGCTTCAGTGGATCAGACTGAATGTCCATGTTTCCAGCTGCTCTGACCCTCCTCCTCCTTTCAGGTTGGAACCTGCTGGAGTCCGATGGTTGAAACCAGGTCTGAGGAAGTGTAAGTGTGATTTTCATTCATTCAAACCAACCTGAACCCAAACTGGGACCTGGTTCCACATGATAAACATCTGAAGTGTTCATGAAGACGGTCAGTTTAGTGCAGGGGTCTGTAACTGTGGTCCTAGAGAGCCGCTGTCCTGCATGTTTTAGATGTATCTCTCTTCCAACACCCCTGATTTCAAATGATCATCCTGTCATTAAGCTCTACAGAAGTCTCATAACGACTGTCAGGTGTGCTGGAAGAGGGAAACATCTAAAACATGCCAGATAGTGGCTCTCTAGGACCGCAGTTGCAGACCCCTGCACTAAACTGGTCTGTAGTTCAACACCTGTTGCAGACTCATGGTTTAGTGGAAGGATGAGCTGTGAGCTGATTGGTCAGGACTCGTACCACATGGACCCACATACCCTGAGCATGGAATGGTTACCTATGGTTATGTAATGTTTATGAGGAATGCACTTATGAAGGGTTATGTCAGGTTATGAATGTTAAGCTGCGCTGAACTTCAGAGACTGAGCTCAAACCCTCACAGACAATATCAACCATGGTAGCAACAACAAGCAACAGCAACCAAAGCAATAACTGAGCAAAAAATAATAATGAATAAAAATTAAAAAGAAAATAAAAAGACCTATTAAATGAGGAACACAAAAAACATAATGGGAACAGAAGATCACAAACAACAACAGCCCAGAAAATACACAAAATAAATCTGCACAACAGCAGGTGTTCACATTATTATCACATTATTAACAGCTTATTAATATATAAACAGTGGGTTAATTAATGCACAGTAGTGCATTCATGATGACAACTAATTACATTATTCAACTGTTATTAATGCTTAATAATGCACTAACTTTATTTATAGGACTGTTATTGTAAATAATTACCAAATCTGATTTCTATATTAGTTCCATCATAAGGAACTAAACATTAATGTGAACAAACAGTTAAAACAGTAAAATAATCTAGAACAGGGGTGGACAACTGCGCTCCTCCAGGGTCGTATCCTGCATGTTTTAAATGTTTCCTTCTTCCAGAAAACCTGATTGAATTAATGATCAGCTCATCAATAAGCTCTGCAGAAGTCTGATAATCATGCAATGGCTTCCAGGTGTGATGGAAGAGGGAAATACCTCAAATGTGCAGGATACCGGTCCTCCAGGACTGGAGTTGTCCATCCCTGATCTAGAGTCACTGAGAAATGACTGATTTGATTCTGTTTTTGGCTTTTTATTAAACATTCAACATATTTTCATTATTTGAATGATTTGGGAAAAAATGGTTATGAACGATTGAAATGATCTATAAAGGGATCAATATCAGTCTGATCATCAACATGAACAGATCCTACAGATTTGATATCAGTCATGGGGTCAGAGTCGAACCCTTTCACATTCATTGATTTTACCAGTTGAATTATTTACTATTTAACAGAAATGAATATGTTCACCACAGAGGAACCTCACACAACTAATGCACTCTAGTACACACACACACACACACACACACACACACACACACACGCACACAGTATTAGTGAGTTAAACAGTGTCATTTCAGGACAGTGTAGTGGAGGAGGCGATCTCTACCAGTGAATTAACACAAGTGTTGTCAGAGTGGACAAAGGTTTGTGATTTAGAGGAAAAAAATGATCCACATAAATGACATTGAGGTGGTGCAGCTGCTTTATTTAATGACAAAGGTCTGGAGCATTTTCACAACATTTGAAAATGCTTGTGTGGATGGATTTGTAATGAAACCACCTGCAAGTGCAGTCCAAGTTCTTCTGCTGATGTTTTAGTGGAAGGAGATTCTCCTTCAGAGAATAACCCCCTCCTCCCTTTCACACATCATCTCATCTTAGAAAGGTACAGAAATGAATAAAAACACTTTTTCCAGTTTTAAAATCCTTAAATAAGGATTTTGGGATGGTTTGGGGGTGTTTCAATGGTACAACAGATTCATTAAATGAGTAAATTGAAAAATGAGCAAAATTATGGAACAAATTAGGATTTGGGGATAGTTTGGGAGGGGCTGAAATGGATTAATTATATTTCAATTAATTTCAATGGGAACAGATTTTTTAAAAGGTTATTCACAAAATGATGTAACGTATGACATTAATACTGTGAGGTTCAACTGTATTTACTGATTCAAAGATGATTGTTGTTAATTCACTAGATACAAAGAACATAGAGAGAAATGAAATAGTGTTTATCTGACCTGATACAACTGTCCATTCAAATGTCAAAACTATAGAAGATGGATGAGGTGTAGAATTGATAAATGTGTATTTATGAATGTGCTGTGTGACTGCAGCACAGTGGAGTTTAAACACTGTTTAATGATGCTACTTTTACTGCACTACTTTGGTCTTTTCATTGTTCAGGATGTTGAACTGACCAAGTCCTTTACTTCATCTACTACCTGTCAGAGCGCCTCCATGTGGTCGTATGATCTGCATCCAAACATCAATCACACAAGTTAATACAATGTAAATAATTTGAATAAAGACAGTAATAAACCAAATAGTCATTTATGGGCTCAGGTAATAATGTAGAAGTAGTTTCCCACAGTGTTGGATGGAAGTTGATAGAAGATGTGATTGATGGTCATAAACCTGAGAATGGTTTTGGGTGTGAGCTCCATCCAGCCTCTGTCTGGACTGTTTGGATGATGCTCTGATCAAATATATGAACACAAAGAACTTTTATACAACAGTGTCTGACAACATAAAGACTCCCAACAGAATACATGCAAGACCCACAAATCAAATGAGTTTGTCCATGATCGAGAAGGAGTGGGAAGAAGAAAAAGTGATTTAATCCCACCCTGAGTTCTCACCATCAACTGAACAAAATAACATTTCAATATTTTCACCTATTTATACACTTCAAAACAGAACAATGTACAAATAGACCTACAGAGATTATATAAAGTCATTCAACTGTATTTACACTGAAAAACCAAATATAAGTTAACCTGAGAAAAAATACATCAAATAATAATAATAAAAAGCACACATGTACATATATAAACACATACATAATGTGCACTGTCCATTCATGGCAGTGTTACCATGGAAACACTTAACTGTCAATTTACAGATTAAAAATGACACCCCAGCCTTGGTGAGTAGACTACAATACCACTATAATAACACTATAATAACAATACTACAATAAGGTTTAAAACTTCATTTAATGACTCACATATAAAATTAAACAAAACTTGGTGCTGAAATACATCATTTTTCTCAGTCTGTGTTTGTGTTAATAACAGAAAATAATGTTCAATACATTTTATTTTATTTGACAAACAATGAAAATCCAGTCCTTTATAAATGTTGTATCTGCTGTTTCTGATCAGGAAAATCTAAACCAAATTTCTATTATATTTTTATTTAATGTCTGTGAAAATGTGCTCAGAAACAACAGATCCATCTATAAACCAATGGATTGGTCTGTTATTGATCAGTATTGATCAGAGTCATGATCACTGATGATCCATCCATCAATAACAGTTGAACTGAACCCAGTCATGTGATCAGACTGTCAGTCAATGAGCTGATCACTGATCAATAACTGCAGCTGGATTGTGTTTTCTTCTGTCCATCAGATTTCTGTGAACTCACCCTGGATCCAAACACAGCGAACAAACGCCTCAAACTGTCTGAAAACAACAAGAAGGTGGAACGAGTGAAGGAGGTTCAGTCATATCCTGATCATCAGGACAGATTTGAGTTCTATCATCAGCTGATGAGTTCAACTGGTCTGACTGGTCGCTGTTACTGGGAGGTCCAGTGGAGTGGATATGTTTTTATAGCAGTGAGTTACAGAGGAATCACAAGGAAAGGAAAGAGTTTAGAATGTGGGTTTGGAGTGAATGATCAGTCCTGGAGTCTGGGGTGTGATGGAGGTGGATACAGAGTCTGGCATAAAAAGAAATACATAGTCCTCCCTCAGTCCTCCTCCTCCTCCTCCTCCTCCTCCTCCTCCTCAGGTACAGTCTCAGTGTATGTGGACTGTCCTGCTGGATCTTTGTCCTTCTACAAAGTCTCCTCTCACGAACTGATCCACCTTCACACCTTCACAACCACATTCACTGAACCACTGTTTGCTGGATTAAGACTCTGTTCAGAGGGATCCTCAGTGTATGTGTGTGATGTGTAGTAGTGTGTGGTTCAGTCCAGTTGACCTCACACAGGAATAACAACTAATGAATAATGTATGAAGTAAATGTATATTTATTGCCACTATATATTGACATTGAACAGGGTGACCATCGCAGAGTAGCAAGTGTAAATAACGGGTGGGGATTTATGACGATTAATGCAATGGTGGCGAACGATTGTATGAAAGGAGGACAAAATGTGAAAAAGCTGGACACTTGACAGACGGCTCTAAAACTGGACTGTCCGGACAAAATCTCGACGAATGGTCACCCTAGCCCTGGATTGTTTGACTAATGTGTGAAATGTGTTATTGTATTTATTATCCATTAAAACTTGATCAAACGTCACCTGTGTGAGCTTTGATTTGACTGATTGAATATGAGACATGAATGAATGAATAAAGTGTCAGGTGGTCCACCAGTGCTGGCTCCAGTTTCTTAGTAAATCAACATCACTTCTACATAGTAAATCCTTCAGCTTGTGTTGTGGTTGGGATGTTTGGTAATGGTGTCCAGGTGAAGCAGCATCACAACTCTGAGAAAACACCAACAAAGGATAATAATAATAATAATGGATTAGATTTCTATAGCGCTTTTCAAGGCACCCAAAGCGCTTTACATTAGTGTTCCATTATTCATTCACTCTCACATGCTCCCTCTGGTGGTGAGCACAAACCAAGACAAACCTGCCAACGCTTGCTTACACTCACACATCAGCCTTGGAAATACACGTCTGCATTCTGCAATTTGAGGAAATATTTTCAAGAAGAAAAATGTAATAAGTTGCAATTTTGCAGAATAAATAAATGAGGTTTGGCATTCAATGGTTCACGATTTGTCAAAGCAGTGACACATTAACCCCTTAAGCCCACCTGTTGGGCGAGAAAATGTCCATCAATTATAAAAAAATAAAATAAATTTGGACAATGGATATTTGTTTCAACTTTTGCTCAAACTTAAGACCCTAATGTTAATAAAAGTACATATAAAGTGTATTTTCCTGATTAAATTAATGTTTAAACATGATTTTTAATGTGTGTGTGGTGAAATATAAGCTATTTTTTAATCACCAATACAAGCACTTAATTTATCCATATCTTTTTCTATTGAGCGTTAAGGCAGCCATGTTTGTAGGCTTCTGAAAGAGGAGATCCCATTGAATCCATTGACACCTAGCATTCAATAAACTACATTACCCTCTAGGTGTGAAAAGCCGCCGTAAAGAGGGCAAAGGTCACCTCTTTACACACACAGGGCACGGCCCGAGGAGAGCAGAGAGTGCTGGAGTTCAGTCTGTTGGTTTTAGTCATATTTACAGAGTTTGTTCTTAGTTTTAAGTCTTTTTAGAGAGTTTTAGTGAGTGACAGTGTATTTTACTGAATGTTACTGATCGTGGTAAGCTTTATGAAGTGTTATTAGTGTTAGCAATTAGCTGTGCTAGCATGTAAACAACAGCAGAGACATGATGGGAGATCAGATGAAAGTTCAACATATGGAATAATCTGACTGACAACAGCTGTGGATGTGGACTCAAAAGAGGATTAAACATCTACCCAGTATGATTTTGTATCTTATTGATATCTGTTTTTCAGACTAATAGTAATAATAAGAACAATAATACTCATAATTGTATAATATACACATGCAAACACACATTACACACTGTTGACTATAGTAGTATTTTTTTTCTCATTCTTCATTTTATTGTTATTTCTAAACATAAGTAGAAAAGTTTATAATGAATCAATGATTGAGGATTTATTCACTTTCTCTGTCAAAATAAATCACATTCTTTCATTTCACGAGAAGGAAAAATAATGTTATTCCTACTTTGGAGAATAGTTGGAATAATATTCAACACTGCTGAAAAGTATTTTTACATGAACTGCATTCATTGATTTATTTTGGCCAAATGTACATATTTTATTATGTATTTAGTCTCAAATCATGATTGTCTTCATTTTTCCACAACAGGAGGATGACAGCCTGTCATATACATAAAAAAAAGCTTGGGGGTCACTGCCCCTAGTGCTTCGATCACTACTGGTACCACTGTTGCCTTCACACTCCACATTTTCTCTAACTCCTCTTTCAGCCCTTGGTATTGTAGGAAATCTAGTAGTTTCCTCTTACTCGTGTTCGTTTTTGTTGGGAAGAAACCACCAGGATCCAAAAATAAAGTTTCAGAAGTTTTATTACCATTAACCCTAACAAAGAAATCTAGAAAAAATGTGCGACAGATATCTGGGTTTTTCTTTGTTCTGGTCCGGACGAAACCGGGGAGCTACAGAGAGAAAAGACACACAAGAAACACAGAAGTAATATTTTATAGTTGTCTTGATGACATCATCTTCTTCACGCTGGAGTTGAAGATGTACACCCTCGTTGCCATAGGATCACAGCTGCACCCAGGAAGGGAGAGATGTCCTTCTAACCTGTATACTGGATACTTTGTTCAAAAGCAGACAGGAACGTCACCCCCGGTTCAGACCGTTGGTGGGTTAGACTTAGACTTCCTTTATTGTCATTGCACAAGAATACACACAACAGTGGGATTTTTGGCAACGAGACGTCGTTGCTTGGCTTCCGGAGCACACATACTAAATAAATAAGTAAAAAGCATCTAAGGAACAGAGTAAACAGAATGAATAGTGCAATAAACAGAATGAATAGTGCAAAAAACAGGGTAAGTAGTGCAAATATAACATTTTGCCATTTTTAGCAGCTGGGGGGGGGGGGGGTCGTTTCACAACCAGGAGGTAGATTTCTGTCCATTTTATGGATAAGTGCACTGAGAGTACATTGTCCATAAGGTAGATGGATGTGTGTGTGGGGGGTTGTTATTTGGCATTCAGCAGTCTGATGGCCAGGGGGAAGTAACTATTCCTGAATCTGGACGTTCTGCAGCGGATGCTGCGGAGCCTTCTCCCAGATGCCATGCGAGAGAACAGTCTGTGCTGGGGATGAGTGGGGTCAGAGAGGATCCGGTGGGCTCTGGATATGCAGCGGCTCTCTGCTATGTCCTGAATTGTGGGGAGCGGGGCCCCGATGATCTTCTCCGCCGTCCTCACCACCCTCCGCAGAGACTTCCAGTCTGAGGCCCTGCAACTCCCAGACCAGACGGAGATGCAGCTGGTCAGCAGGGTCTCTATTGTCCCTCTGTAGAAGGTGGTTAGGACGGGGGGGAGAGAGAGGCTCTTCTCAGCCTTCGCAGGAAGTGCAGGCGCTGCTGTGCCTTCTTCGCCAGGGAGGAAGTGTGGAGTGACCAACTGATGTCATCTGTGATCTGCACCCCCAGGTACTTGGTTGTGCTCACGATTTCCACTGCTGTGTCATTGATGTGGAGGGGTGTGTGGCTGGGTCTGGATCTCCTGAAGTCTACGATGATCTCCTTCGTTTTGTCGACATTCAGGACCAGGTTGTTCACCTTACACCAGTCTACAAGATGTTGCACTTCCTCCCTGTAAGCCAGGTCCTTATCGTACTGAATGAGACCCACAACTGTTGTGTCGTCCGTGTACTTCAGGATGTGGTTGCTGCTGTACCTGGGGCGACAGTCGTGGGTCATCAGAGTGAATAGCAGGGGGCTCAGAACGCATCCCTGTGGGGAGCCGGTGCTCAGGGAGATGACACTGGATGTGTTCTTGCCCACTCGGACAGACTGGGTTCTGTCAGTGAGGAAGTCCAGTAACCAGTTGCAGAGGGATGTTCTGAGACCCAGGGGCTCCAACTTGCCAACCAGGTCCTGGGGGATGATTGTATTAAAAGCGCTGCTGAAGTCCAAGAACAGCATCCGTACATGGGTGTTCCTCTCCTCCAGGTGCTCCAGGCTCAGGTGGAGAGCAGCGGAGATGGCATCCTCAGTGGAGCGATTTTGCTGGTATGCATATTGGTGGGGGTCAAATGATGGGGGGAGGATGGAGATGATGTGGTCCTTCACAACCCTCTCGAAGCACTTCATGATGATGGGTGTGAGTGCAACGGGGCGAAGGTCGTTAAGGCATGTGACGGCTGGTTAGATAAGAAGGATGATTTAGAGGTCTAAAGGAATGCATGGTTAGTCATGTAGCATCTTGTTAGTTTTGCATGTGCGAGAATCTTAATTGAGGCAGCACATTGTACTTCATTTAATAGTTATACAAAGAAATGAGTAATTAAGCAAACAATAAAACTTGATTGTGAGTAGAATTAATAAGTGATTAATTAAGTAATACAAGCACATTTATATATCTTCATTCTAATTAAGTGACACAAACATATTCATATATCTTCAGTATTTCTCAAGCTTCTCATGTTCTTTCTTTCTGATGTTGCTATCACTGGGGACTGCTACATCTATCACCACCACTGTCTTCTCATGTTTATCCACCACCACTATGTCAGGCTGATTGGCCATCACCATCTTGTCAGTCTGGATCTGGAAGTCCCACAGGATCTTGGCCTGTTTGTTCTCTGTCACCTTTGGGGGGTTCTCCCATCTTGACCCTGGGACCTCCAGTCCATACTCTTTACAGATGTTCCTGTACAGTATGCCCGCTACCTGGTTATGCCTCTCCATGTATGCCTTGCCTGCCAGCATCTTACACCCTGCTGTGATGTGCTGGACTGCCTCAGGGGCTTCTCTACACAGCCTACACCTGGGGTCCTGTCTGATGTGATAGACTCCAGCCTCGATTGCTCTGGTGTTCAAGGCTTGTTCTTGTGCAGCCATGAGTAGTGCCTCTGTGCTGTCCTTTAGTCCAGCCTTTTCCAGACACTGGTATGTCTTTTCCATATCAGCCACTTCCTCAATTTGCCGATGGTACACGCCATGCAAGGGTTTGTCCTTCCATGATAGCCCCTCTGGTTCCTCGACTTTACTGGGCTTTTGTTGCCTGAGGCATTCACTTAGCAGTTGGTCATTGGGGACCATTTTCTTGATGTATTCCTGGAGGTTCGTCGTTTCTTCCTGGACAGTAGTTCTGACACTTACTAGTCCTCGGTCCCCTTCCTTTCGCTTAGTGTACAGCCTCAGGACACTGGACTTGGGGTGAAACCCTCCATGCATGGTAAGGAGTTTCCTTGTCGTGATATCAGTGGCTTGTATCTCTTCCAGTGGCCAGGATATTATCCCAGATGGGTATCTGATTACTGGCAGGGCATAGGTGTTAATGGCCTGGATCTTATTTTTGCCATTCAGCTGACTTTTCAGGACCTGCCTTACCCTCTGTAGGTATTTGGCTGTGGCTGACTTCCGAGCTGCCTCCTCATGATTACCATTTGTCTGTGGGATCCCTAGGTATTTGTAACTTTCCTGCACATCTGTGATATTCCCTTCAGGTAGGTCAACCCCTTCAGTTGTGATCACCTTTCCTCTTCTAGATATCATCCACCCACATTTATCTAGTCCGAATGACATCCCAATGTCTTTGCTGTAGATCCGGGTGAGGTGAATTAGGGAATCAATGTCACACTCATTCTTGGCATACAGCTTGATGTCACCCATGTAGAGGAGGTGGTTGATGCATGTTCCACTTCGGAACTGGTATCTGAAGCCACTCTTTGACATGATCTGGCTGAGGGGGTTTAGGCCAGAACAGCAGGGGGGACAGAGCATCTTCTTGGTAAATGCCGCATCTGATGCTCATTTGAGCAATTGGCTTTGAGTTGGCCTCCAGAGTTGTCTTCCACAGCTTCATTGAGTTCTGGATGAACTCTCTTAGGGTCCTGTTGATGTTATACAGTTTTAGCGACTGGATAGCTTAGTGGTCTACACCACTGACTTTGGTGCAGAAGGTTGCTGGTTCAAATCCCAGGTGTGCCCTTAGGCAAGGCATTTTACGCTATACATGCCTATACCTATACAATAAATAGAGTCATACGCCCAGGACAACAAGGTCCGCATTAGGGGTTGAGGAACCAGGACACCCTGATGTTAAATTGGCTACTGGAACAAGACATTCATGGAGCAGGGCAGAGAACATGGTACTGATGGAGTGTTACTACGGGAGTAACCCCAGTGAGAGAGGGTACATGCAGAGGATGTGGGAGAAATGGTTGCTTCGAAACCCCACATCCTCACTGACTAAGAAACAGCTCCTAGCTCAGTGTTCGAATATCCGCAATGAGAGGTTGCTATCAGACATATATATATATATATACATATATATATATATATACATATACATATACATATACATACACATATACATATATATATATACATATATACATATACATATATATATATATATATATATACATATACATATATATATATATATATATATATACATATATACATATACATATATATATATATATATATATATATATATATATATATATATATATATATATATATATATATATATATATATATATATATATATATGTGTATATGTATATATGTATATATATATATATATATATATATATATATATATATATATATATATATATATATATATATACTGAAAACATAATCATGTTAAATTAGAAATGCATGCATTAATTATTGTATTCCTCTCATCAGGAAAACAAAACATTTTAAATGTTATATAAAATATGTCCTTTTTATATAATTCTGAAATGATTCTCACTTATTTGGGAACCTCAATAACCTTTTCCTGTGATCCACCATGACACACCACCCACATGTGTATTTATTTTCTACTTGGTACTTTTGACTTCATATTAATACAGTGATTCTTAAACAGGAGCCAAATAGAGGGTGGGGTGAATGACCTCAACAAAAACCTCAGTGAATCATCTGCAAAAACATGGAGTCAAACAATGCAACATAAGTACAAACCTTCTCAAGCACTTGAACAAACAGTTTATAGTAGGTAAATTTAAATCATTTAATAATGTCATTCTTATCAGACCACAAACAATTTAAAATGATATTCGGTGTATTTTTCTTTTTTATGGTGCTTTCCCCTTTGACTCTGAGAAACAAGGTTTTATGGTTCGGACAACTTCATCCACTAGCCTACACTACTGGTACCTGCTGAACTGCCTGATGTGCTGGTACTGGTACCTGCTGAACTGCCTGATGTGCTGGTACTGGTACCTGCTGAACTGTCTGGTGTGCTGGTGTTGGTACCAGCTAAACTGCCTGATGTGCTGGTACTGGTATTTGCTGAACTGCCTGATGTGCTGGTACTGGTACCTGCTGAACTGCCTGATGTGCTGGTACTGGTACCTGCTGAACTGTCTGGTATGCTGGTGTTGGTACCTGCTAAACTGCCTGATGTGCTGGTACTGGTACCTGCTGAACTGCCTGATGTGCTGGTACTGGTATCTGCTGAACTGGCTGATGTGCTGGTGTTGGTACCTGCTGACCTGCCTGATGTGCTGGTACTGGTACCTGCTGACCTGCCTGATGTGCTGGTGCTGGCAACTGCTGAACTGCCTGATGTGCTGGTGTTGGTACCTGCTGAACTGCCTGATGTGCTGGTGTTGGTACCTGCTGACCTGCCTGATGTGCTGGTGTTGGTACCTGCTGACCTGCCTGATGTGCTGGTGTTGGTACCTGCTGAACTGCCTGATGTGCTGGTGCTGGCAGCTGCTGAACTGCCTGATGTGCTGGTGTTGGTACCTGCTGACCTGCCTGATGTGCTGGTGTTGGTACCTGCTGAACTGCCTGATGTGCTGGTGTGGGTACCTGCTGAACTGCCTGATGTGCTGGTGTTGATACCTGCTGACCTGCCTGATGTGCTGGTGTTGGTACCTGCTGAACTGCCTGATGTGCTGGTGTTGGTACCTGCTGACCTGCCTGATGGGCTGGTGCTGGTACCTGCTGAACTGCCTGATGTGCTGGTGGTGGTACCTGCTGAACTGCCTGATGTGCTCGTGTTGGTACCTGCTGACCTGCCTGATGTGCTGGTGTTGGTACCTGCTGACCTGCCTGATGTGCTGGTACTTGCTGAACTGCCTGATGTGCTGGTGTTGGTACCTGCTGACCTGCCTGATGTGCTGGTGCTGGTACCTGCTGAACTGCCTGATGTGCTGGTGGTGGTACCTGCTGAACTGCCTGATGTGCTCGTGTTGGTACCTGCTGAACTGCCTGATGTGCTGGTGTTGGTACCTGCTGAACTGCCTGATGTGCTGGTGTTGGTACCTGCTGACCTGCCTGATGTGCTGGTGTTGGTACCTGCTGAACTGCCTGATGTGCTGGTGTTGGTGCCTGCTGACCTGCCTGATGTGCTGGTACCTGCTGAACTGCCTGATGTGCTGGTGTTGGTACCTGCTGACCTGCCTGATGTGCTGGTGTTGGTACCTGCTGACCTGCCTGATGTGCTGGTGTTGGTACCTGCTGACCTGCCTGATGTGCTGGTACCTGCTGAACTGCCTGATGTGCTGGTGTTGGTACCTGCTGACCTGCCTGATGTGCTGGTGTTGGTATCTGCTGACCTGCCTGATGTGCTGGTGCTGGTACCTGCTGAACTGCCTGATGTGCTGGTGGTGGTACCTGCTGAACTGCCTGATGTGCTCGTGTTGGTACCTGCTGAACTGCCTGATGTGCTGGTGTTGGTACCTGCTGAACTGCCTGATGTGCTGGTGTTGGTACCTGCTGACCTGCCTGATGTGCTGGTGTTGGTACCTGCTGAACTGCCTGATGTGCTGGTGTTGGTGCCTGCTGACCTGCCTGATGTGCTGGTACCTGCTGAACTGCCTGATGTGCTGGTGTTGGTACCTGCTGACCTGCCTGATGTGCTGGTGTTGGTACCTGCTGACCTGCCTGATGTGCTGGTACCTGCTGAACTGCCTGATGTGCTGGTGGTGGTACCTGCTGAACTGCCTCATGTGCTCGTGTTGGTACCTGCTGAACTGCCTGATGTGCTCGTGTTGGTACCTGCTGACCTGCCTGATGTGCTGGTGTTGGTACCTGCTGACCTGCCTGATGTGCTGGTGTTGGTACCTGCTGACCTGCCTGATGTGCTGGTGTTGGTACCTGCTGACCTGCCTGATGTGCTGGTACCTGCTGAACTGCCTCATGTGCTCGTGTTGGTACCTGCTGAACTGCCTGATGTGCTCGTGTTGGTACCTGCTGAACTGCCTGATGTGCTGCTGACTGTTCCTCTCTCACAAGTGCTGGTGACTGCTCATATTCAGTTGCTGGTGATCCTAGTGAAGATGAACCTGTTGGAGGGAATACATATACCTTCATTAAGCTCATACTATACGTTTGTTGCATTGTTTTATTTGAAATTACAACCAACCAAACTACATCATTACTCACCTGCTGCATCATCATCAACTGAGGAGTTGATTTGAGGAGAAGGACATTTTGCTGCGAGAAACTCCATCAATGCCCCTGTAAAATATTACACAAGTATGTCAGAGACCAAAGTAATGACTTAACTTAACTATAATTCACACAAAGAAGGAATTCTCTGAAAGTCACATTGTATAAGTAACAAGTAATTAATAAAACAATAATTTTAATGAGATAGTACTAATACTAGTACAATATAGTAACTAATATAGGACAATATTGATTTTAAATAGTGAAAAACAACACCCATAGTAATTTAACCTCTTCCACCCTGAGCCTATTTTCAGAGAAAAACGCCTAAAAAAACATACCCAAAGTAAATGAAGAATTGCTCCACAAT
Source organism: Siphamia tubifer (assembly GCA_020466265.1). NCBI lineage: Eukaryota > Metazoa > Chordata > Actinopteri > Kurtiformes > Apogonidae > Siphamia > Siphamia tubifer. The sequence continues at coordinate 43,852,147 of CM035796.1, forward strand.
CCTAAGGTTTATATGGATGTTCTTTGTATCTATGGACATCTACAGGCTTCACAGAATCTATTCCCATTGTCTAAAATAGTGTAGCTACTACTATGACTGAATAAACTGGAATAAACTAAAAGATAAATTAGAATTTTTTGGTCTCGCCTGAATTTATTATTTTTTTGACAAAAGAAAACACCCTGCTAACAATGATTCCATGAATATAGACACTATTGATCACCTTCAGTAACTCCTTTCCAACACAGGTACAAAAGTTGATAGAATTAGAGCAAAGGACAAAGCCTCCAGAAAGGTTTAAGTCCAGATAACACCAGGCGGACACTGCATTTGGAACAGTTTGGAACTTCTACCTTTGTGCACAACTAAAATGAATAAAACCATATAAACATGGATTATTTTGTCTCCAAATGGAGTAGTTTTATTATGAACTTACTCCAAACAATATAATAATATATCAATAATAATAATAATAATAATACACTTTAGTAAAAATCAAATATAAAGTTGAACAAATGTGCAAAAATATATGATAAATTCAATTAGAATAAATATAAATATCAAAATTAGTGCAAATTTACTAAACAAAATAACTAATACAAACATTCAAAACACAAACAATTGCAATAAAGTCCAAAAATGTCCATGTGTTATCATCAGGTGGGGGGCTGGTTTATCATTAGGTTAGGTCCATGTGGTCCATGTGTTTCTCCAAAAAGCAGTTTTATTTGTGTCATCCTCCTACCTAGGAAAAATGAAGACAATCATGATTTGACTTTTTCCTTCTCATGAAATGATATAATGTTATTTATTTTTGACAGAGAGAGTGAATAAATCCTCAAACAATCATTGATTAATTATAAACTTATCTACTTATGTGTAGAAATAACAATACAATGAGAAATGAGACTGAAAAAATACTACTATAGTCAACAGTGTTTGCATGTGTATAGTATAAAATGTAGTATTATTGTTATTATTATTACTATTAGTTTGTAAAACAGATATCAGTAAGATACAACAACTTACTGGGTAGATGTTCATCCTGTTTTGAGTTCATATCCACAGTCAGATCTCAGTCAGATGTTGAACATTCAGCTGCTTCTCTGTTGTTTCATGTTAGCACGCGGCTAACATGCTAGCTTCACAAAGCTTACCACAGTCAGTAACATTCAGGAAAATACACTGTCACTCACTGTTACTCACTAAAACTCTCTAAAATGACTTAGAACTAAGAGTAAAGTCGGGAAATATAACTATAACCGGCACAGCGATGTCTAGCACTCTGCTCACTACTCTGCCGTAGCGTGTGTGCCCCAAGCCAGTCCCGTGCATGCGCTCGACATGCGCAAAGATGCCAACCTTTCACCTTTTACGCATGCATTTCCTGTCCAGAGGGAAATGTAGTTCATGGAATGTGAGGTGTCAAAGGATTCAGGAGAATCTCCTCTTTCAAACGCCTACAAACATGGCTGCCTTATCGCTCGCCAGAAGGAGATATAAATGAATTAATAGATTAAAAATAACTTATATTTCACCACACACACATTAAAGATCATATTTAAAGGTGACTTTTATCACTAAAGTACACTTTATATGTACTTTTATGAACATAAGGGTCTTAACTTTGAGCAAAAGTTGAAACAAATTTCCATTGTCCAGATTTATTATATGTTAATAATTAATGAAAAATTACACAATTTTCTCGGCCCACACGTGGGCCGACCGGGCTAAAGGGGTTAATTAAGTTTAGGTCTGGTTAATACTCCTTCAAATGTCTTCCTGTCTAACCCTAGGTAGTTGGTGCACTTTCCATATATTGCTAAATAGCTATCTAGCTACCTCGGCAAAGGCTTGCCGATTGATGACAAAATACTGTCATGTTGAACATGCAAAAATGCCAACCTACCTTTGTCTTGGTGTTTTTTTTATCCTCTTCCAGCTTCTTCTTTTTTCTGCGCCAGACGGATAATGTCTTTTTTGAGACATGACAGTCGGAGAATCGACAATGCCCGATGGGCCAATCCGCCCGGATTGGTTGCGCATGCGCACTGGGCGGTACTAAATACACGTTTAACACAGCGCACCTTAAGTGGCCGTAATAACGTTCCACGACCACCAGGTGGCAGTGCAGCGCTGCCCATAGCTTTCAGTGCTTCAGCACGCTGTGATGAGCTGTGTTGATCTGTGTTGATCTGTGTTGAGCTGTGTTGAACCCCTCTCGGCGCCCCCGAGAGTGTGTGGGTCCTAAGCAGTCGCATATTTTGCAAAGCGGTCGGGCCGGCCGTGCTGGCACATATCTGAAAACCGCACATTCATGCATTTTTACATAATTAACACACTGGGAGAGTTTATCATCAAAGTCATGTCAACCATCAGCCTCAGGTGACCAAACTAAATGCATGCCTTCAATTACTCATCTGACTAGTGAAGGTCTACAAGATTTAAAGGAAAACTTGCCACTTGATTGACCATCAACACATTGACAAACCAAAAAAGAAGTCATTTAGGGTAGTTTAGTTCAACCACAATTCTTATCCTTATCACTTTTTGGAAAAGTGATTAGAATTATTTCATATCATTCCTTCCTTGAGATTTTTGTTAGATTTTCAGGTAATTTGAGACCACAATCTCAAGGTTCTATTAGGCAAGACCAAGGATAGATGTACAGTGACACTGTCAGACTTTTGTTTGGCCCTGGAGCAACTACCGTCATGTTAGATCCAATAGCTGAATGACAATAGGCTGACATGTGTCAGACATACAAGGACGCATGTTGAATATTTCTGCAAAGTAACAATGTAGTCGCATATTCCATAAAATGGCAGTAGCCACAAGAAGCCCAATCACAGAGAGTAATAACATTTAGATAGCTTCTTTATGTACAATAAAGGTTTATTTAAACTCATTCCCAGGTACTTTTCCTCAAAAAATGCATTTATAGCCCCCCTCTACTACAATGGGTGAAGGCGGGGTACACCCTGTATGAGACTCCAGTTCATCTCAGGGCTGAACATATATAGACAAACAATCACTGTCACATTCATACATGTGGATAATTTAATTAACCAGTTAACCTATCAGTGCATGTGTTTGGATGGTGGGAGGAAACTGGAGAACCTGGAGAAAACCCACGCAGACACGAGGAGAACATGTAAACTCCACACAGAAGTGTTTGGTGTGGGATTTGAACCAGCATCCTTCTTGCTGTGAGGCACAAGTGGTAACCGCTGCACCACCGTCCCATATGAAACTTAACCAAATAAAATAAAATAAATGTATGTAAGTCAAATCTTCAGTCATTATGCCTAAGGACAAAGATAAACATAACACACACTTCCTCAAACTGGAGCACCCGAAGGTGTCTCTTTTCAGAGAGCTGGAGGGCAGAGACACCACCTCTAATCAACAGTACACTTGCAAAAGAACATGTGAAAAGCACCACCTGTCAACAATGTTGGAGGCAACCTGCTGTTATTCGTTGTCAGGATTGTGGACCCGCCCCTTCCTCTGTGCAGAATGTGATGTCATCATGCACACCAGCCCCCCCTTCACAACAGAGATGCCAGTACAGCAGGATTGTTCCAGACAACACCCCCAACAACATTTGTGCTCAATAAGACCCCTTTGCCGTCGTAGTAACGTCTGTTTTTTGTGCGTGTACTAAATGTATTCCTTGCTGGACTTTTTGAGCACATCATGTTGAAAACATTCTCTTTGTCAATATACAACACATTCTTAATTCTACACTTTGTTTTTGTTTGTGTATATTCTTTTCTTTCTCTCTTTCTTTCCAGAGCGTTTTGTGCCAGTGGAGATACCTGACAGAATGTGTGGTTGTCCAGCAGAGTCACTGAGGATCAAAACAGGAAAGACTATCACTGTGATCACAATGAATGGTAGGGGTGTAAAGTATCCCTTTGTCACAGACTGTCACCTGTCATCTTTTGTTTACCTTTTACCCACCTCTTGTGGCCCATTTGTGTAATGTCTCCCATGTGCTCTTGTTTTGACTTGACCATGATTTTTTCATTGTTTGCCACCTGGTCCTGAGTCAAACAGGTACAACTGATTGTGCACTGGCCCAATTTAACACCTGTTCACCCCCTGCTCCATGTCAGATGGTTCTGTCCATGTCACAGTGAGTACTCTCCACCTCTGAACTCCTGGTAGATTGTGCCGTGGCCGAGGCTAGTCTGGCAACTTGCCCTTATAAAACTACCAATTAAAATTAAAATTGTTCTTTAAAAACTAATTAAAATATTTAAAAACAAATAACTTAAAAAGCAGACAACGCCACCTAGAGATTAAAAGAGCTCTAGGACTCTGAACAGTGTTACAGGTTCTATGCAGGTTCTTTTTGAATCGGGGGTGAGCAGAATTAAAAACAAGTAAAAACGGTTAACTAATTTATTCACATAAAAACAGTTAAAACACAATAAAACAAAGAGTGGTGCCAACCAGTCCAGCTGCCCCGGTTCTTTAACCGGCAGTCTTCTGCATAGCAGTTCCTCCGCGAGCCGCGCCGGCGACCACGCTTCCCCCGAAGCCGACTTCTTCCAGCTCTGCATTTCCGAGCGTCGGTTCCACCTGCGCCTGCTGCTCGTCCAGCGCCTCCGTGGCCGCCACCTGCGCCCGCAGCTCGTCCAGCTCCTTCATGGCCGCCACCTGCGCCTGCCGCTCGCGCCCTCTCTCTCTCTCCTTTTACCCGCGCTCCTTCTCTCTCCGTCTCCTTCTACCCGCGCTCATTCCCTCTCCGGCTCCTTCTACCTTCGGCTCCTTCTGCCTTCGGCTCCGGCTCCCTCCAACCAACTCCTTCCAACGCCTCCTTCTGTCCCCCTCCTTCCAACTCCTTCCAACCTGCGTCTCCTCCGCTCCTCTTCCTTTTTGTACCTGCTGTTCTCATCAGCTGCACCTGCGGTCGGCTGATTGCCGCCGGTGCTGTCTCAATGCTGTGTTCAGGGGTAATAGGGAACCTCACACATTAAAAACACAATAAAAACATGCTTTAAAAACGACGCAACTAAAAACACAATAAGTTAATAAAAAATATAAAACATGCATATAAAAATCCCTGGCACTTTCAGCCCTGTCACATCCCCCCACAGCTAAAGGTTGGCAGTCTCTGCAACAGTCTTACGGTCTATGGCGGAGGCTCTTCTGTTCGTGGAGCCTCTCGCTCTTCTGTTCGTGGAGCCTCTCGCTCTTCTGTTCGTGGAGCCTCTCGCTCTTCTGTTCGTGGAGCCTCTCGCTCTTCTGTTCGTGGAGCCTCTCGCTCTTCTGTTCGGGGAGCCTCTCGCTCTTCTGTTCGGGGAGCCTCTCGCTCTTCTGTTCGGGGAGCCTCTCGCTCTTCTGTTCGGGGAGCCTCTCGCTCTTCTGTTCGGGGAGCCTCTCGCTCTTCTGTTCGGGGAGCCTCTCGCTCTTCTGTTCGGGGAGCCTCTCGCTCTTCTGTTCGGGGAGCCTCTCGCTCTTCTGTTCGGGGAGCCTCTCGCTCTTCTGTTCGGGGAGCCTCTCGCTCTTCTGTTCGGGGAGCCTCTCGCTCTTCTGTTCGGGGAGCCTCTCGCTCTTCTGTTCGGGGAGCCTCTCGCTCTTCTGTTCGTCCAGCGCCTTCGTGGCCGCCACCTGCGCCTGCTGCTCGTCCAGCGCCTTCGTGGCCGCCACCTGCGCCTGCAGCTCGTCCAGCGCCTTCGTGGCCGCCACCTGCGCCTGTCCTGAGGCAGCATTCAGATTTGCTGTGTGACCTGCAGCGCATCATCACACAGCTGGAAACACTGCTCTCCATTAGGCTTCATTGTAACATCAATAGTCTTCTCTTCTTTTTCCTTCATCCCTCTTAACCGCATAGCTGGTTCCTGAAGAGGGGTTACTTCCAGTTCAGAGCTGACCGGTCGCCAGTCAGCTCTACAACTCAACATATGAAATCTTCTCGAGCTGCATCCACAAGCCCACGGGCAACCCCCAGTTCAGACTCCGGACCCCCAAACCTTGGCACCCAAGGTGCACCAGAACAGACAGGCATCATCATGTTTACAGATTTTAAAAAATAAAATAAAATAAAATAAAAGACTTGCATTAACTCTGCTTAGGCGCCCGATCCTGCCGACAACACCAGAAATTATGCGCCGTGGCCGAGGCTAGTCTGGCAACTTGCCCTTATAAAACTACCAATTAAAATTAAAATTGTTCTTTAAAAACTAATTAAAATATTTAAAAACAAATCACTTAAAAAGCCGACAACGCCACCTAGAGATTAAAAGAGCTCTAGGACTCTGAACAGTGTTACAGGTTCTATGCAGGTTCTTTTTGAATCGGGGGTGAGCAGAATTAAAAACAAGTAAAAACGGTTAACTAATTTATTCACATAAAAACAGTTAAAACACAATAAAACAAAGAGTGGTGCCAACCAGTCCAGCTGCCCCGGTTCTTTAACCGGCAGTCTTCTGCATAGCAGTTCCTCCGCGAGCCGCGCCGGCGACCACGCTTCCCCCGAAGCCGACTTCTTCCAGCTCTGCATTTCCGAGCGTCGGTTCCACCTGCGCCTGCTGCTCGTCCAGCGCCTCCGTGGCCGCCACCTGCGCCCGCAGCTCGTCCAGCTCCTTCATGGCCGCCACCTGCGCCTGCCGCTCGCTGCTCGCGCCCTCTCTCTCTGTCTCTCTCTCCTTTTACCCGCGCTCCTTCTCTCTCCGTCTCCGGCTCCTTCTACCCGCGCTCATTCTCTCTCCGGCTCCTTCTACCTTCGGCTCCTTCTGCCTTCGGCTCCTTCTGCCTCCAACCAACTCCTTCCAACGCCTCCTTCTGTCCCCCTCCTTCCAACTCCTTCCAACCTGCGTCTCCTCCGCTCCTCTTCCTTTTTGTACCTGCTGTTCTCATCAGCTGCACCTGCGGTCGGCTGATTGCCGCCGGTGCTGTCTCAATGCTGTGTTCAGGGGTAATAGGGAACCTCACACATTAAAAACACAATAAAAACATGCTTTAAAAACGACGCAACTAAAAACACAATAAGTTAATAAAAATATAAAACATGCATATAAAAATCCCTGGCACTTTCAGCCCTGTCACAAGATTACCCTGATTATTATTTTTCTGTTAGACTCTGTCTGTAGATTTGCCTGATCTCCTTGCTTTGTTTTGCTGCTCTAATTTTTTTTAAATGTATTTTTGAGTTGCATTTTTCTTTTGCTGTATTTTGTGCCTTTTGACTTTTGCTGAAGACTTCTGAGTGTTTTTGCCTTTTAGTAACTAACACTTTTTCTCAGTGTTTTGTCATTTTTGGACGGCCTCTGATTTACCCCCTGAGTTTTTTTGTTCTCCCAGTGTAAAAAAAAATCTGAAAGGATCTGCTGTTGGGTGTCATCTGTACCCTAACACCCTTATCAACTCTATCTACTGTTTCTGCAATACCTATGTACTGTATATAAAACTTCAACATAAATGTAAAGTACTACAGCAACACAAAAACTGTATCAAATCTACATTAACTTTGTGTTTTTATTTGTTTATTTCAAGGCCAACATGAGCTCAGTATGACAGAAGTGACTTGTGCAGCTTCCATGTGGACTGATGGAATTGATGACATTCTGCAAAGTAACTACTGGCCAGCTACACTGAAAAAAAAGGGAACACCGGGTCTTTGAATTTACAGAAATTATGCTAGTATATGCAACACAATTTATTCATGTTTCCTCTCTGAACATTATTCAAACAAGTACTCCCCATGTGTTTGTAGAGATTGTTAAACATTCTCGTTTCTCTTGTGTTGATTGAAAGTGATCCAATTGAACGAATCAATACAACGTAATCAAGTATCGTCATAACCGGAATTCATTCAAAAACCGCGCCCAAAACAAACTGACCTAATTTCGGCAGCAGCAGCGGATATTGTGTTTTTCAAGCGGGAACATTCGGCGGTCTCCAGTGGCTCAATCCCAGGACTCCAATAGAGAAAAGGTAAGTTTATTCATGTTGACTATGAAATGCTGGACATTTTTTTCGGCAATGCAATGGTTTGAACGGCGCGTTGTTAGTGTTGATGTATTATACAGACATTTTAGCTTGTCAATTTGCTTGCTAACACCAGCAAAACCGTGTGCTAGCTTGTCTAGATTCAACCAGAGAATATGTGATAGGTTCTGTCAGAGCACATGACGCTGTCGCTGATAACAGTGTAAAATTATACTACTTACAAATAAACATTATTACCTCCACCAGCAGAGGTGATGGAATCCAACCGTGTGTGTGTGTGCGTGCGTGCGCGTGCGTGTGCGTGCAATATAACTCAAACAGTTATGGGCGGATTTTGATTACATTTCCCCAGAATGTCCAGGAAAGTAAGAGTAACATGTGATTTTGGTATCGATAGAAAATAAATTCTGGCGGAGGTCTGTGCTCTCTTGAGTGCTTTTCTAGTTATGTGAGGTTTACTCAGAGGTTAGCATGTCTGCAGACATTCACTGTGCGAGTATGGCATTTGTATACAAAACTAAGTGGGTAAGATGTAAGACAGCTTGTGAGTTAGAGTTCAAAATATTTAGAGTATTTGACTGTACTAAGCAGTAATAATTATACTGGTCTGTTTATTTTTGTGTTTCAATTAAATGCATCCACGTTAAACTCAATTATGTTTTTCTAATGTTTTCCTCTATAGGTCCTCCATTCTATGTGCTTATTCACAGAGATCTGTAGGGGTAAGTGCTGTTATCTTGCCCTCTGTTGTTACTTTTTGAGCTTATTGTGACTTTTTTTATTTGAATTACTATTACATACTTGTTATCACATGTTAAAGACGGCAAATGTGTCTAACTGTCATCTTAATGATTTTTATGGCATTATGGTTTTTTTCCTCACAAGTTTAACCTAATTTCTTTGTATATATTTTCACAGATAAACGCTGAATTCAAAAGAATCACCACCGTCCCACTACAGTCCAAGTTTTTGTCTCAGCTGGACATCTATTCTGAGAACCTTTCAAGGCTGTTTCAAAAAAGAGGAGGTCAAGTAGGACAAAGACTCAAAGCAGGAATTCTAAAAATGGCTGAAGTAAGTGGTCATAACTAATTTTGACAAGGCTATGGAGCTTTTGGTCAGGTCAATTGTTTTTGTTTAAGAATAACTTATTGAATTTGTCATAAGTAAGTAATCTTGTTCTGCTAATCTGAGCCTTACATTTGAGAATTTTTGATTGATTTACATTTCACCTATAATTGTGTAGTATTATAATTACTGGAAGGGCAGAATTCAAATGACAATACAAAAAACTCTTTTTAGAGTGACGATGTAGATGCCAGCCGTGAGTGCATTATTAAAGGAGTCTGCATCTACATGGGTGAAGATCCAGAAAACCTGGTCCAGGAATATGTGGAATGTATACATGTGTATGTGAGTCATGGATATCAATTGTTGGTTTTCTTTGCCTTACTTGCCTTGTCCACCCCTGTATTTTGGTACAGGGCATGGATGAAGAGTCAATGAATGACGCAATTGAAGACACCACAGTAGGGATATATATCCAGAAAGAAGCTTCAAGTGCAGTGGTAGAGGACATTGGAATTGTCCTTGAAGGTGTCAAGGTGTTGCAGGATCTGGACAATGTGGCATTGGCTGTGGCCATGCTCTTTGGCCTTATGTATGCGCTCAACCTGAGCTATCCTCCAAACCTCCGCTACACCTTTGAGGTAATCCAAAAAATTATAATGGAACTCAATGGAGATAAACTGTCTAACAAGGCACTTGTCCTGAAAAACAGACTCTTTCACTGAAAGGTGAGAGCACCAGAAGTAACAGAAATATTTTGTTTGTACTCTGTTGGGGGGGGTAATTAAAAAAAATAAATAAATATATATATATATATATATATATATATATATATATATATATATATATATATATATATATTCATGCATGTTCTTGATATACTCTTGATGTGCAGTCTATGTTTCTACAGACTAAGATTTGGTAAATCCTGTGATTCACTGACAGAATCGTATTCATATCTGTTACCTTAAAACATTTCTTGTTTTACAATCTACTGCTGAAACAGTTGAAAGGTTATGTGTGTGTGTGTATATATATATATATATATATATATATATATATATATATATATATATATATATATATATATATATATATATATATATATATATATATATATATATATATATATATATACACACACACACATATCTTCATGTTCCTGATATACTGTACTGTTTGTTCCTATAGACTAGGATTTGGTGAATCCTACTTTTTGTAAAAGTTGCTTTCTGTGATGATTCACTGATAGAATCATATGCTGTATGTTACCCTTAAAACATTTCTTGTTTTACAATCCACTGTTGAAATATGAACACTTGTTATATAAGTTCCAATACCTGTATTTGATGCTGGATAAAACTGTCTAATGTGTCAGTTATTGGCAAGAGAATGTTAAAATACAGTATTTTTTTGTGACGCCTGTGTCTTTGTGTGAATGCCAGACAGTTTTAACATTTAACATCAGCACACGTTGACTTGAAATCACTGATTTAGAAATGCAATTTGACAGTGAGCTTCAGCAAGTCTTTTTGAATTCATAGGATATAATTAAAACCCTATAAAGGTACCCAATACATTTTTAAATAATTGCATTTAAAATCAAGTTTGGATTACAGTTACGAATTGGGTATCTTGAACATGATGGAATCATTTTCACATAACACAATAAATTGGGTTTACATTTTGAACATTTAATACATTAAATCAACATGATTCTGTTAAAAATATTAACGTGATTGAAATGAGTTGGTTTGACAAGAAATTATTAATTTAGAAGAAAGAGCAAAGTTGTGTTGGTCTTACTTATTCTAATTGTGTGGGACCGAAGTACACATTAAAATCAAGTAAATTCAAAGAACTTTTTTTTTCAGTGTACCCTTCACTTCACCACCATTTATGCCACAGATGTTTTCTTCTTATTTGAAGGAATGAAAATGGCTGCTCCTGGTCTGTGTTGTCAAACAAATCTAAGAATGTTAAATCAGTGAACAGTACGCTTTGGCCGTGTGAGGACTGAAGTTGTTTTTCTTTTGTGACTGTTTTTAATTTATTAAAAACTGTGTCCTAATACTTTACTTTTTTAAAATATCAATAGCTGTTATTTTTTGTGGTAGACTGGCAACATCTCAGGAGACATTTTTCTGAAAAGTTTGAGTGTGAGGCTCCACAATATGAGGTGGACAGCATCTGCAGAGGAGGAGCCCTTCAGCTGTCTTACATACAGACCAGATATGTTTACAGTGTGTGTTGATGGAAGTCACAGTACATTAAAATATTCAGAATGTTAGTATTTGAACTGATAACAAAATGTACGTCTCTCAATGTGCAATAATTAACCTTAGAATACAGTATGTCATGAAGTGTCCCTCTGCTGTATTTAGATATGAGGAACAACCATCTTTGATGGTGTCTTCATAGAAAAGGATGAAGATGTCACAAGCTTCATCAACCACATACAAAGGAAGATAAAACATGTAATATTGCATCATTTCATACCATAAATATATGTATACATTCACCTCCCTTTACACTTTGGTAAGGTGTGTCACTTTCATTCTGTAGGTTTCAGGCAGAGGTATTTGTGGAGGGGAATGGTCAGCTGCCAGGGAGACCCCTCAAAGATCAGCCAGTTGGATGAGGAGGGACTGGAGCTTAGTCTGTCCCCATGGAGTGCTCCTGTCTGCCCTAAATATGTACAGGGGAGAAATATCTGCAGATTCCTTATACTTAAAACAAAAACTAACTGGTAAAAGTAATTATTTTTTTTGTATGGATGTGACGTGGCCTTACCTCTAAAGAATAGTAAAAACGTTCCCAGAGCTGGAGTCTCTTCTGAACATGAAGCCTTTCCTCTCAGTGGTACATGCCAAAGCTCATGACTTCAAATGGGAAGGAAGCAATCATAACATGTGACAGAATTGCTCCACACTATTCCATCAACATTTATACGTCTTAATGTTTTGTTCTTTTGCAACAATATAAGGCATGTATTTAACATTTTACGGAGAACAACTATACATATGAGCAGTGCCGTAGCTCCGCAGACGCACATAACGTGCACTGCGTAGGGCAGTTTGGTGTCGGCAGGGCACCAAAAGAAATCATGGTCGTGGGGGAAAAAAGTGTAAACCATATTAATAATATGCGCTAATATGTTTAAACAATACAAAAACAACATAAACCAATTTTCCCGAGAAAATGGGTGAATCTGCTTCGTGCCCCTCTCTCCAGTCTCATGGTGCCCCCTCCCCTCCCAGTGGTCTGTTCGATTATGCCTCATTCGCAATTTGGTGAACACCTGTGCTGTGAGAATATGGCCTCGAAACGACAGCAAGAGTCTGGAGCTGAGAAGAGGAAAAAAAAGAAGAAGAGATGAAGCTCATGCGTCGCTTGCCGGTAAGCAATGTTAAAATAAAAAAGCTCATTATTGTAGTTTGTTTTACATTGTGGATATGAATGGACTAAAAGCAACTCATACACTCACTCACGTTAGCAATCGTGAGGGTAGCATTTCCCTCCTCTGGTTCCGTATCATTCTGACATTTCGGGACACACATCATTACAATGTTATTTATCGCAGTTTTACTCCGTGTTCATTGTATTTACCGGTTCAACGTTTAAGCATACATTCTCTTTATCGAGAGGATACCCATTCACAACTTGAATAGTGGATATATAATTAACAATCAAAAGCATCTCGTACTCAGACGGTTTTCAGATAACGTTAGCAATCGTGAAACTAGCATTCCCTCCTCAGGTTGCTAGCTGACCGGTATTAAGTTAGTTTTATATTGGACATTCACGTTTGATATTCGAAATAAAGCTATTTTTCTCTTTGATCATGTGGCTTAATGTTGTCAAACCTACTGTGTAAAATAAAGACTGGTATTCCTCACATGCCACAAGACTTCTTTTTGAAATATATACTTTGTACAATTTTTAATAAATTTTTAATTGGTAAAAAACGCATATAAAGCTATTATTCTCATATAAAGCTATTATTCTCTTTGACCATGTGACTTAATGTTGTCAAACCTACTGTGTAAAATAATTAATATTTCTTTTTGAAATATATACTTTGTACGTTTCATAACTTTAAAATAAACATTGGTTATTGGTTATTACACAAAAACCTTTCAAACCCTGGGAGAACATTGGTGCAGTCCCCCCCCAAGCCTGTAGAGGCTCCATGTCATTAAGAATTCAGATTCGGATGACTTTATTTACCTCCGACGGGAATATCTAAAATTCTGGTGAGTAGACTTTTTCATGTTGTCATTTAAATTCTTTTTGTCTTTGCTTTCCACTGAAACATAGCATTTGTTTAATAATAAGGATAATGTAGTAATTATATTGACCTTAGTGAATACAGGGGCCTGCTTAAAAACTTCAAAGGTCCACCAGAACCTGCGGGTTTGACATCTCATACACTTAGTGTATTTTGAAAACAGAGATTCTCACGGATCGACCAATATAAGACACTTTCAGATTAATTAACCACAGCAGCTACAATTAACTAATTTGTTCAAACATTAACAAACAACAGGAAATGGCATGGCTTACATTTTATCTCCCATAATTTTCCACAGATAGTCCAACAAAAATGGTCACATTCCAAACAAAATATCCAAACTCAAAATTATACAGTCCAAATATTGTCCAAAACATTCCTAAATAACCATAAATGGCTGTTGCGTCATCTTTTCACTCTTTTATATGCTATATATATATATATATATATATATATATATATATATATATATATATATATATATATATATATATATATATATATATATATATATATATATATATATATATATATATATATGCTATATATATATATATATATATATATATATATATATATATATATGCTATATATATATATATGCTATATATATATATATATATATATATATATATATATATATATATAGATAGCATATATATATATATATATATATATATATATATATAGCATATATATATATATATATATATATATAGCATATATATATATATATATATATATATATATATATATATATATATATATATATATATATGTATATATATATGTGCCAAAATGTGTTATTACATGTTTATGCAGCAGTTACTCAGTGTCAGTAAGTATCATAGTGAATCTGGGTTTGGCATAGGATGTTTTACATAGAGCCCACATTTTTAACTGTTCACTGAAGTATTCAAGAGTAGCAGCCTTTTTATTCAAGTGTGTACAAAAGTCTTCCATACCTGTTCCAAGTGTGACATTTTTGGACAACACTTGGACATATCCTCTCATAAACATGTGCCAAATACTCATTTGTTGTAGTATTGCTGTAAAATGTTCATGTGAACTAGGTAAATCCTACTGCTGTCGTCCTATAGTGTATTTCAGCTCTCACAGTGCAGACACACTTTTATTCAGGTGTTTTACTAAGGAAAAAAATCAGGTGAGACACAAATTTCTTTTATTTCACTGTGTTCCAACCTAAAATACTCAGTGCCAGTAACAGTGAGAGTGATTCTGACTGTACTGGAGAAACAAAACTGTCTGTCATCTTTAAAAAGAGACCAGCCCCATGGATGTACTCTAAATGGTTCAAGAACAGCATTCAATTGACTTTTATTAAGACATATTTTGAGTTGTGTTCATGATGTATTTGTTGTATTAATTGCTCGGTGTTGATCTTCAGGCTTGATATTAGTGATATTAGTTCATGATCTAATATATTTGTGTGTTTGGCAGTAGAAGAAATGCCGAAAGTACGGAGAGGAAAAGGTTCATTCAGAAGAAATCTATGGGAACTAGTTGAAGGAGACCAATTAGTTGATTTAAATCAGATATGTGGACAAAACTGTCAGTCAAAACTTTTGGAAACAAAAGTGAAAAAAACAAGAAATGGCTACATTATCTATGGACATACAACAGGAATGACATTAGAGGAAAAGTTAAGGCAAAAGAAAGTGAACAGGAACGTCAACCAGAGACAACTGAAGAATACAGTAAGGAAGAGCCAAGAGAAAATGAAAAGGAACGTGAACAGGACAATGAACGGGAGAGTGAACAGGAGAGTGAACAGGACAATGAACAGGAGAGTGAACAGGAGAGTGAACAGGACAATGAACAGGAGAGTGAACGGGAGAGTGAACCTGAGGCAAATAAAGAAACCAGAAAGAAAGGACCAAGAGAAAGTGAACAGGAAATTGAACAGGGTGTAACTGAAGAAAACAGTAAGGAGGATGCAACAGAAAGTGAAGCAGAATCTGCAAAGTTGAAGGAGACAAAGAAGAAGTTGAAAGGACATCAATCAGAAAGCAAAGTAAAGAAGAGTGAAAAAGGTTTTAGAAATTTGCCATCCACACCAAATAAATTTACAATTACACTTAAAAGAGATAACTGGACAAAAATCTCACCCCAGATAGGTGCCAGTACACTTAAAAGGCCATGGACAAACATCATTTACAGTCAATTTACTAAAATAATCCCAAGCTGTGTCCTTCATTTCACCTACCACCATATACGTGTTGCTTGCAGCAGGAAAATAAACTCACCTTATTTAACCATATGTGCTGTTTGCAAATTCTCCACCTGCCAGGCAAGATACACATTTAAATTGAAACATAAGCCCAGTCAATTTCAGCGTTACATTAAAATGGTTGTTTTCCGAAGTGGAGAAATAAAACATTTGAAAAATGAGACACAATTCAGGCCAGCAACTAATATTCGCAGAAGCAAAATTATGACATCTGTGGCCAAAGGAGTGAGTGCTGAATATTACAGGAGACTGCGTACCACTCCAGTTCCACAACTTGTGGCAGGTAACTTGACAAAAAGTCTCAATAAGAACATCCTGAGATTAATCAGTGCAGAATTTCAGAAAAGCACAAGATTGCATGACAGTATACTTTTAGAAATGCAACTTGTGCAAGATATAATTAGGGAATGTGACAGCAGCTATTACAAATTGCCAGGATATGTACATCATCTGCAGGTCAGACCCTTTGGTGTTCACCTGTACACAGAGACAGGACTAAGCATCGTGGTTCACCACTTGAAGAGGAAAAAGTCTGTGTCCTTGTACCTAGATGCCACTGGGGGCGTTGTGTCCAAGCTTCCTGAGGACAAACGAAGAGTCCTTTATTATGCCATGGTCTTGCCAGGAAACGGTAGAGATGCCCCCCCGCTCCCAGTCACTGAAATGGTCTCCAATGAGCACAGTGTACCTCCCCTTACTTTCTGGCTGATGCAGTTTCTTTTAAAATTGTCCAAGTACACTTCACTCAAAGTGCAGAAGGTGGAAACAGATTATAGTTGGGCATTAATTCAGGCTGTTCTACTGACATTCAACAGAGAAAGTATAGATGCATACCTGAGAAGAACATTTTCTATTATCCAAAGGCAACAGAATTGGTCAGAAATAAAATCATTTACAGTGCTCCATCTGTGCTCTGCCCACATCATCAAGGCAGTAAATTGTGGCATTGGTAAAAGGACCAAAGACAAGTCCCTCAGGGAATTTGCAACATTTGTTTTTGCAAGACTGCAGAATACCGTTGACTGGATGACTGCATGTCACATATTACGTCACTTCTGCAATGTTTCGCTGGCTAAACATTTAAGTGATGATGTGCAATCCAGTATTGACTTTCTGAGGGCACTAATCTCAAAGAAAAACATCCCTGAGCTGGAGGACTATGTGGAGGCAGAGGCGGATAGGTGGGAGGATGAGGAAATTGGCAGGTCCGTCAAAACACTTGTTGGCAGCTCTCCTTACTCAAGGGAATTCCAAAAAATATATCAAGAGGTCATAAGTGCTGGAAATGCAGAACAAGGTCACACAAACCTATATCATTGCCCTGACATCATCAAGTTGCTGTTCGACAATTACATGGTCATTTACCCTCTGTGGAGTGGTGTTATGTTGGGGGACCTCCAGAGGTATGCCATAGACAAAAACAAAGTGGAGGAGGAGCAAGTCCAAACTAGAGACACCAATTGCCACATTGAAAACTGGTTTGGGACTGTGAAAACTAACATTCTCCAGAAGAAAAAAAACCTAAGGCCAGCTGACTTTGTGAGAAAAATGTACTGTTCCTTGAAAGGAAGATACACAGAACACATCATCAGCCACCAACTTCCAGAGGAACTCCTCATCAGACCAGTCTGTCCCAAATACACCATAGATTTTGCTGAAGAGAGATGGGCAAAGCGGGGATCCCCAAGAGAAAAAGAGAAATCTAAATACTATGCTGCACCTAAAAAAGAGCCAAAACCAAAAGGAAAAGTGAAGACTGCAAAAGAAGTAAAATGTATGACACAAACAAAAATAGAAAAGGAAAAACAGGACAGAAAACAAAATGAAGAAAAGACCTCACTGACAAGACTAAATGAGAAGCCAAACTACAGAACAAAAGAAGTTGATATAGTGTCACAAACAGAGTCAAAAGCAAAGGACAAACAAAGCAGAAATGCAAAAGAAGAGGAAATGTCACAAAAACACAAAAAAGTAAAGGACAAACAGATTGGCACAACAAAAGTAGAAATGATGGCAACAGGCAAAGACAAATGGAAAGATGAGGTATTTGTAAATACAATAGATGTTGAAATCAGTAATAAATGAACAATTTGTAAAGGTAAAAATCACCTACATTAATGTAATGCTACTTGTCTTACAGGTAAAGACATTGTGGGAACAAAAAACATCTGAAGTGGTTGTGGCAGTCATTAAGTCACCTCTGTATACATTTACATTGAGGCATGCTGACTTAATAACAATAAGACCACATGAACTGCTGAATGGTGAGGTAAGCAGAATTGCTCTAACTATATATAGCTAATATTGTGTGAATCAGTTGTTACATTAATTTGGTCTTTGATTATTGAAATGCTTTCTGTGTTGGTGTTAATATATATACACACACACACATATATATATATTTAAATTCCAAATAGTTAAATTGTTTCACCCCTGCAGGCAATTGAATTCTACATTCACGCTCTCATTAAGAAATGTGGCAGATCTCAATGTTTACTCCAGATGGATCACTATGTGACAGGTGTGATCCTTGATGGAAAAAGAGACCAAATGTACCGACACCAAATGAGACATGTGAGTATACCTTCAGATACTGCAGAAAAATACAGTTTATCAAACTTTAAGATATATATTTTTTCTTAATGTTGTTTTATTGTATAATTTTTATAATTAAATATGAAAATTGTGTCCAATTTTTCAACTTTAAAAAGGAAACAAAATGGTTGTGATTTTTTTCCTCTATATTTTATCTTAATTTTAATGTCAGAATTTGCACCAACGTCACAGCATACATTTTTTGAAAAAAATTTTGTTCTTTATTTTTTACACAGGTGGACTTGGATTGTTTCGATGGAGCAGTATCTTTTAATGTCCATGGCAATCACTGGAGATTTGTGGTGAGTAATAATTAAATGGTGCATAGTATGGTATGTGTGACGGCAACATGTCATCATTTTGTGTGAATACATATGCAGGCCTATGAGGACTTCAAGATATTTAAGGTATGTGGTTGATGTAGTTTTGATATAGTTGTCTTTACATGTGTAATCAGTACCTTCATGCTCTGTTGGGGCAAATGTTTGTGGTGGACCCTGCTGATTCAGGCATTGACCTCAAAATATCAACAGAGGCAGCACAAAATTACCGGTAAGTGTTTTTTTTTTTTTTTTAAATACTTGTAGAATTGTATGAGAGTAATGACTCAAACAAAATTAAATTTGCAGGACATATTTCAAAATGCGGCAGAACTTGAGAGGCAGGCAGCACTGGAGTACTATAAAATGGACTGCAGGAACTGTCCAACATAATGAGCAGAAAGACAGCACAAGTTGTGGAGTGTTTGTGATGCAGGTATGTGATGCAGGTATCGCACAACAATCACAAACTGCCACACATGACCTTACAACAATCATGGTTCTTAACTGGTGAGTCACAGCCCAAGTGTGTCACCAGACCATTTTGAGAGGGTTGCAGGTGTCAGTGTTAAAAAAAGTAATGGTAAAAAAGTAAAGTTTTAGATTCCAGTCAAATTAAACTTTTTACCGAGGAGTTCACAAATCAAACTGACAGCATGTCCGCTTGCCTGTACTGCAAGTGTATTCATCAACTTTAAAATGTCTTTTGTATTTTTTTTTAAAATCATAATTCTACTGTATTCTACTATTTCTACTGTGCATGACATACATTTGAGTGGAGAGTAATGACAATGTAAATTGATATTAGTCTAGTGGAGAACCACTGCGTTAAAAATGTTTTAAAAATGTGCACTTCTTTTTTTCCTTAGATGGCAAAAGAAACCATTGAAAGGTTTCCAAATGTGCCTGAATCATTTCAATTTAAAACAACAACGAGAGCCGTTGAAAAGACGAGGAGTGAAATAGCTGAAATTATCCTGGCTTCCTCCGGTAATAAAAAAAAAAAAAATCAGTTATGTATTATATACATAAAACAATTAAGCCTGTATAGTAAAGTTAACTTTTGGCTTTTTCTACTCCAGAGTCAAGAGACAACTTCTGTTCAGTCTGTGGATTGAAAGACATTCCAAAATCCAAAAAAATAGAAGCTATTGTCATTGACTGGGTAAGTACAATTTTTATTTTATTGTAACATTCCATATGTTTGCATTGACTCAAACAGTTTTCTCTCTCTGTCCTATGCCATTTTCTTTTTTTAAATGATGAGATTACAAATTAATTTCAACTGCATGCCTTAAAACATATAATTATTGTGATGTATGTTCAACTGACAACTGATTTGTTTTATAGACCCAATGTGATCAATGCGGGCGCTCGTACCATGACTTCTGTGTCACTGGGTGGCAAAGTATCCAGCCGGACACTGACTTGCCATGGCACTGCATCATGTGTCAAGAAAAAAATTAAAACGTGTGTGAAGTAATTAAATCGAAATTCTTAATCTTTTCTTTTGACTCAACATAAATAATATCCTATAAGTGGACATAAAGAAATTAATATTTTTTCTCTATCAACAGGCTCCAGGACACAAGACAATAAGGATCCCCAAAAAATAAAGATTTGGAGTGTTGTGGAGTGTGCTAAATTTTTGAAGGGCAGGGGTGGGGAAAAAGGCAACTACAGCTCATTTTTGCCACGGAAGTCAGCATATTAGTTCAATGTGTTTTCAAGGGCACTTCAGACATGTTCATATGTTATAGAAATGGCACATTACATAGCCTTAAAATAGACCAAATGTACAAAGTATATATTTCAAAAAGAAGTCTTGTGGCATGTGAGGAATACCTGTCTTTATTTTATAAAGAAGGTTTGACAACATTAAGTCACATGATCAAAGAGAATAATAACTTTATTTCGAATATCAAACGTGAATGTCCAATATAAAACTAACTTAATACCGGTAACTTGAATAGTGGATATATAATTAACAATCATCACATATTGTAAGGCGGGCGGAATTAGGAGACGGGCGACAAGCTGGCCAACGTCATACTATTTCTGATTAACCCTAAATTTGGTTTGGTCAGCGATGCAGTCAAGTATTATTATCAGATTAGACAGGTTTGCTTTGTATGATGCTGCATTTCAGGATATCTATAAATAGGATGTCTATTTATGACGTCTGAACACATAATTAGTTCTCTTCCGTCTTCATGTTCATAGATCAAGGCTGTTGGTGGAACTGTAATATGAAACCTATATCTTTCAGTAATGTAGATTTCTTACCTGCGTATTTATATCCAATTATGTAGGCCTACAGCATGTGTATATTGTCATTTGCCATTATGGAAATCTATACATGTCAAATATAGTTTGTAATTTTAAAATGTACTATGATTTACACATAGGCTTACTTAATGTATTAGTCTTATTAACATGCCTACTGTGGATTCAAAACTGTATATCTGTAAAATCCCTGAATATTTTCTTTTGTATGTCTGAATACAGGGTCAATGCTTAAATATGTGCAAGGAGGACCTCAAGGTCAAGAGGAAGATTTGGATCAACCATCCACCAGCAGTTCCAGCCCAGGACATCAACCACCAGCCATTGTAGACCCTGCAACAGTCCCCAGCCCAGACCAACAACAACAACCATCAACCCCCAGTACAGGTGCTGGCACAGCTCCACACTAAACCACCACTGAAAGCCTGAGTCGTGTCACTGATAGACCATCAGGAAGTGGCACTGTGGAGACATGTGTGCCCCCTTCAGCTGATCCTGCTCTTTGGCCAGCTCACATTATTTTTCTTATTTAAGTTTCTTTATTGAGAATTTTTATTGTTCAACTATTATTTTTGCACTTTATTGCCAGGCTCTTTGTTTTGTGTTTGTTCTGTGTTTACAGTGTTGTTTGGTCTGTGTTTACAGTTTTTACACACACCTTTTTGGATTTCTCATGTTTGTTGACAGTGTTATATAAATAAACAAATTGCACTGAGAAATTCAAAATTGTTTTTTTTTTTAGGTTGGGGGGGGGCACCACAGAGCATTTGTGCTTAGGGCACCCAAATGGTTAGCAACAGCCCTGCATATGTGTGTGATACATCTGCTTCTACAGATGATTATTTTGTTGCCAAACACCACAGACACCATGGAACCTAAATGAAGATGATTGAAAGGTCTGCAGAACATTATCCAAAGAAAGCAGCAGGACATCAGGGAAATGACGGCTGCTGTGAGAAACAAATATTTAACCATTTTTGACAGACCACCACTTTCTTGGACAGTGCGTCACATGACTATTCTGACAGTGAGACTGAGTTTTCAGATGATTCACTGTAACGCTGGAGGACCAGAGGCTACAACGACATGAAACATAATTTGGTTTGTTTATTAAAGTGATTCAAACGTCCTGCTTGTCCCTGTGTGTGTCTCTTTCTGTTGTTCATAATCTTTTTCCAATTGACCAAGACGCACTAAATCTTCCACAGAGTCCACTCGACCCCTCAGCTGACTAGCAAGATGAGGCTTCATGTTTTTCAGGATCATTTTGACTATGCTGGCCTCTGGGAGAGAGGGTCTCCATCTTTTACAGAGAACTCTGTAAGAGAAAGCAAAGTCTGATAGATTCATGCTCTGTTTGTCTCCTGGTTCCGACACTTTCAGCTACTTCATCTTCATAGTCTTCTGCAAGAAAAGCAGACAAAAACACTGTCTCAAATTGGCTCCAAGTAGTGACATCTGCTCTGGCGATTTCCCACCAGTCCTGAGCGGTACCTTGGAGAACAGTTCTGGAAGTTGCCAGAATATTAGAATCAAAGAACGTAAAGTAAGAAAGTCATGACATTTGGACAAATAATTAAGGGGTCAGGGTCATCACCAGGGTCTCCATATGTTGGTAAGGTAATCTTAATATGATCCTTTTTCATAATGGGGGGGGGGGGGGTCTGTATGTTGTACTTAAACTTGTAGCTGGAGTAGACTTGACTTCCACCAAAAAAGATTCTAGTTTTTCTTCCAAACTAGAAGATTGCTGTTCAAGACGTGTCAACTGTTCTTTACTTTCAACCTCCACTTTCATCATTTTGGAAGTCAATTTAGTTCATTCAGCACTGGATTCTTCAACTGTTTTTGACAACTTTCCAATACACTCTTCAGTATGTGCATGCAAAGTTTGGAACTCCTGTTGGATCTCCACTTGAAGCTGCTCCACCATCAAGTGAACTTCAGACTGAAGGAAAGTTTATGACTTTTTCACTTCTGTTTAAACCATCAATTTGATTCCTTTTACAAGATCCTTCATTTCACTTCCTGTAGCTTCTTTATGTGAGTTCATCCTATTACAGAGTTGTCCATGAGTTGCACTTATTTGATTCATAAAATCTCTTAGTTGTACTTTTGACTTTCTTTTAAGTATGTCGTTAACTCCTTAATAACTTCACTTTGTCCCTTCAATTCTATGTGCATCATGTTCACACTTTTTTCTGTTTAAGCTGCGATTTGGTCCAGATGACGAGCAGGTGTAGGTATTGCACATGGGAGTTGATACTGAGGGGGAGATGCAGAAGGAAGAGAAGAAGCTCTAAGGTTTAAAAGTCTGCCTCCTGGAGCAGATGAATAAGACACAGCCTCTGTTTCCCAAGCAAGACATTGATCACCAGGATACAAGTTATCCAAGGGGGGGGGGGGCAGGGCTGAAGAGGGACTCTGACATCAGGTGTTCCAACTAACAGCTGACTGGGTGTTGGAAAAACTGTTTGAAGGTGTGCACTAAATCCAGTGGGTGCACCATGGGTGACCAATAAAGGGGTTTGAACATGAGGAGCTTCTATATCAAAAGTCATACTGGGTGACAATGTAGAAACTTGTTCAGCCATAGTGTAAACTGTGGGGTTTATGGGTCAAATATTGATTAACAAACAGAATCAAACATTTAAGAGTCATTCATCACATCAAAGACATTTCTAATGTAGCTCAAAGCAGTATTCAAAAACATTTAAGCACAAAACCGACCAGGATAATTGATACACATGTTAATGACATGGGCGATTTCTATTTTATTTTTAAACATTACTAAGAGTTTGGAGCTCCGGGCCCCACATTGGGCGCCATTTCTGTAGCGTAGAAGTCTCTCCAATAAAATATCTTTTGTGCACCAGACCGAAAAGGTTGACATTTACCTTTAACAATCATTTTACATCAATTAATTTGGAGAGAAAAGGAAGTTTAACCCAGCTGCTCACTTCCAGGCTACAAAAAATGACAAAACCACATCATTAAATTAAGGTTTCAGTTGGTTCTTATTAAATAACTCAAAAGTAAAACCAAACATTTCATCAGATACAAAAAACAACAAGTATAGACTCAGAATTTCAGTACATTTAACATTAAACTTTCTTGAACCAAACAAAAAAAATGTGTTGGGTGTGAAAGGGGGAGGTGAGCAGATGCAGGAGGATGTGTGAGGGGAGAGTGTCACTGAGGTGTATGGATGGGTATGCAGCTCCACTGTGAGGGTTTATGGAATGATGAGGGTTTTCTTTGACCAGTTCACTTCTTCCAGGTTAAGTTGTAGATGTGGGGTAAATATGAAACAGTGATGGGTCCAAGAGCCAGGGTGAGGTGGGTGATGAGGGGTATTGGGGGTGAGAGAGTCAGAGAGTCCAAAAGAAGCCAGGAGAGTTTGGAAAAAACAATCACTTGACTCAGGGGGGGTGAAGGTGTAGGGTGACCCAGGTGAGATGAAAGCTGCTGAGTCCAAGCAGGAACTGTTTTACCCACTCCAGGGATTCCAGGCTTTTCTCTCTCCAGTCCACTTTTAGTTTCTTCTTCCCAGTTTCTATTCAGTTTTCACTCTTTTTTTCTTTCCTCTCACTCCTCCTGATTTGTGTTGTGACCTCCTTCCTGTCTCTGCTTTGCTTGCTCCTCCTCTTACCTCAGGTGTGCCTCCTTTATAGTTTCCCCTCCCAGTGATGTCACAACTCAAAGCACCTGCTACAACGTCTATAGTATCCACTTTATTTTTCTCTATTATTTCCATGTCATCACCCCTGGCAGAATGTTATGTATTATGTGAAACAAAATGTATGCAATGTTTTCTGACAAATAAAATAATAATAAAAAACTCTTGTATTCATACAAAAGAAAGGCTACCTGTAAAGTTTGAAGTCATCATTTTTCCATCTGTATTCTGATGGATAAAATACACACAATATATTTAATGCACGACTGGACTGGTTTGACAATTCACTAATATTTATGTTACACACAACTACAGACAAATACTCATGGGTATCCAATCTGTGGACACTAATATATTGACATATGTTTTTTTTATTACAGAAAAAATTCTAAATACAATCTCATGTACTCTGACAATTTATGAAAAACAACAAAAAACAAATCCAATGTTACAAATAGTGTTACAGTGGAAAAAGCCAAGGGGGTTAATAATTTTTACCACACAACTAAAAGAATAAACAGAGTTCTACACAATCACTTCTAGTGTCAATGCCTGGACAATGTTCTTCTTTTTCTCTGCGTAAGATTCATTCCTGTGGTGCATCGATGGCCATTTGAATTTAAGTTTGTCTAGTTTATTGTTTTATTTATTATATATTTACACTGTCTTCTAATGGACACAAACTGTATTGTATTTTATTATATGAAGTTAATTATTAGTTGACTTTGTGGTCTGTTCATCTGTAGTTCCCACAGTTCAACACTAGATGGCGCCGTTTTTCCAAAACTGACCTGGAGGTTTTTTTGTTATTTTATTTTATTTTATTTTTATTATTTAAATTATTTGTTTACTTTTCGTGACCGGATATAGTTTTATTTCGTTATGGTGTAAGATAACTGTCAATATATTAGTGTCCACAGATTGGATACCCATGAGTATTTGTCTGTAGTTGTGCATAAAATAAATATTTGTGAATTGTCAAACCAGTCCAGTCGTGCATTAAATATATTGTGTGTATTTTATCCATCAGAATACGGATGGAAAAATTATGACTTCAAACTTTACAGATAGCCTTTCTTTGGTTTGTGTTCGACTTCCCACAATTGACTAAACTGTCCAAATACGTCATCACCGAATCCACAGGCATTACTAGTGGAGAAAAGAAACATGGATCGAGATCAAGACTGCGCATGCGCTCAACCCGTTTCCGTTTCATCTCGCTCCAACGTCTCCGAACTACGAAATATATAATTTAAAATTAAGAATGAGTACTCGTAAGTTTAGCGAAAAAGATCTCACCTTAATTTGTTCGCATCGAGCGATTTATTTTCATCAGAGCGGAGTCAGAAAATGGCGTCTCAAAACATCATGTGATCGTTCTAGACCAATCGAGTTGCTGATTTTATTTATTTATTTATTTTTTACAACAGATCAGTTGACAGTTTGCGTGATTCCTGTCACATTCGTAGAAAAATTCTGCCAAACATCCTCCACAGTGGACAAATGACTTCTAAGTCCTAAATAGTGCTTTATATCCATCACTAAGACAATACTGTATATGTGTGGTATATTTAAGAGCTACATTGTTTGACTCCTCGTTGTGTTCGATACACACCATGGATCATCCAGGTAAATGACCTGCGTGACGTCATTTACCTGTTCACCCACTGAACATCTTTGGATAAATAGTCTTATTTGTTTGTGCCGTTAAAGTTATTGTTGTGCTATTATGGTTTTTAAGTTATTAACAATTCTTTCAAAGGTCATCCTGGGGTCACCCAGTCCCCACTTCCGCCAAATTTAACCAAAATAGTCTGGTTTGTTTGAGCTTCGTTTGTGCTATTATGGTTTTTAGGTTCTTAACAATTCATTTAAAGGCCAAATTTTAACCAAAGTAGTGGCGTTTGTTTGTGCTGTTATGGTTTTATAGATATTACATAATGTTTCAGCTGTTAACATCAGACAAAGCCAATAACCTCGTCCTCCTCCGCTCTAAGTTAACGACAAGAAATAGTTTTTTTTTTCTTAATTTCCGGTTCATTATATGCATTAATAACACCTGGAAAACAAATCAGATTCAATACATAAAGTTATTATCCAGGCTGGCATTTTTTCTTTCGTAGTTCTAACTGTTTAGGTGCGTTTTTCACTCAGACTCCAGTCAACCAGTCAAACTGTTGGGATGTCACCCTGAACAAGAACTGCAGGTAAATATCTATATTTTTACATGTTACAGTGTTTTGGTTGTTTTGTTATTGTAGAAAAAAATAATGCAAGGATACAATGGTCAGAAGATGAGTTTACTATATTAATATTGTTGTTTAATGTTCAGACTTCTTTATACATTTGTGTTGCTGTGCTTTGACAAACTGCTAGACTACACATGATATTTTTGGTAACAGCTATTTTATGTTTTTCTGCGAAACAGTAATTGTTTGAGTGATTATTGTTAATAGCTGGTTTATAAGGCAATGTTACCTGTAAAGTAGACAGACTATCATACCAATTATGAGTATTTTATTGTGGACATACAAACAGTAAAATGTATAACAAGGTTTAATAAATTACTTTTTATATTTTACTCTTTTAAAATGTAACTGTTATTTTAATTATTACTTTCCAGCTAAATTAATTCTTTGAATTACATTTAAGTAAATAGTTTTCCGTAAAAACTGATTTTAACCATATTGTTCCTTGAAAAAATATACACTTTGTTTTATTTTATTTAAGCATTACATGACCTTAGCTCAAAATAGAACAAAAAAATAGCTGGATTTTAAACAAGAATACACAAACTATGAACACAAACTATGAACTGAAGCAATGATTTTAAAATGATATTTACAAGCACAAACTATTTACAATCATGAAAGAAAAAGAAAGAAATGACTAAATATGACTGCAGATGAGGTACATGAAGTAATGAAGTCATCACTCTTTTGTGTAGAACACAGCATGTGGGTGTATTTTTTTGTTGTTTAATGAGCTTTTCACTCCACTTCCCAGGTCATCGTACATCTCCCACATACATGCAGCCCTCCTACAGTAGGACACATAGTGTCCAAGAGTATCCTGGGTCAAACGTCCCCAGAAAGCAATGACTGCCCCCAAGGTAAACGTGGTTCCTTGGAGCACCAGAGTGGAGGGAAATTCACTTAAAGTGAATTCCCTGTGCAGCTGCTGTGGAGTTGATGTAAAATGGCTGCCAAGGTCAGTGTCAAAGTACAGAAGTTCTCCCAGACTGTAGCTGTGAGTAACCATGCCTGCACACAGCACTTTTCCTGTATTGAGGGGTTTTGTTTTTAATTCAGGGGGACACTGACATGTATTTTGGATTGGCCTGAGGCAGGGAGACTCAGGAAGGCTGAGTCCTCGTTCCACAGCAGTCCCAAGATGAGCCATGGCAGAAGTCTGCAGGACAGTAATGGACGTGGAAACAAACACAACTTCCCTTGTGGTTTGTTTGCTGAGATTGCAGGACTGTGAGGAACACTGCTTGGTGAAATAAACCCTTGGAAGACCCCTCAGTGTTCTTTCCAGTACAGCACAGATGTGGCACTGTGCATCCACTTGGACGGCACCAGACTTGAAGTGGATGGCTTTGAATATTGCCCTCAGTAGTTGTGCCCTCTGTACATAGACCTGTTGGGTCACACCCTGTGTGGCCATGGCTTTCAGCAGCTTTAGGAACTGGTTGTCACATTCATTGCTACAAACAGTGTTTGGAAAAGAAAGGCTGTCACAGAAAGCACAACATAAACTGTGACAAAGTGCATCAAATGCACAGGTGTTTAGCACACACTCTGGATTTGACACATTTAACAGGCTGTTGATGATTTCCATTTTTTAACAATTGCACTTTGACTTTTTTCTGCTTCACAGATGTATCTGCATGTAGCCATTCACTACAAGGAGAGAGGTAGGAATTCATCTTCCTTTTTTTGGGTGGAACCACTAGGCCTCTCCAGTTTTCAACAGTGTCCTCATCTGCTGCAGGAATGTTTGTAGCAGTGTCAGATTCCTCACAAGGGTAAGCATGTGTTTTTGTGTTTGCTTTGATGTGGACAGTAGTAGATGCAGGGGTAACTCCTGTGACACTCATTGTTACAACAGCTCCCTTCTCCTCACGTTTCTCTTTTGCAGAACAAATTTGCATTTTTCCTTCAATGAAGGCAAGATGACGAGTTCCAAATCTATCCACCCGAATGGGTCAATTGTGGTTTTTAAAAAGTCCATTCTTTAGGTTTTTGAACTCAGCTTCAACAGCAGCTGGGCTTGCAGTGATGCTGGTACTTGTGAAAAGAGGGACCATTATTCCTGTCCAGAGTGGTCAGTAACTTCCAAGTCTTATTATATGTGGAATAATCTTAGGGAGGTAGTGGATATTATCTGGATCCCCATTAGCCATGGCCAGTGACCTGCTCTCCTCACATATTTCTGTCACCCACAGTTGGACGTTTGTCTGGATCTGATGACACGCATCCACTTGTTCCTGATCCTGTTCTTCACTCTTTTCTTCTGGAATGGTGACAAAGTCTTCTGCACTTTGAGCTTTCAGGTATTTCTTGCACATTTGTGATGTGAGAGGGGCTCCAGAACTGTCATTACCCTCCGCTTCACTGAATGCCACAATAGTGATGGCACGTAAAAGTTCCTTTGCATGCTCCAATGATTGTGACTGAAGAAGCTGCACTATTGACCTTACAAAGAAATGTTTAATGTCATGTGTTTTCTTTTTCAGGCAGTCCCACTGACAGACCATTTTGATGCAGTGTGCAACATCAACCTTAACAAAACAAGGTGGGAGTTTTGCACATTGATTACCCAGTAGTACACTGAAGCATTCATTAATGTCGGTCTTCAGATCAGGGAGAGGGGTAAAAGCCTTGACCACAGCTCCCAAAATGGCCAGAGAAAAATCACTGCCAACTTGTTTTGGAACAGGTGCACCTGCACGAGTCCATTCTGTCAGCCACTGTGTGATGGCATAAACATCATGCTTCTCCCACAGCATTTGCACCACTGGGACACTTGAGCTGTTAAGCCCTGTCAGAAGTCCCTGATCCAGGAAAATATGTCCAGATGAGCCATTTGGTGTCACTAGTTTCCTTACTACTGAGCCAGTTGTATCCAAACATACTGTTGAGTATTTGTTCCTTATTAAGCTCTTGTACACATGCATTTGTGTTTGACTCCAGTAGTGACAGAAAAACGTATCCAGTCCAATGTCTTTAATATTACTACTATGAGGGACAGTGTATTTTAACATCTGCAATAACAAAATGGATCCTTGTCACCTAATTCTAAATCATTTCTTGCTTTGCTTTATGCAGTGTAGCCAAGTTAGGTGGATGACTTGGTTCAGGATCACCAAAGTCCATCAACTTCTTGGCCTGTGATGTCCGCCATACATGAGGTTCCATCCTTCCTTCGCTAAGTTCTCTGGCTATTTGCACCTGCATGTTTCCAGACATGAAAGGCTTTGAACATCCAGTGTGGAGGGAGTGGTCAGCGTTGTTGATGGAGCATTTGAATGTCATTGGGCTGTTCATTGCTGCCTCTCTATCACATGCCATCTCCAGATAACCACTGCACTCTTTGCAGTAGCCTCTGATTTCAATCTAATAGTTTGTAGTTGATGGATGGACCTTGGCTCTTTTATAAATAAATGTGCAGGGACTTTTCACTGTCTTCCAAATGTCCTCATTTATGACATGAGTCCAGGTGCCAGGCTTCAGAATGGTATCTTGTCTTTTTTTACTTTGACAATATTTGTCATTGTATTCGACCTGTTTAGGAAAAAACTCTGTCCATTCATCCAA
This sequence comes from Siphamia tubifer, assembly GCA_020466265.1. Lineage (NCBI taxonomy): Eukaryota > Metazoa > Chordata > Actinopteri > Kurtiformes > Apogonidae > Siphamia > Siphamia tubifer. The sequence goes on from CM035796.1 coordinate 43,882,424, forward strand.
AGGAACATGAAGTTGAAAAGTGTGACAGTGTTTTAGTCCACTGTAGAGGGAACCTGACTGTGTCGTCAGTTTCAGGATCAGTCGTGTCATGACTGAACCCTAAAGTTGACCAGATGTTGTGCCTGTTTAATTTAACAAAGGTGTACAGGGCCTTTGCACAAATGTTCTTTTCCAGCTGCTCACTCAGCTCTGTCCATACAGTAGCATTCGCTCCAAATTTTCCTCCACATGGCTCCACCTTGTGGAACAACAGAGTCATAATCATCAATAGAAAATCCTTATTTATTCCAAACTGTTATGATAAAGGAATTGTTTTTATAGCTGATATTTTAGATGACCAGGGACATTTGTTATGTTTTGCAGACTTTATTAATAAGTTTAATGTTGAAACTTCAGTAAGAGAATACAATAAAGTTTGCAAAGCAATTCCCGTTGTTCTGCTTAATTTAATTCAAGTATATGTACAGCACTCAAACAGAATGACAATATCTCTCCCGAAATTATGTTTAGATCAAGTGACATTAAATGATAAGAAGTGCAATAACCGAAAACTAAATAAATTGTTAAAAAACAAATTATTTCATAGATATGATGTAACAATTAAAAAATATACAAATGAAGGCAAATTAATGGAAAGAACTAAGTTAAATAAATAAATGAAATGGCCCATTCCACCTAAAATAAAATAAATGATATTTAAAATTATAAATAACTATTATCCAGTTGCAGTAACATTAAATAAAATATTTGGATTTGAAATGGAGTCATGTGTTTTCTGCTCAGAGGAAGAAGAAACAGAACATTTATATTTTCAATGCAAAAATGTTTGGACTGAAGTAGCAAAATGGATTAAAATAGACAAAATGGCTTAATTAAAATTGGAGGAAGTAATATTTGGTATAGAAAATGACAAAAGACTTTCTTGAGTTGTGTAATGTTATCATTATTATGGGAAAATATCACATACATAAAGTCAAATGGCAAAATAAAACACCCTCTATTATTATATTTAAAGCTGAACTTCAGTCTTTTCACAATTCCTTGTCAGTATTGAGAAATAAATATGAAAAAATTGAGATTTGTAATGCAATAAATGTTTATGTACCCTTGTAAAAAATATATATGAAAATAGGACATATGCCTTGTAAAGACATTTTCTTTTTTTTTTTTTTTTTGAATTTTGTTCTTATGTTAAGACTTAAGGTAAAAGATGTTATATAATTTTGCCTCCATACGAGTGTATGTATATTGTATGTGTATATTGTTAATAAAAAAGAGAGAAAAAACAATTGGACATTTGATGGTGGTTCCACTGCAGATGAGTGACAGTAAGATGTGAAGGTAGGTCTGTGCCATTACAATTAGTGAACAATTAAATACAATAGTAGTGTTCCCTGGTCTGTGGACAACTATAAAAACCACCTTCACCATCATTGATCTAATTTTGTCACAACTGGACATTGTGAACAACCACCATGTAGGCTTGGTCATTTTTGATCTAAAATTATCTGTTTCATTGGATAATTATTCAGGTAAGAATGAGTACAGTACTAGTATAGTTGACAAATCCCTAATATTTGACATGTGCAGTATGCATCTGTGCTGATTTCTGCAGTGAACAACTGTGTTATGTATATTTACGTCCTCTTTCAGTGTGGGAAATGTGACCTGTGTGTGAAGTTATGGGTTATAAAAGTTGTTTTTGGTAGGATTTTAACTTTGCCATGTCCCGTCCACAATGAATATCTTCCTACCCCTTTATTACTCATAAATGAAAGTTGCATGTTTGCAAACGTTGATTTGTGTTAAAAATAGATCTATTGTTGTGCATAAGTGCATTGTCATAATAGTGTGTAGTGTGCAGGTGCTCATGGGGACAGTTCACACACATTATTTACTAGATGTTTAACTCCGTTACCCTGACTGTTGGTGAGCATAGACTAACGCAGCCACATGACAAACCAGGTTAGAACTCTGTTGTCATGACCTCCGCTCCGGTGACCTTTCCCCCAGTGCTCATCCACACTCACCTGGTCCCGCACTGCGCAGCTGCAAGCCGTTCCTCATCTGTGGCTATAAAAGCAGTAAGGCTTGCAGTTGCCAGTGCGGGACCATTCAGTAATGTCACCTCCATAACCCGGACATCTTCTGCCATCTCCTCAATCACCATAACCCGGACATTCATCATCACCACGGACTCTGACCGTTTGCTCCCAGGTTTTGTCTGTCTTGTCTTCATGTTTCTCAGTTTTGTTATTAAATTATTTTTCCCTTCAGTACTGTGCAATGGAGTCCTCATTTCACCTCACCCCGATCAGTGACAGAATGGTCCCGCCAACCATCTGGACTCCGCCAGTGCTGAAGGGACCCTTTTTGTTTTAGTTTTCCCCGGTCTGTTCTGTCTAAAGTCTGTCCAGTCTTGCGTTCTGTCCCGTTCTGTGTATCTGGCTTAAGCGTTCTGTGTTTCTGGCTTAAGCGTTCTGTGTTTCTGGCTTAAGCGTTCTGTGTTTCTGGCTTAAGCGTTCTGTGTTTCTGGCTTAAGCGTTCTGTGTTTCTGGCTTAAGCGTTCTGTGTCTCTGGCTTAAGCGTTCTGTGTCTCTGGCTTAAGCGTTCTGTGTCTCTGTCCCGTTCTGTGTTTCCCTGCCCAGCGTTCTGTGTCTCTTCCTAGCGTTCTGTGTGTCTGCCTAAGCATTCCGTGTCTTTGCGTTCCGTGTCTTTGCGTTCCGTGTCTTTGCGTTCCGTGTCTTTGCGTTCCGTGTCTTTGCGTTCCGTGTCTTTGCGTTCCGTGTCTTTGCGTTCCGAGTTTTTGGCTAGCGTTCCGAGTTTCTGGCTAGCGTTCCGAGTTTCTGGCTAGCGTTCCTTCCGTCTCTTTGCGTCTCTTTCCTGCGTCTCTTTGCGTCTTTTCGGTCTGTCTTTTTGTCGCTTCGGTCTCTTTTTCTGTCTTGGTCGGTCTTTTTCGTCTCTTGTCTATTTCGTCTCTTTTGTCTTGTCTTCTGTTTTAGTCTGTAGTTTTTTTTCTCGTCTGTGGCTGTCCCTACCTGTTGCCTGTTGCTGGCTTCTTAGTCCCTGCCTCTTGCCCGGTTCTGGCTTCTTAGTCCCTGTCCCTGCCTGTTGCCCGTTGCTGGCTTCTGTCCCCTGGCCCTGACTCTTGCCCGGTTCTGGCTTCTTAGTCCCTGTCCCTGACTCTTGCCCTTTGCTTGCTTCTGTCCCCTGTCCCTGACTCTTGCCCTTTGCTGGCTTCTGTCCCCTGTCCCTGCCTGTTGCTGGCTTCTGTCCCCTGTCCCTGCCTGTTGCCCGTTGATGGCTTCTGTCCCCTGTCCCTGCCTGTTGCCCGTTGATGGCTTCTGTCCCCTTTCCTTGCCTGTTGCCCGTTGATGGCTTCTGTCCCCTGTCCCTGCCTGTTGCCCGTTGATGGCTTCTGTCCCCTTTCCTTGCCTGTTGCCTGTTTAGGGCTGCCTGTTGCTTTTCTTCCCCTCGGATTTCCCCTCTCTTCCTTACCCCGGGCCTTTTTGCCGTTTCTGGCTGGGTCTCGCCCCGGACCTGTTCCTTTGTTGCCCCCATGTCGGCCCGGTTCTTTTGTTTCATCGTTTTGTCCTGTCTTTGTCCAGTGCCTTGTCTGTTCTTTTTTGTTGCTCCCTGCCAGAGTCCGTGGTGACCCCACCCTATCAGTTTTGCTCCTGCTACCACCCAGTCCACTCAGACCACTCAGTTTAGAGGGATTTCACACCGCTCTTCCTAGAGGGTACTCCGGCCAGGGGGTTTCCACACCGCCCTGCCCAGAGGGATTCCACACCGCTCTGCCCAGAGGGTACTCCGCCCAGAGGGATTCCACACCGCCCTGCCCAGAGGGATTCCACACCACTCTGCCTAGAGGGTACTCCGCCCAGGGGGTTTCCACACCGCCCTGCCCAGAAGGGATTCCACACCGCTCTGCCCAGAGGGTACTCCGCCCAGGGGGTTTCCACACCGCCCTGCCCAGAAGGGATTCCACACCGCTCTGCCCAGAGGGTACTCCGCCCAGGGGGTTTCCACACCGCCCTGCCCAGAAGGGATTCCACACCGCTCTGCCCAGAGGGTACTCTGCCCAGGGGGTTTCCACACCGCCCTGCCCAGAAGGGATTCCACACCGCTCTGCCCAGAGGGTACTCCGCCCAGGGGGTTTCCACACCGCCCTGCCCAGAGGGATTCCACACCGCTCTGCCCAGAGGGTACTCCGCCCAGGGGGTTTCCACACCGCCCTGCCCAGAGGGATTCCACACCGCTCTGCCTAGAGGGTACTCCGCCCAGGGGGTTTCCACACCGCCCTGCCCAGAAGGGATTCCACACCGCTCTGCCCAGAGGGTACTCCGCCCAGGGGGTTTCCACACCGCTCTGCCCAGAAGGGATTCCACACCGCTCTGCCCAGAGGGTACTCCGACCAGGGGGTTTCCACACCGCCCTGCCCAGTGGGATGCTACTCCGCTCTGCCCAGAGGGTACTCCGACCAGGGGGTTTCCATGCCGCCCTGCCTGGAGAAATTTTTTTTTTTTTTTTAAGCTCTGGACAATGGGGGGGGGGGGTCTTTGTTTTTTGTTTTTTAGGGCCGTCAGGAGCCGCCCCTTAGGGGGGGGGTACTGTCATGACCTCCGCTCCGGTGACCTTTCCCCCAGTGCTCATCCACACTCACCTGGTCCCGCACTGCGCAGCTGCAAGCCGTTCCTCATCTGTGGCTATAAAAGCAGTAAGGCTTGCAGTTGCCAGTGCGGGACCATTCAGTATTGTCACCTCCATAACCCGGACATCTTTTGCCATCTCCTCAATCACCATAACCCGGACATTCATCATCACCACAGACTCTGACCGTTTGCTCCCAGGTTTTGTCTGTCTTGTCTTCATGTTTCTCAGTTTTGTTATTAAATTATTTTTCCCTTCAGTACTGTGCATTGGAGTCCTCATTTCACCTCACCCCGATCAGTGACATATGTTGCTTTACATGTTAAACCCTCTTGTCCATTTCTGACAACAGGGTTAGAATCATCTGCGGAGAGGGGGCGTGGCTTTGGGGATTTATGCCCCGGATCTTTTTTTTTCTTTTATCTTGGCAAAAAAAAAAGTCACCTGTGTACTCCGCTCAAAACACAACTGATATTTTGGCATCAATCCTACATCAAAACCCAGATTTCCCTCATTTAAAAAAATTTCTTATTTGACCCCCCCCCCCCAACCTGCTATAGGGAGTTTATCCATCATACTGTCTATATGTTTATGTCTCTGCTCAGTCAATAACCCACCTCGACCTGACTCAGGTGACCCACACCTTTGTTCAGCTGAACTTTTTGTTCATATAAAACACAACAAATATTATCTATGTATGTATCTAGTATGGTAAAATCCACAATAGTCAGATTAACAGGTATAAATCGTGTTTCCAAATAGTACTGACGTGATCAAATAACTGGAAAGTACAATTTTACAGCGTAAACGGAGGTGTCGTGCCCTCTTGTGGTCACATTGTAGAACTGCAGCACGGTTACATTATACAACAATTTCCGGTAAAAAATTTCAAAATACAAATTCAGCGCCAATACATGCAGGGTAGTGGTTAGTCGTAAAACACGTACTCGGATCTTTTTTTATTATTTAATTCTTCTTACATGTATTGATTCACTTGTGTGTTGTAGAATGTTATTTTGATGAATCAAAAAACGTTTTCTATTTTGTTGCTGTTGTTGTTTAATCAATTTTGAACGTCCACTCACATGGTGCATAGAGCTGATTATCTTAAATCCACTGTGAAATAAAATAATCCCAAGTAGCCTTTCTTTGGCATGACTACGACTCAACTGTCAACATACGTCATCACCGCATCCACAGGCATTAGTTGTTGAGAAGAGAAACATCGATTGAGATCAAGACTGCGCATGCGTATAAGATCCCGCGCTGACCAGAATCATATAAAAGGCTGGGCCAATGGGGAGGTTAAGAAACGCCCTTCTACTTCCGGTCCATGGGTACTTAACTCGCCAAAAATATTTAATTGGTGTAAATGGAGCGAGTCAAACTAAATTCTGATTCTGTTTGATAAGTGCTCTGAAATTCACTTATGATAACTGTTAATAAGAAATGTTTGATGTGGCATCGGCAGCTCACCTGTTTTTTATGGACAGCAAAGGTGACGTTAGGTTTTATGTAACAAACAAACATCTACAAAACACGACAACAAAAACAATCCATTAAGTTAATGCATAAAAAAACCATTAATAATAAAAAAAAATAACAACAGAAAAAAGGAAATAAAATAATTCAATTATTACTTCCTGGGCTCAGATTACAAGACAAAGCAGAAAACAAACAAAATTTCCAATAACCATTGATAAAGAGTTTTCCAGAATCTATCAGCGATGTTACATGAGAAAAAAAGGTGTTCCTGAGTTTCAATATTCTTTGTGTAAAATGTACATTCATTAACATCAACATTAAATCTAAAGCACAATAATTCTTTACACAGATAAATATCATTTATTGTCTTAAAGTCACTTCTTTAACTTTCAGTGAATAGAACATTTCACATAATTACATCTAAGCCTCTTAACAGTAGATGCATCAGTCGTGTATCTTTTTATTATATATCGTCTTTTTAAGGGTGATGGGAAACATTCTTTGGAAAGTAATGATCTTAGAATTTTATTCCTGCTACATTTATCAGATAAAAAAAGACAATCTTGAATAAATAAAGGGTACATTCAGGGTATTGTTGATTCATAAACTAAATATCCTTTGATTGTAGCTATAAGAGTTTGAGGTTTTGCTTTAACCACTTCATTAAATAATTCTCTGCTACAGTTTAAATTATACTTGTTCCTAAATTCTGTCAATTCTAATATATTGCCTCTGTCATCCAATAAGTGTAGGATGGACCAGATACCCTGGTCTGACCATTCTTTAAAGTAAAAACACTTCTTATTTATTCAAATACATCTATTATTCCAAATCAGTGTATTGTGAGGAGATAAATTATGTTTAATATCATTTTCCAATAATGGAGGACCTGTTGGTGAAATTTGGAAAGTTTGACTGGCACTTTACTTATTTCAAAATCACATTTCAACAACAATTCTACACCCCGAAAATCCAGAAACAACTTTGTAGGAAAATTAAACCAAAAAAGTTCATAGTTTATGATAAAGTTCTGCAGCCACTTCAGCTTTAGTGAACCATTCATATGATCAAAATCAACCACATTCAAACCTCCTTCCTCCAAACATTTAATAACATCATTCTTCCTAATATAATGATGTGTATTTTTACAAATAAAATGACAATTGTTTATATTAATAATCTTAATTATACGCTCAGGGATGTTCAAAGAGTATGTTGGTAAATTAACCTTGATAGACCTTTCATTTTTGATAGTAAAATTCATCCAAAAATAGACAGGTCCCTTTGTAACCATATATTCAAAATCATTTGACTTTTTTTCAGAGTGTTCTCAAAGTTAGCCTTCTCTCTATATTTCAAGTCCTTACACACTGTAATTCCTAAATATTTGACTTCTTTTTTGATTGGAATACCTTCAATAGATGTTAGAGGTTGATCATGAATCACCATCAATTCACATTTATTTAGATTCAACTTAAGACCAGAAGCTTCTGAGAAGGAGGAAATAATTTTTAGATCTTTTGGTATTTGAGCAGCATTTCTTCAAAATAAACTTGTATCATCTGCCAGTTGACTTACAATTAAGGGACACCCCATAACATTTAGCTGAATGACACCCTCACTATTTTTGAACATAATAGCTCAAATTTCCGCCGCCATAATAAAGATCAGAGGAGAGGCAGGACCACCTTGACGAATACCCCTCCTCACCTCAAATCTACTACAGGTACCGAATGGTAATGATATTGAACTATTGATGTCATTATAAAGCATATTGATGATCTCTCTGAAGCCATCACCAAAACCAAAGTGTCCAAAATAAAAGGCTGTTCCACACTATCCAATGCTTTGCAAAAATCTCAAAATAAAATGAAAGCATCATCTTCAATTCTATCACTATAATCCAGCAAATCCAACACTAGCCTGACATTGTTATGGATGGAGCGTTCTTTAAGGAACCCACATTGTGTTTCACTGATCATTTGTGCCATACCTTCTTTTAATCTATTAGCCACAATATGAGCAACCAATTTATAATCAATATTAAGTAGTGTAATAGGTCTGAGATTCTCCCAGTACTTTTTATCCTTGCCCGGTTTGGGAATAAGTGTTATTAACCTTGTTTCATTGTGTGCATTAAGGACTTATTCATGAAGCATTCACATATAGACAAAAAGAACTATTCTTTTATTTCATTCCAAAAGAATTGATAAAAACTGGATGATAATCCATCCTGTCCAGGTGCTTTCCCTAAACTAAGTTTTTTCATCGTATTATCCAATTCATACATTTCAATTTCAGCATCACATAGTTCCTTAAAATCCAAACTGATTTTGGGGATGTGATGTTTAATACTTTCATCAGATTTCTCTTTAGAATGAGACGAGGAAAATAACATTTAATCAAATCTATGGACTTCATTAGACAGCTGTTTAGGGTCTGTACATTCAACATCATTTATCATAAACACATTAACTGCATTTCTTTCTTGTCTTTTTTTCTCTAAACCACAGAAGTACGCAGTATTTTTCTCCCCCTCTTCTAACCATTTGGCTCTGGATCTTATTTAAGCCCCTCGTGCTTTCCTCAAGTACATTTCATCTAGTTTCAATTGGAGGTTAATGAATATATTTTTGTCTGACTCTGACATAAGTGACTTTTTACAGTAATTATCAATATCTTGTACTATCTTAACTTCCTGTTCTCTGAAAACTTTGCTTCTTTTTTTCCCAAATTGGATTGATATTTGTCTGACCCTGTACTTAAAAAACTCCCACCTATTACAATAGCTACCGATTGTTGAATCAAATTGTATATTTAATTAAATGACAATATTTGTCACATTTCAGAAGATCTCCATTAAATTTCCAGTGTGTTTTTCTTTTGTTATTGTGTAGTGAAGATTGTAACACAAGAGATAAAAGGCAATGATCAGTTAGGGGTGCACTAGAAATCCATACATCTGAAACAAAATCTACTAGTTCCAGTGTTAATAACCATAAATCAATTAGAGATCTGACATTTCCATTTGTTTTTATCCATGAAAATTGACTAATGTTCATATTCCTACTTCTCCATATGTCAATAAGTGCATGAGTTTTACAGAAATCAAGTAGAGTTGTATTATAATGATTATTATTGAATTTATATGGACATCTATCCAGCCAGTCATCAGGAGATAAATTAAAATCACCACCAAACTAAATCAGGTTTGTGCTGTAAACACTTCTGTATTCAGTGACAATATCAGACATTTCTGAAAACATAAGTTTATTTGGATTGAAGGAATTATAGCCATAAATGTTAACTAGAATAATCAACAAACCTTCAATGTTTAAAACAACTGCCAACCAATGAGCATTTTCATCACTTTTCTGTGTGATTACATTTCCAGGACATCTATTAAAACAAATCACAACACCTGCAGATTTGTTGGAACCATGACTGAACACCTTGTCTCCTCACTGACTCCTCCAGAAGGAGGTATCAGAGGCACATGGATGTGTTTCTTGCAGAAAGAGCAGAGTCACAAAATGACATCCGGCTTTCAGTTCAGAAAAAGGAGAGAAGAGGAGGCAGAGAGGAGAGCAATAGATGCAGGTAGGCCGACATTACACAAAGTTACTTTGCAAACATGGCAAGTGTCGAGTGTGAATGTGATGATGACCCTGAAGATAATAAGGTCAACAAAAGGCAGGGTGCAAATCAGGCCAGGTCTGACCCAGCATATGATACATTTCTTTAGATTTACAAAAGTGCAAACAGATCATATTGCTACGTGACTCACACAAGTACAGCAGTGGTGGAGGTGGCAAAATGTTTGACTCAAAGCGGGTTAGCCATGCTTCACCTGCACTTCCTACTCCAGAACCAGTCCCACCCTGCTTCCCTGCTAAAGAGACTGTGCTAGTTATTATTTGCTTTAGATGTGTACTTTTACTCTGAGTAGAATTTAAACAAAGTAAAGATACTTTTATTCAATGACATTTTTTCAGTACTTTTTCCACCTCTGATTGGAAGGAAAGGGCAGTGGTCTTTAAACATCTGCATAAACTTTCAAATAAATTCCTTTGCATTCATGTGACAAGTGTACCATGTGAAAGAGGGTTTTCCCCAAAACTGGAGAGGTGATAACGAAGAAAAGAAATGGTTTGCACTTCTTAAATAAAAACCTTGAAATCTAAGTCATGCATATTTCCATGTGTTCATTGTATTTTAATGTAGTTTCATTTATTCATTTAGCACATATCAGTAGCTCAATGGTGCAGGGATGGAACAAAGCCCAATGGGCTTGTACAGGAGTTCCACCCTTAACACAAATTATAATCAACTTAGATGAATAAAGTTAACAAATAAACTTTGAAAATCAGGAGAAAAAGTAGAAAATAAAAGAAGAAAAAACATTCATAATTCAAGATATGCAAGATATACAGATGAAGAAGAAGCAAATAAAGTAGTAAGGCAGTGGAGAGGGCAGGAAGTGACTAACTGTGCACTAGATGTTTTTTGAGCTGCTTTTTAAAGAGTGAGAGGGACGTTAGAGAAAAGTGTCAAAGTAAAGTGTTCCAGAGCATCACACCTCTGTATGACAGGTTGAGTTGATTATGTGAAGTGCAGGTTAAAGGTGGATATAGATTATTATTATTACTGTGTCTAGTTGTGTCTGAGTGTATTTTAGTAACACAAATGACTTTGACACACATGTACCCACACACAAACTTTATTATAAACCATGTCAGATCAGGACGTGTTTTGTCAAGTACAGATCGCTGCGGCCTGTGGGAAGGCGTGGCTGGACATCTAGCCCAGCTTCTGGAGTTTCTGGTTCTACACGTTCCAGAGACAGTTTTGGGAGGAGCGTCTGATAAAATCACCTCTGATTGGATAGAAAAGTTAAAAAAACAAAACTATATTTGTATAAACATGTCAAGTGTTTTGATAAAGTTTCCAGGAAACAGTGGTTGTGCAGAAATGTCTATAAAGTCACCTGCTCTATGCACTGGACGTATATAAAAGGTAGGTGGATGTTTAAATATACATTTATTCTTTATGTTTGTCAACTATTATTACATTCTGACACAGAAGTTGTGTTTTATCAAGCAGGAATGTCCAGTGAAATGACAGTAAACCGTAATGGAGGATGAAATTCAATGGAAAAACTATGAAATGTGGAGATAGATTTGAGTTATTAATGTCATATTCTGTCATATCCTAGAACATGTTTGTACTGGAATGTGAAGAACACTTCCTTATAAAGATTTTATGAAACTTTTATAAATATATATGTTATAGTTAAAAAAACAACCTTGTTTAAAAAAACATTATGAACAGTCATTATTTGACTTATTGTGCTGAGGTCTGAGGGAACAATTATAAAACCACAATCTATACCTTAGTGTGTTTTCAAAAAAGACTGATTAGGATTATTCATAATGTGGGCTTTAGGGATCACACTAACTCATTATTTTTACAACCAAAAGTGTTGTGTGTGTGTGTGTGTGTGTATAATACACACACCAGAGGTGGAAAGAAACTGCGTCATTACTGTACTTAAGTAGATTTTGTAGTTATCTGTACTTTACTGGAGTATTTATTTTTCAGGCAACTTTTTAATCTTACTACCTATATTTTTGTATAAATATCTGTACTTTATACTCTTTACATTTATATAAATATATGTACTTCATACTCTTTACATTTATATAAATATATGTACTTTATACTCTTTACATTTATATAAATATATGTACTTTTTACTCTTTACATTTATATAAATATCTGTACTTTATACTCTTTACATTTATATAAATATCTGTACTTTATACTCTTTACATTTATATAAATATATGTACTTTATACTCTTTACATTTATATAAATATATGTACTTTTTACTCTTTACATTTATATAAATATCTGTACTTTATACTCTTTACATTTATATAAATATCTGTACTTTATACTCTTTACATTTATATAAATATATGTACTTTTTACTCTTTACATTTATATAAATATCTGTACTTTATACTCTTTACATTTATATAAATATATGTACTTCATACTCTTTACATTTATATAAATATCTGTACTTTATACTCTTTACATTTATATAAATATATAAAGTTCTTTCAGTTGGCACAGACCCAGCAGACTCGTCCTTGTCTGGAACTAGTTTCTCCAGATTCCAGTAGATCACACACCTTCAACACAGGATCATTTTCACCAGTTTGACTTTTTCAAACTCTTTCATTGTCTCTGTTTTTCACTTTGTTTCAATATAATGTCCCCATGTGGTCCCAGTCCTTGAGGTGTCCTCCTCAGATACTTTTATCCATTTGCTTTACCCCTTCATGCATGTCAGGTGACCAGTGGTCACACCCTTTAGGTCAGTCTCGTACCATGGGATGCATTGAGTTTTCCAACCCCTGATTCAGACCAGATTAACCTGTACCCTGTAGATTTGATTAATAGAAATCCAATCAACTGATAGCTATCATAACATAGTGTTACCTTATTTAACTCCTCTATACCTGTTCAATAATGCAACAAAAATCATAAAAACTAACATTAATTTATCCACTATATAATTCAGACTTTTATTTTACACTTTTAATGTCCATCAATTCTTTTAACAATGTTAATACTTTCAGTAAATAACATTATCCATTACCTTTTCAACCCTTGTAAGACACATTTATATTTCACCTTTAGGTTTTACATTTCCAAAACAACTCCTGTTTTTCTGACTCAACACATTTTAGTTCCATTTTATTTCCCTGTTTTACAGTAGGTCTTAACTTTTTTCTAGTATTTCTTACTTTTCTTCATTGGTAACTATTTGTCAGTCTTTAGTACAACTTATTGCCTGTCATACTTTCATAACATACTATAATTCATTTATTAGGTGTACGAGGGCATTAACTAAAATGTCGACTCATCGACATGTCGACTCCTGTAGCACAAGTCGACTAAAATTTGGAGGAGTCGACAAGTCACATGTTCTCTCTCTCTCTCTCTCTCTCTCTCTCTCTCTCTCTCTCTCTCTTTCTCTCTCTTTCTCTTCATTAAGTCACATCCAGATTAAACTCAGATCATATCAGATGTGTGATGCAGGTTTTTGTCCTAAACCCTCAGTCTGGTTCACCTCTGAACCGCTGCTCCACATCTGATGTTTGTCCATCATAGAACCACGTCTCAAACTCTGATGTGTTTTCAGTGTTTGTGTGACTGATGTGGATTCAGCAGAATGGATCAGTGTGAGGACACAGAGGAGGGAGCCTCTCCCTCAAAGACCTCCAAAAAGAACCCCCCAAGACCTGGACCTGAAAGACCCCTCATGACTCAGAGGTAAGACCACCATCTGGATCTGTCCACCACTGTTCTCCATGTCAGAGCTCAGCACTAAAACCACTGACATCACTATTCACAGACCTGGACCAGGACCAGGACCAGGACCAGGACCAGGACCAGGACCAGGACCAGGACCAGGACCAGGACCAGGACCCAGCTGTGTGTCCATGAAGAGTGATGACTCCAAGGACCTTCATATTTACTTCCAACAGAAACGTCCATCAGAGTCAGAGTACGTTGTCCTCATTCAATAACAACTCAAGTCAAACCATCTTTATAGTCAAGTGTGAAACAACAAGTTAAACAGAAGGAAAATGTTTCACCTACAGAACAATATGAATAACTTTACACCAGAGTGTGACTCAAAAACACTTGTATGTAAATGTTGATGTGAGCACAGACACATGGATGAACAGATCCTCCAGGACTCACCTGGAAACTGGCTTTGGATTCCCTCATGTGATGGACAGTGTTGTGTGTTCAGTTTTCAGTGCCATGTTTCCATACAGTAGTAGGTCTATCCATCAGCTGGGTGGAAATATGATGGTTGGCTGTGGACACACACATACAAATAGTCTGTCATTAGATTCACCTGGTTGGACTCAACAACATCTGACTAAAATACATTAATATCATTTATTCACAATTCATTTTTAATGACCAGATTAACTTACAGTGGAGGAAAGAAGTTTTTTCCAGCCCATGCATTTATGATATATTCCTTTAAAATCATCCTTCAGTCATTAAATCTGCCCAGTACTGTTCCTTCTCCAAACCCACATGCTCCTTCTGCACATGCTCAGTTCTGTCCAGGTCCAAACTGGATGATTCAGCAGAAAAAACATCCAGGACATGACATGTTCAAACTCTCAATAATTTACTTTTTTCTTCTTCTAAACAATAAACAAAAACAATATTTGCATCTGTTTGTCTGATGCAGCCACATCTTTTGAAACAAAAAATATTTTTCTGCAAATATTTTAAACTATAAAATCTTAAGGGTGTGTGAAAACTTTTTCTACTATTGTAAAACTAAATGATTCTGATGTGATTTTGTTTTACTTTCACCTGAGTTTGTTGTTTTTTTAATCAGAACTTCAGACTTTATTGATGTTCAGTGTCTTGATCATTTTCTAACACTTTGTTTGAAAACTAAACTCTCTGTTTTCCTGATGAACAGGATCCATCACAGACCAGAGTCCTCTGGACCTGGTCCTGGATCCAGTTCTGTGTCCTTCAGGAGTGACCACTCCATGGGGTACCCACCAGACTTTTCTGAAACGTAAGTTTAATGTAAATGTCAGAGGCGACGACTGTTTATAAAACACTGGAGTCATGTATTTAGCAAAAAAACTTACTGAGATATTTTACTGTAAACTTTGCTGCATTTTAAGACAATGGGGAAATGCACCAAAAACAGCAGGGGGTGGGGCTTCTGAATTGTGATTGGCTGACAGGTGTCCCTTTGTTTAGTCTGAACAGACTGTTCAGTAAATGTTCTTCAGTGTGTGAAATGACATTTCTATGGAACTAAAGTGAGTTCAGTCCTGCAGCCATGAGGTCACTGATGTGGATCCTGATGAACTGAACTAAACCTGTTGATCAACTCAAACACTGAGTGTGAAGTTCCAAACTCACTCACATGTTGGTTCTCAGTGGGATCAGCAGGACCAGGACACCTGTCCCACTACAGGGGGTCATGTGACTGATGTTGACGTCCAGGTGTGTCCACCTGTTGGTGTGGACAGACATAATGTGAGCTGATTGTTGATGGTTGGTCCACAGAGTGGAGCAGCAGAGCTCAGATGTTCCCACTGGTCTACAGGATCAGACTCAGCTGGACCACATATTTCAGGTGTGTACATGTCCAACATCTACTGGTCCATCTGTTCTGTCCAATCATCTGCTGTTTTCAGACCAGTGGACATCACTGTGTCCAACATGGACCTGAGCTTTGGTCCATGTTGGACTTTGTGTTTTTCATCATGTTTTGTGTTCCAGCTGCTGGAGGAGAACATCTGCACTTTTGTCAAGAACCAACTGAAGAAGTTCCACCAGGTTCTGAGCACAGATTACCCACAATGCTTAGAGAGTCTGAGAGATGAGGATGAAGAGCAGAGGAAGAGCTCAGAGGCTTTTCTGAAGATCACACTGAACTTCCTGAGGAGGCTGAAGCAGGAGGATGTGGCTGAGCGTCTGCACCGCAGTAAGATGATTCTGTACAGAATGAACAGACTAGGCCTGGGCCATAAACCCAAAATGTACTGTTACTGACATTTACTACCATCACTGCACCACTACCACTGATGCACGGGTCGATGTATAAATGACCTGCAACTGTTCGTTTTTTAAACTAACCCGACCACAACTCAGACCACAACAAATATATTTGATTGAACCAACCTGCTTCTGGACCCGCATTTTAAAAAAGTAGCCAATGGTCTTTATGAACATCACGTGACTTTACTCACATACCTAAACATCACATGACCTTTGACCTTACTCACATACCTGCATTTATTTCTGTTAAAATTCCATGTCATTGTATGTAAGTTAATATGTTGAGAAAACGCTAACGAAGCATCTAAACCAGGGGTCGACAACCTGTAACACCCAAAGAGACATTAGAACACGGTTTCCATGGATATAAAAACACTGGGAGCCACTCATCATCTTTAAAAATATCAGCTAATGTGTCCCAAACCTTACTTTTTTTGTTTGTATGTTTCCACTCTCCCAACTTCATTTTCTCTCTTGCTCCCTCCATACCGTAGGATACTGACCACGTTGTACGACTGTGGCTCAGTTGGTAGAGTTAACCCTTTAGTCCAGTGATTGAAGGGTTGGTGGTTTGTGTCCTAACTCTGGCTGTCTACATGTTGAAGTGTCCTTGGGCAAGACACTGAACCCTGACTTAGTCTCCCCGTAGGACTGACAGAACCTTATAAACCTACTGGCAGGCCTGGAGTGGGCCCCTTTTTCAGCCCTGGAGTTTTATACCCAAAGCCGGCCCACTTTGCTATGGACGAGGAATTTAAATAAATGAACCGCAGCGAGCTCTTATGATGCCTTTTTTAATGGGTATAAATTCAGGTATATGTTAACAGAAAATACTTCACTTTACTATTTTTAATTCAAGTAAAATGAGAGACAGATTTTAAAAGTAGAAAATCTGATAAAGATGTAAAAGTATTTACCCTTGTACAGTAGCAGTAATTTGAAATCAAAATCAAAAATTTGAAATCAAAATATTAAGTTTTACACTTAACTCTTCAGTAGCTTCACTACACACATATTTAGGCAACTTACAGCATCAAAATCCTCCTATGCAAAGCACTGGTTTCTGCAACTTTATTGATAACAATGTCATTGTCAATAAACATGAGAATTTCCTTCTCTGTGTACATCAACATGAAGGCCTCCAAGAGTTCCTGAGACAGTGAGCTTCGTAGACTAGTTTTCACACGTTTTAATGCAGAGAAGATCCACTCACATGCAACCTGAGTGATTGAAAGGGTCAACAGGAATTTATATGCCAGCCCAATTACATGGTAAGCATCTGTGAGGAGGTTATACTGTGAGAGGATCAAATAAACACAGATGACACAGTTTTTAGAAGAAGAGCAGGTCCTGCTCTCCAGCTCATACTCTGGCTGCATATATGACAGCCCACTATCCTCCTCAACCAGGGGCGGAGCATTTGGTTCACTGTAGGGGGGGCAATGACCTGTAGTGGGCCCTTTATACACTAGGTCTAGTACAGGTAATGTTGGTGTTCATTCCAACACCATGGTTTTAATTAGTCCTCATGTTGATCTTCCTCAAGGCATAGACATTTTGTTTTGATGTTTTTTATGTCTTGTGTGTTTATGTTTTCAGATTGTTTCTCTATAAAAGTAGACTATAGACTCCTTCAAAGTTAATGTCATTCAAACATAAGAGGAAGTTGCGTGCGCAGACCGGACAAAAAAAACTGCATGGAAACGCTGTTGTTTATATAGATGACAGACCTACAGCAGAACTACAAATGTCTAGTTGTTGTTTTGTCAGTTGTCAGAATCGTTACAAGGACAGAGTTAAACTGTATAGAATTCCATCTAGATCTCACCCATTCAAAATCAACAACATCTATGGTTACAAAGATTCAGCGTGGACTGGGATGAGAACACGATCAGGAATGTCCGTTTGTCTGTCCTTCCTATTCTAACCACAATCTGGACCTGGACTAAAACTGCTGCAGCATGACCCAAACCTACAATGAAGTATAGACTGAAAATAAAATGAAAGATATGGGAGATATACAAATAGGTAGTTAAGTGATTAGCAAGAGATAATGTATTGACCACGAGTTACTGATAAAATATTCCCCCGACGACCGAACAGCGACCGAGGCCAAAGCGTTAGGAATACATTATCCCACTTATTCTACTGGTTATTACAGTTTATTAGTGCTACCACTCAAACAGATTTAATAAAATAACCATTACAACGTAGTGAATATTTACTTTCAAAGTGGCCAAACTACCTGCGGAGTGATATGGTTACGTGAATCTGAAGTGAAAAAAACCCTCCTAGTCCTGCTGAAGGTTGGGGACGTTAATTCAAAGTGAACGGGAGCTGTTGGAACATTCTAGATGGACGTAGAATAAACCTGGTAAATTAAACCAGAGGAAGCTAACAGATTAGCCTGATAGCTTTGTCTAGTTAAGAGAATAATGACTCCAGCCTCTTCTGTTATTAACACCACCTCTAGGTTATGAACATGTTGTAACGGACTACGAAGAACCCAAGTGCAGAACAGGAGACGTGCGTAAAAGTCCAAGCAGTAGTTTATTCTCACACAGTTCAGTAATACAATACAGATGAGTGAGGAAGAGTCCCCTTTAAAGTCTCTCAGGGCTGGAATGTACTTATCCAGACGGAGCACGGGTGATCTCCTCCGGTCTGAGAGCAAGACTGGATTCAGGCCAGTTCCGGTCCAAGGTCGGGGCTGGCGGCGGGTCTCGTAGTCGGGGTTCGTTCCTGGGTCGGGGCAGGCAGCTAGTATCAGGGTCGGTGTTCGTTCCAGGGTCAGGGCAGGCGGTGAGAGGCTAAACAGGCTCCGGACCAGGTTCGGTAACAACAAAGACAGACAGGGATCACAGGCAGAAAACAGAGGTCGGACGGAAACGGGACTGGTACGGGAAATACAGGTTGCTGGAGAATCAGAGGAACAGGTCATGATAATCTGGCACAGAGTCAGGTCTGAATGCAGACTAAATACTTCTCACCTGATGAGTTCAGCTGGACTCACCAGGTGAGTTGCATCAGCGATTGGCCAAAGAGTCAGAACAGGGTGAAAGGTGAGAAACAGAGACAGAACAGAGACACAGAGCAGAAAACACACAGCCAGAACAGAAAACAGAAAACACAAGGAACGGAACATGACACATGTGTCAAACATGTTTAACACATACACGCACATAACAGTCGACTGTGTCTAAAAACTTGTAGGTGCAAAGTTTTTCATCAGTGTACATAGAAGGCTTGTTAATTAATTACATATAAGTCAGGCTATTGTATACTAGGAAACTTACCGATATCCTCCGTCCACTCTTTTATCAAGTAAGGGTACAGTAGGTGATACTCACTTTTAAGTGCTAATTTATTTATGTAGTATTCTAGATCTGGAAAAGACACAGATTTATCACAGTCTGACAACTTTAAATACAGGTCTTCGGAAAGTCCTGGCTGCGCGTGCATCATCCGGTTAGTTTACAAACATGTCAGTAACGGTGTGCGTGAGGCAAGGTGCATTCACGAACCGTAGGAATTTGAAACAGCCAGGGTACAGGTGGTGACTATTACTTTGTAGCAAAAGCGAAGCATGCGAGATTAACTTTACGACCTCACCACACTCAACAAGGGCACATTTACAGTTGTTTTATTTTTCCCATGCAATCGGGAAATCAGCATTTATGAATATGATATATATTTTTAAATAAATCAGATAGTTGTGGCTTAAATCCACGTGGGCCCCTGATCCATGTGGGCCCGGGGCTACCGCACCCTGTACACTCCGCTAGTGTCCTCAACTGTCTGTGTCACCTCTCTTCCTGTCCTGACAATGTAATCCTCCAGAGGAGACTTTTTCAATCTATCCCACTTGATATATTTTCCAAAATAAATTAAACTACAATGAATATATAAATGAAATATTGGCCCATCATGTCTTTTCTCTTATGATAAAGGCTATGGTATTTTACATTACAAATAATTATCTTATTTTAACTAGCCTAATTCTTTTATGTATCCTCTAGCCTTTCTGTCCCTTCAGATGTCATGGCCTCCTCTGGATCATCAGCATTATCAGAGGGGGTCTGCTGCACCAATGCTACAAAACATTCCATAAATAGGCTATTTAATAGGCTATTAGCTTACGCTTATCAATGATGTCATTCTTTTTCATCTTGAAAATAGATATTTCTGATAGTCTTATGGGCTCTATAAAATAAAATAACTTACACCAAGTTGACATTGCAACGTTCGCTATGTTATATAGCCCACTGACAATACAAATGTTTTTATCATAGGCTATCTCTCAGTATCCTACCAGAAGTAGCTGGGTTCTGTCCTCTGGAAAACAGCTCTGTTAATTTCGCACATTTGGCTGCATTTTCTTCCACCTGGCATCTTTCTGCCCTCCATCACTACAGACTAATGTAGTCTATAATTTGCGCTGTTCTTCTATGTCAATTTAATTTTACTGCTACAGAAAAGACGAGGCGCGGCCTCAACCAACTTAAAAATTTTGGGGGGGGACAATCAGATCCCCTAACCTCTCTCACCTGCTGCAATGTTGGGTTGCGCTGAATGTGGCTGACAAGAGAATGAATGCAACAATACGATTAGATAGTGCAAGTGACGTGTTAAAATTATTTTTTCATCCAACCGGCCCAAACTCGACCTTGACATGAGCCGGCCTTTCGGGAAATCTCCCGTTCTACCCGATTAGCCACCCCGTCACTGCCTACTGGTCTATGTGTGTGTGTGAATGGGTGAATGTGAGGTTAATGTAAAGCACTATGAGCATCATGAAGGTGGAAAAGAACTATATAAGTGCAGAACATTTTACATCACCTACAAATTCTGTTAATAAAGTGTATGTATTAATAATAGAAAATTCTACCTAATATTTAAATTATCAGGTTATTTTACTGTTTATCGCAAACAACAAACTACCCGACCAACCGCAACCCCAATATCATTAAAAAATATGTTTGAACTAGAAAAGCACTCTGAGAGCAAAGAACTCTGCCAAGGTACACCCCCCCACCCCACCCCGGATCACCACCAAAGTCTAATAATTTCTAGATCTCCCCATTACCAAACTACCCTGAAAATGTCATCAAAATCCATCCATATGTTTTTGAGTTATCTTGTATACAAACAAACATCCAAACCAACCAACACTGGCAAAAACATAACCTCCTTGGCGGAGGTAATGACCTGCAACTGCAGATGACCGCAAGCGCCCACTCACCTCAGGTGACGACTACAGACTGAAACACACACACACACACACACTGCGTGTGTGGCTGAACCCCCTCATTTATTGTACGTTTATTATTATCAAGGTCAAACTGCCCAGTTTATGGTGATATTGATTTGAGGTCATATCGTCCAGCCCTATGTGAGATTGATGGTTTTATCTGTATCTACATTCAGGAAGTCGGTCTGGAGTTTGTCAGCAGAAACTGAAACGTAACATTCAGCAGAAGTTTGAGTGTGTGTTTGAGGGCATCGCTAAAGCAGGAAACCCCAAAACCCTCCTGAAGAAGATCTACACAGAGCTCTACATCACAGAGGGAGGGGCTACAGAGGTCAACCAGGAGCATGAGGTCAGACAGATTCAAAGAGCATCCAGGAACCCACACACACCACAAACAACCATCACATGTGAAGACATCTTTAAAACACCAGCTGACAGACATCAGCCAATCAGAATAATGCTGACAAAGGGCGTGGCCGGCATCGGGAAAACAGTGTTAACACAGAAGCTGGGTCTGGACTGGACTGAAGACAAAGCCCACCAGGACATCCACTTCATATTTCCATTCACCTTCAGAGAGCTGAATGTGCTGAAGCAGAAGAAGTTCAGTTTGATGGAACTGGTTCATCACTTCTTCACTGAAACCAAAGAAGCAGGAATCTGGATCTTTGAAGACCTCCAGGTGGTCTTCATCTTAGACGGTCTGGACGAGTGTCGACCTCCTCTGGACTTCAACAACACTCAGACTGTGGCTGATGTGACAGAGTCGGCCTCAGTGGATGTGCTGCTGGTGAACCTCATCAGGGGGAACCTGCTTCCCTCTGCTCGCCTCTGGATAACCACACGACCTGAAGCAGCCAATCAGATCCCTGCTCAGTGTGTCGACATGGTGACAGAGGTCAGAGGGTTCACAGACCCACAGAAGGACGAGTACTTCAGGAAGAGGTTCACAGATGAAGGACAGACCAACACAATCCTCTCCCACATTAAGAAGTCCCGAAGCATCCACATCATGTGTCACATCCCAGTCTTCTGCTGGATCACTGCTGAGGTTCTGGAGGACATGTTGAAGACCACAGACAGAAGACAACTGCCCAAGACCCTGACTGACATGTACATCCACTTCCTGGTGGTTCAGGCCAAACTGAAGAACGTCAAGTACGACGGAAGATCTGAGACAGATCCACACTGGAGTCCAGAGACCAGGAAGATGATCCAGTCTCTGGGAAAACTGGCCTTTGAGCAGCTGAAGAAAGGAAACCTGGTCTTCTATGAATCTGACCTGACAGAGTGTGGCATCGATATCAGCTCAGCCTCAGTGTACTCAGGAGTGTTCACACAGGTCTTTATAGAGGAGAGTGGACTGTACCAGGACAAGAGGTTCAGCTTCATCCATCTGAGTGTCCACGAGTTTGTGGCTGCTCTTCATGTCCATCAGACCTTCATCAACACTGGAGTGGATCTGCTGTCAGAAGAACAAACATCTGTTTGGTCTAAACTATCAAAGGTCGAACCTGTCCAGTTCTACCAGAGCGCTGTGGACCAGGCCTTACAGAGTCCAAATGGACAC
Source organism: Siphamia tubifer (assembly GCA_020466265.1). NCBI lineage: Eukaryota > Metazoa > Chordata > Actinopteri > Kurtiformes > Apogonidae > Siphamia > Siphamia tubifer. The sequence continues at coordinate 43,905,014 of CM035796.1, forward strand.
CTGGACCTGTTCCTCCGCTTCCTCCTGGGTCTATCACTGCCGACCAATCACAGGCTCCTAATGGGTCTGGTGAAACCAACAGGAAGCAGCTCAGAGGCCAATCAGAAAACAGTTGAGTACATCCAGAAGAAGATCAATGAGAATGTGTCTGTAGAGAAAAGCATCAACCTGTTCCACTGTCTGAATGAACTGAACCATCAATCTCTGGTGGATCAGATCCAACAGTACCTGAGATCAGGACGTGTCTCCACAGAACAACTGTCTCCTGCTCAGTGGTCAGCTCTGGTCTTCATCTTACTGTCATCAGAAAAAGACCTGGATGTGTTTGACCTGAAGAAATACTGTGGTTCAGAGGAGGGTCTTCTGAGGCTGCTGCCAGTGGTCAAAGCCTCCAACAAAACTCTGTGAGAACAAACAGTCTGATCAAACATCTCTAATATACCGTATATCTATCATTTTAACACGATCAATAACTTCACACTCATCCCTTTTGTTTTGTCCAGACTCAGTAACTGTAACCTGTCAGAGAGAAGCTGTGAAGCTCTGTCAGTTCTCACATCCCAGTCCTGTAGTCTCAAACATCTGGATCTAACCAACAATGACCTGAAGGATTCAGGAGTGAAGATACTGTCAGATGGACTGAAGAGTCCAGGATGCAGACTGGAGACTCTCAGGTCAGGGTTCAACAAGTAACACATGACTGAAATGTTTAGGAACTTTCCCACTGTAGGAACCTTTTGTAGTTCTTATAACCTTTTTAGTTCCTACTCGCAGGCAGGGTCTTTTATAGTTTTTAGAACTATATGACGTAGGTGCTTGGTGATTGGTAGAGCCCAGACCATGCCTATTTCTGCATCTTGCAGTACTATTATCTTTAAAACCATCTGTGTAGTGTCAGCTGTAAGTTGGAAAAAATATACAGAGAAAGAACCAATGATGTGGTTTTGTTTTTGGGTTAGTGCTATGAAATTAACATATGTCATAGTATCACCTGCAGCTGGATTCTTCGTCTCCTAACTCTGTAAACTCCTCCATTCTTGACATTAGACGCTGTATATGACCACAATTAACATTCCTGTGATACAGAAGATAAACACTGTGGCCTCCTCATTTTCTATTCTAGTTTATAGTAACACTGTGGCCTCCTCATTCTCTATTCTAGTTCATAGTAGCGCTGTGGCCTCCTCATTCTCTATTCTAGTTTGTAGTAGCGCTGTGGCCTCCTCATTCTCTATTCTAGTTTATAGTAGCGCTGTGGCCTCCTCATTCTCTATTCTAGTTTGTAGTAGCGCTGTGGCCTCCTCATCTAGTTTATAGTAGCGCTGTGGCCTCCTCATTCTCTATTCTAGTTTATAGTAACACTGTGGCCTCCTCATTCTCTATTCTAGTTTATAGTAACACTGTGGCCTCCTCATTCTCTATTCTAGTTTATAGTAGCGCTGTGGCCTCCTCATTTTCTATTCTAGTTTATAGTAATGCTGTGGCCTCCTCATTCTCTATTCTAGTTTATAGTAATGCTGTGGCCTCCTCATTCTCTATTCTAGTTTATAGTAGCACTGTGGCCTCCTCATTCTCTATTCTAGTTTATAGTAGCACTGTGGCCTCCTCATTCTCTATTCTAGTTTATAGTAACGCTGTCTTCTACTTCCTTGTGTAATTGTTGAATTTAGTGATGAAAGAATACATCACTGTGGTGGATGTTAGTGTCACATTGGCCCCTCCCATGGTACCCAAAGGTTCCCTAGGAACTGTAGAGTTTTAAGAACTATTTAGTTCCTAGAACTACTCTGTGGGAAAGCACCTTTTGTCTCCAATTGTTGGAACCATGTCTTTTGTTTTGTCCAGACTCAGTAACTGTAACCTGTCAGAGAGAAGCTGTGAAGCTCTGTCCTCAGTTCTCACATCCCAGTCCTGTAGTCTCAAACATCTGGATCTAACCAACAATGACCTGAAGGATTCAGGAGTGAAGATACTGTCAGATGGACTGAAGAGTCCAGGATGCAGACTGGAGACTCTCAGGTCAGGGTTCAACAAGTAACACATGACTGAAATGTTTGTCTCCAATTGTTGGATCCATGTAACTTGTCAGTAGTTGTTTGTGTTGAACTCCAGACCAGTTCTACTGATCTTCAACTGTGTTCAGAGTCTGTAACTCATAGACTTTACACATTGAAGTCATGTTGGTGAAATCAGATCCACTCACAGACTGTTCAATGACTCCAACTCCACTCATCTCCATCCTCAGTTGATGTTTGTCATGTGTTTTGTTGCAGATTGTCAGGGTGTCTGATCACAGAGGAAGGATGTTCTTCTCTGGTTCCAGCCCTAAAGTCCAACCCGTCCCATCTCAGACTGTTAGACCTGAGCTACAACCATCCAGGAGCCTCAGGACAGGAGCTTTGTGCTCTAGTGGAGGATCCACACTGGACACTGGACACTGTCAGGTATGGACTGAGCTGATGCATCCACAGATAATGACAGATAGAACAGGTAGAGCTGACAGGAAGTAGCTGTCAGAGCTGGGATACATCCTGTCTGAAGGTACAGCCCATGTTCAAAGACAAAGACACTCAAGCAGTGATTCACAAGGAACCATTTAGTGGATGTGAACAGAAAAGCTTCAGTGGATCAGACTGAATGTCCATGTTTCCAGCTGCTCTGACCCTCCTCCTCCTTTCAGGTTGGAACCTGCTGGAGTCCGATGGTTGAAACCAGGTCTGAGGAAGTGTAAGTGTGATTTTCATTCATTCAAACCAACCTGAACCCAAACTGGGACCTGGTTCCACATGATAAACATCTGAAGTGTTCATGAAGACAGTCAGTTTAGTGCAGGGGTCTGTAACTGTGGTCCTAGAGAGCCACTGTCCTGCATGTTTTAGATGTATCTCTCTTCCAACACCCCTGATTTCAAATGATCATCCTGTCATTAAGCTCTACAGAAGTCTCATAACGACTGTCAGGTGTGCTGGAAGAGGGAAACATCTAAAACATGCCAGATAGTGGCTCTCTAGGACCGGAGTTGCAGACCCCTGCACTAAACTGGTCTGTAGTTCAACACCTGTTGCAGACTCATGGTTTAGTGAAAGGATGAGCTGTGAGCTGATTGGTCAGGACTCGTACCACATGGACCCACATACCCTGAGCATGGAATGGTTACCTATGGTTATGTAATGTTTATGAGGAATGCACTTATGAAGGGTTATGTCAGGTTATGAATGTTAAGCTGCGCTGAACTTCTGAGCTCAAACCCTCACAGACAATATCAACATCACAAACAATAACAACCATGGTAGCAACAACAAGCAACAGCAACCAGAGCAACAACTGGACAAAAAATAATAATAAATAAAAAGAAAAAAGAAAATAATAAGACCTATTAAATGAGGAACACAAAAAACATAATATGAACAGAACATCACAAACAACAAAAGCCCAGAAAATACACATTATTATAAGTTCACATTATTATCAGATTATTAACAGCTTATTAATATATAAACAGTGGGTTAATTAATGCAGAGTAGTGCATTCATGATGACAACTAATGACGTTATTCAACTGTTATTAATGCTTAATAATGCACTAACTTTAATTATAGGACTGTTATTGTAAATAATTACCAAATCTGATTTCTATATTAGTTCCATCATAAGGAACTAAACATTAATGTGAACAAACAGTTAAAACAGTAAAATAATCTAGAACAGGGGTGGACAACTGCGCTCCTCCAGGGTCGTATCCTGCATGTTTTAAATGTTTCCTTCTTCCAGAAAACCTGATTGAATTAATGATCAGCTCATCAATAAGCTCTGCAGAAGTCTGATAATCATGTAATGGCTTCCAGGTGTGATGGAAGAGGGAAATACCTCAAATGTGCAGGATACCGGTCCTCCAGGACTGGAGTTGTCCATCCCTGATCTAGAGTCACTGAGAAATGACTGATTTGATTCTGTTTTTGGCTTTTTATTAAACATTCAACATATTTTCATTATTTGAATGATTTGGGAAAAAAAGGTTTTGAACGATTGAAATGATCTATAAAGGGATCAATATCAGTCTGATCATCAACATGAACAGATCCTATAGATTTGATATCAGTCATGGGGTCAGAGTCGAACCCTTTCACATTCATTGATTTTAACAATTGAATTATTGACTATTTAACAGAAATGAATATGTTCACCACAGAGGAACCTCACACAACTAATGCACTCTAGTACACACACACACACACACACACACACACACACACACACACACACAGTATTAGTGAGTTAAACAGTGTCATTTCAGGACAGTGTAGTGGAGGAGACGATCTCTACCAGTGAATTAACACAAGTGTTGTCAGAGTGGACAAAGGTTTGTGATTTAGAGGAAAAAAATGATCCACATAAATGACATTGAGGTGGTGCTGCTTTATTTAATGACAAAGGTCTGGAGCATTTTCACAACATTTGAAAATGCTTGTGTGGGTGGATTTGTAATGAAACCACCTGCAAGTACAGTCCAAGTTCTTCTGCTGATGTTTTAGTGGAAGGAGATTCTCCTTCAGAGAATAACCCCCTCCTCCCTTTCACACATCATCTCATCTTAGAAAGGTACAGAAATGAATAAAAACACTTTTTCCAGTTTTAAAATCCTTAAATGTGGATTTGGGGATGGTTTGGGGGTGTTTCAATGGTACAACAGATTCATTAAATCAGTAAATTGCAAAATGAGCAAAATTATGGAACAAATTAGGATTTGGGGATAGTTTGGGGGGGCTGAAATGGATTAATTATATTTCAATTTCAATTATTATCAGTGAGAATGTATTTTTTAAAAAGTAAATCGCAAAATGAGCAAAATGATGCAACGAATGACATTCATACTGTGAGGTTCAACTGTATTTACTGATTCAAAGATGATTTTTCTTTGTTGTTAATTCACTAGATACAAAGAACATAGAGAGAAATGAAATAGTGTTTATCTGACCTGATACAACTGTCCATTCAAATGTCAAAACTATAGAAGATGGATGAGGTGTAGAATTGATAAATGTGTATTTATGAATGTGCTGTGTGACTGCAGCACAGTGGAGTTTAAACACTGTTTAATGATGCTACTTTTACTGCACTACTTTGGTCTTTTCATTGTTCAGGATGTTGAACTGACCAAGTCCTTTACTTCATCTACTACCTGTCAGAGCGCCTCCATGTGGTCGTATGATCTGCATCCAAACATCAATCACACAAGTTAATACAATGTAAATGATTGGAATAAAGACAGTAATAAACCAAATAGACATTTATGGGCTCAGGTAATAATGTAGAAGTAGTTTCCCACAGTGTTGGATGGAAGTTGATAGAAGATGTGATTGATGGTCATAAACCTGAGAATGGTTTTGGGTGTGAGCTCCATCCAGCCTCTGTCTGGACTGTTTGGATGATGCTCTGATCAAATATATGAACACAAAGAACTTTTATACAACAGTGTCTGACAACACAAAGACTCCCAACAGAATACATGCAAGACCCACAAATCAAATGAGTTTGTCCATGATCGAGAAGGAGTGGGAAGAAGAAAAAGTGATTTAATCCCACCCTGAGTTCTCACCAGCAACTGAACAAAATAACATTTCAATACTTTCACCTATTTATACACTTCAAAACAGAACAATGTACAAATAGACCTACAGAGATTATATAAAGTCATTCAACTGTATTTACACTGAAAAACCAAATATAAGTTAACCTGAGAAAAAATACATCAAATAATAATAATAAAAAGCACACATGTACATATATAAACACATACATAATGTGCACTGTCCATTCATTGCAGTGTTACCATGGAAACACTTAAGTGTCAATTTACAGATTAAAAATGACACCCCAGCCTTGGTGAGTAGACGACAATACCACTATAATAACACTATAATAACAATACTACAATAAGGTTTAAAACTTTATTTAATGATTCACATATAGAATTAAACAAAACTTGGTGCTGAAATACATCATTTGTCTCAGTCTGTGTTTGTGTTAATAACAGAAAATATGTTCAATACATTTTATTATATTTTATTTGACAAACAATGAAAATTCAGTCCTTTATAAATGTTGTATCTGCTGTTTCTGATCAGGAAAATCTAAACCAAATCTCTATTCTATTTTTATTTAATGTCTGTGAAAATGTGCTCAGAAACAACAGATCCATCTATAAACCAATGGATTAATCTGTTATTGATCAGTATTGATCAGAGTCATGATCACTCTGAACCCAGTCATGTGATCAGACTGTCAGTCAATGAGCTGATCACTGATCAATAACTGCAGCTGGATTGTGTTTTCTTCTGTCCATCAGATTTCTGTGAACTCACCCTGGATCCAAACACAGCGAACGAACGCCTCAAATTGTCTGAAAAAAACAAGAAGGTGGAACGAGTGAAGGAGGTTCAGTCATATCCTGATCATCAGGACAGATTTGAGTTCTATTATCAGCTGATGAGTTCAACTGGTCTGACTGGTCGCTGTTACTGGGAGGTCCAGTGGAGTGGAGCTGTTTTTATAGCAGTGAGTTACAGAGGAATCACAAGGAAAGGAAAGAGAGAAGACTGTGGGTTTGGATTGAATGATCAGTCCTGGAGTCTGGGGTGTGATGGAAGTGGATACAGAGTCTGGCATAAAAAGAAACACATGGACGACCCTCAGTCCTACTCCTCCTCCTACTCCTCCTACTCCTACTCCTCCTCAGGTACAGTCTCAGTGTATGTGGACTGTCCTGCTGGATCTGTGTCCTTCTACGAAGTCTCCTCTGACGAACTGATCCACCTCCACACCTTCACAACCACATTCACTGAACCACTGTTTGCTGGATTTAGACTCTGTTCAGAGGGATCCTCAGTGTATGTGTGTGATGTGTAGTAGTGTGTGTAGTAGTGTGTGGTTCAGTCCAGTTGACCTCACACCTTCATCAAACTCATGTGTTCATGATGGTGGATGTGAACTGACTCCATAGTGTTTCTAACTGATTCATGTGTTGGTTCATTTCAGTGCGTTTGATCTAAACTACTGCAGTGACTTCACTCTAACATGTAACAGACAAATCCCTTCCTTTTGGAAATAGTTCCATAAAAACCAGAGGAGTGACTGTTCTGTCATTTAACACTAGTGATACATTTGAACAAACATTTTAGTGGAAACATTTAAAACCACAGATGAAAAGGAGAAAATTCAATTACAACTTTTTAATGGAATAAACTGCGTGAAGATGGGTAGAGGTCAAAGGCCTTGGCTTAGCATTTACAGCACATAGAAATGGGTTACCCAGAGTAAAATCATGTAATTACAGAGTGTGTAATCAAAGAATTAAGACAGTATGAATGAAGATACATATATATCCAAGTTGTCAATGAAATTAACAAAATGATTAAGGTGTGATTCACTGAAAAGTATTATAAATTGTGTAATAATATATATACATACATCCAATATAATGATATGATGAAAAAGTTATGATTTTAAATATAATTTCATTTTAAAATGTGTTTTGTATAATCAATGTGAATGATAAGTTTGGAAGAATGTTGATTGATTGTGATTACAGAAGTATAAGTGTTAAATAGAGGTCAGGGAGAGGATGAGTTAGGACATGTCTTTCAGAAACAGGAACGAGTTGAGACACCATATTGTGCAAAAGGGTGTGTTAAGAACATAAAGTGCATAAAAACACCAGATGGTCAGCATGATTCATAAAAAGGGGAAGTACAAATAGCGGATAAAGTTGAAAACAACTCCTAATAAGGTTAAAGAACTGGTTAAAACCAGTAAATAGGGGAATTTTTACAGGAAACATCTGGACAATGACCTAAGTAATATGCGTCATGGAACAAGGGTGTAACCACATTAGATGCCAAATGAGTTTTGAACAAAACTAAGCAACAGTAACAGCAAAGAGAGAGAAGTCTACCGGACTCTGGTTGGACCACATCAAGTCCGACTCAGAGAGGATTTTCAACTTTAAGAATTATGCTTTTTAGCAGCCCAAAAAGAAGCATAATAGATTTGGCTAAAAAGTTGCTAATCTTACTTCTCTGAAAGATGCTGAAGGCTGTCCATCTGAGTGACTTTAGTCTTAGACACGCAGTGGTCTAAAGAAGACAAAGACCCACATCTACCGACAGCAAAGATCCAAAGACTTTTTAACATCTTTGAGAAGAACCTCCACCAACCAATGGACACTTTGTAGCTGATCCACTGCTCAGCCAAGATTACTGCAGGTTTTCCCTTTCTTTGGATTCGACGGGGAAAAGACTGAAATGCTTTTTCACATTTTTACTCTTTTCTCGGCTCCAGCATTTAAAGACTAAAATAACAGTTTTGATCAGACTTTTAAAGAGGTCTCCCTAAATTCATTTTTTAATTTTCAAACTTTTTAATTATTTTTATTAATTCAAAATTGGACATTGAACTTTTAATTATTTTTTAACTTTTTGAAACATTTCCACCCATCGGAATACAAATTATTCCTCACTCCAAAAGACTACAAGCAAAGCTACAATATGGGACTTTGAACCAGAATCCAAAGAACTGAACCCTGGGTCAACCTCAGAGCGGTAACGTGTTAACCAGATGATGTATTAAGAACAAGATAGGGAAAGATACAGGAATTTTGGATTTTGGTCATTGAATTATTACTGATTTGACAATGATTTATATTCATGCTATGCTTTGCTAAAACTGCTTTCAATAAATTTACAATAAGTAAATTAATTTCTCTTTTTGAGTTATTCACCTTGGGTTATAACATGTTAATGAATGTAAAATGTTAGGTTTATGTGTGCATACCATCTAAGGTTCTAAAGACATCTTGGCCATAGTTCCACTTAACAACCCCTTGTACCCCTAGGGCTTAGACATTTATCCTAGCCTTAAAACTTTATTCCGTCACGTACCAAGTGCACAAACCATAGAGACAGCTACTATAACCAATTAGGCTGTTGTTACTACTGCACCTAGCGGGTCTCTCCGGGTGGTATTAATAACAGAGTTTAGCGGGGTAAAGATTAGGATTAACAGTAGTCATAAGACGGACGAGTGTCTCACACCACATTCAGCTAACTAAAACCCCCACAGGTTAGGGCTAGCAGGGTAAGTCCCCGGTCCACCATAGGGGGTTAGACCCTATTTAGACGGAGTGCTGGAATTAACTCGAGGTTCAACAACTGATTAAAAATATGACATGAACACATTTGACTATTGTTGTATATTTAGTTTACTTTCTTTGTTTTCTACTGACATCTATGTATTTTTTTTATTATTAATTTAATAATAATAGAATACAGTGGTACCTCTTCTTACCACAGACCCAGCTAACGAATGATCCAAGTAACGAAAAACCTTTGCCTCAATTTTTGTCTCTGAATACAAAAGAAAATTCTCTTTACAAAAGGAAATTGACACCTCAGAGACATAAATACAGTACATTACTATATGTTACTACATAATGTACGTAAAGACGTCACATACGTAATGTACGTATCATCCCATTTGCTATGAAGGAGCTACCCATGATGCTTTTCGCTACCCTTTGACCTCATTCATCACAGAGTTCCTGTTGTTTCCTCAGTTTTTCCCAGTGTGTTTATTTAAACTTTATTACAGTACGTATTATAAAATGACAGTAAACAGGTCGATGGTGTCGCCCTGTTTGTCTGCGGCTGCTGTGTCTCCATGGTAACCAGTGTTGTACCTGAACGCGTTCATTGAACGATCGTTCACAAACTATATCATATTTTTGACGAACGTGAACGACTCGTTCACTTTTGCCAAATGAACGGGAAGTTGTGAACACGGTTTTTCTGGCATTTATTGAACTGCGCGCTTATTTAGTTCACATTCCGTTCTTATCACGTTGTAATTATTGAGTCCTATAAGGTATAAAATGGGATCAAAACACAGCATTATTATAGATGTCATTTTTGTATTATTCGGTGGGGAGGGGTGGGGGGGGGGTGCAGAGAGTTTTTGGGAGCGGAGAAAAAAAGTTAAATGTACAGAGTGTGACCGGCGACCGGAGCAGGTGTTCAATTCAATTCAATTCAATTCAATTCAATTCAATTCAATTCAACTTTATTGTCATTGAGCCTTCATACATGGTACTTGAGCACAACGATTGGGATTGACTCTCAATTTGTCCTGTTGTCCTGTTCTTGGAAATAAACATTGAAAACGAAGCTCACTGAAACCACTCCTTGTGAGAGGGAAGTTAAACCGGGGTAAGTAACTTACTTCCGCCCCGGAGGGACGGCATTTTCCCCTGATTTACTGACTACAGGTTAACTTCAGAAATGGTTAATAATAACTTTATAATAATAACAAAAAAAAAAGAACGAAAAAAAGAACGAAAAGGTTCATTTTGGGATCCATGAACTTCTAGTTCATAATTTGGAAGAATGAACGATGAACTGAACTAATTCATATTGAGTAACTTGAACTGAACTTTGAACTAGTTCCTAATCAAGGTGAACTTTCCCAACACTGATGGTAACACAGACACCTTAACGGTCATTTCTCCACCTAGACCAGCGCTGTTAGTATCAAAAGTTCAACCCAATGGTGCAAGAAGAGTATATGACCCACAGACTATCATCAGTTTAAGGAAAATTGTTAAAAACTTAGATTCCACAAGGCCGGAGATTTGGACCGTTCTACAGAATCTGGGTCTGCTACGACGTTCAGATCCAGTGTCCTACAGCGCAGTCTCCCCCCACAGAGGCTCCGCCTCCAGAGACATCGAAGGCAGCATGAGAGGAAACTGAGGCACAGCTGTCGCGGTGGATTTACAGCTAAGCTAAGAGCTAACCCGTTCAGAATGCCACTTCCATCAGTCCTGCTCGCCAACGTACGCTCACTGGAAAACAAAGTGGACTACCTGAAGTTGGATATCCCAGGGCAGCGCAAATTTGTGCAGCCTCAGGTTCAGGAACGCCCCCCCTTTACTTCAAGACCTCCATTGTGTTTGTGTGTGTGCCATTCACTAGCCCCGTACATATTTAATTGCAGCATGCATTCCACAGGCATCATGGCAGCATTATGTTTCATAAACGAGCCGTTCACTAGCCCCATACATATGACAAACAAGTTTAGTGGTGCTAGGGTGTGGTGTGGCGCTGGCATGTACAGGGTCAAAGGAATCCAGGAGAAAGTTCCAGCATAAGCTTGCGATTGAACTGAAAAACAGACACATGCAGGAACTCACACAGAACAGAGAGAGGAAGGAGGCACTGCGTGAAATGAGAAGGGTTTCTGAAGGGAAAACAACAACACGCCAAGTCCGAGCAAGGTGCAACAGAAATCGCAGCACTGAAAAATGTGACATGTGCCACAAGTACACCTGTCGGAAACAGGGGCGCAACTACACAGTTTTTTGGGTGTATGCAACATCAATTTTGGCGCCCCCCCCCCCGCCATCCAAAAAAAACCCCAACAACAACAAAAAAACCAAATGCACATTTCATTTAGGCTATAAGTTTAAGAAAAGCACCTTTTGCTTTTCTCTGCCCTAGGGTATGGCCCATCAGGACATTTCGGTGGGCCATCCTCGACCATTAGCTGTCTTAGTGTCCCCTATCTTATGTGGTGCAGGCCACTCAGATGGGTCTTGTGGAAAAGTTCTGTCCCAAGTAGTTCCTCTTTATTTCACCTCCACTTCTTCCTCTTCATCACTCTCTGATCTAGCATTTTCCAAAAGGACACAGTAAAAACACCTGTAAATAACTGTCAACCACCCCTACCTGATGTCATCATGGGCCTCCACCTGCTCTCCGCCTGTTCCTGTCTCCTCCACCTGCTCTCCGCCTGTTGCTGTCTCCTCGTCCTCCTCTCCACCTGTTGCTGTCTCCTCGTCTCTCCTCTCTCTCCCTCATGTCTTGTCCACTAGCCCATATTAAACAATCAGCTTAATGACTTTGCAGACTTTCAGCACATATTACACATCTATCTGATTCGGTCTTACCAGTAGACCTTATCATTCATAAAAAAACAGTTATTTACATCCAGAACATATAAGTGACTGCCCTACACTTCCACCTCGTATTAGACCTACCTGCTACTTCCCCTTTCATTTCCTGCTCCATCTCCATCCTCACACCTGAATAAAATTGTTATCATTAAATACAGTTGATTTAAATGGTAAATGGACTGCATTTATATAGTGCTTCAAATTAACCTCTCATTCATCCATACACACTCATACAACAGTAGTAGGTTTCTAAGGTCTAAGGTCAGTCCTACTGGGGGCCTAAGTCAGGGTTCAGTGTCTTGCCCAAGGACACTTCGACATGTGGACAGCCAGAGCCGGGACATGAACCGCCAACCTCCTGGTCATTCGGCAACCCGCTCTACCAACTGAGCCACACATAGGCCTGGTTGAAACATGCATTAGTTCACTAAATAACTACACATTGTTGTGTGTTGCAGTCTACTCTTAAATATCACAATTAGAAAACAACAACAAACTGTCTATTTCGCACACCATTATATTGAAGTGATTCTCTAGTTACATCTGGGCATGAGCTAATGTTTCCTCTGGCAGGGAATAAAGGTATAGGCCTACAGTAGTATTGTGTCAAGAAGATTCATTGTAAGTCATTTTGGCTTAGCCTGCTCTTGGTGATATTCATGAAAATGTCAGACCAAGCAAGTAGTGTTAAAGATAATAAATAAGTACATCTTTACATCTGATTTCACACACATCATGTAGCCTACGCAGCCACAAACTCCAAACCACATCACTCATGGCTTGGCAATAGAAAGGCCCACCTAATGTCAGGTATTATTATTAGGTGACCTGCATGTAATGTTACTTTCATCCGACTGTTAGTGAAGTGATTATCATGAATCATATCAGATGCTAGTCCGAACGTCGTTTCATGCATAGGCTAATGCGGGCCACCGCCCCACATAACAATCAATATGACAAACGGTTTGTAAATCCTTACCCATAGCTAACTGTGTGTGCATCAGCATGAAATCACGATTCACTACAATTTCTGTTTGTTTGAGCCAACGAAGTTACGTTAGCCAGCGGCATCTAACTTTAGCTTTGTTTTCATTTGTCATTTGTTTCATTGTAAATATGTTCATACCTGTTGCTGTCTTTCATCCATTTCAGCATTTTCTGCCGCATTCCCTCAGAGACCTTCTCCTTTTCTTTTTTCCTCTTCCTACACTGTGCACCTGACAACTTTTTTGCCTTCTCCATCTTTCTTCAAAACACGCTTCACCACGTCAATGTCAACTATCCAAATTGCTACTAAAAGTGGACCCTCAGCAGCGCCCTCTCCCCACCTCCTCCCTTAACTGGAGCTTACAAGCAGGCGATTGTAAGCAGGCTTACAAGCAGGCCCACCACAGTAACGAGGCTGATTTTATAGCACTTTGCAAATTTACCAGTGGCCAGGCCTTATATTTTAAATATATTTTGAGAATAGTTAATTAAGAGCGCAAGAATATATTTTATCCCATCCTTCTTTTGGTGCCCCCTATGTGTCTGGGCCCGGGACAACATACCCGTTTGTCCCCCCGTGACGATGGCCCAGGTCGGAAATGTAGAAAAGATTCTCCATTTGTGTGCAAAAAATGCTGAAAGTGCAAAAAGCCCTCAAACATGGATAAGGGGTGCCTATGGGATCCTCTAGAGTTGTTTATCATTGTAAATTCTCTTGATTGTTTTCCTGTGTGTAATAAATGTTTTTTTCACTGAAGTGATTTGTTTTTGTGTTGTTTGTTGAACTTGTGAATTATTGCCCAACAATTTAGGCCATGTGTCCTTTGTCAGACAGTTGAGGTCAGAAACATCATTTTCAGATAAGCAAAATTCAATCTACATACACCAAGTGCATGCTCAAATCACTCCAGAGTTTGAGAACTGACTGGGAGGGTGTGTGGGGTTGGTGTGTATGTGTGTGTGTGTGTGTGTAGGGGGGGGGGGGGGGTCAAGACAATTTGCAACTCAATGGTTCACCTGACAAGCTGATCACTAATATGCAAACTTGAGGAAGGGAGGGGGGCCTTGCAGCAGCAGCTGAAATCTCCAGGCAAATGAGTGTTAAACACCAAACATGATCCACCAGACTGCTGCATCCTTATTCTCACTGAGACGTGGCTCAACTGTTCTGTCCCGGACACCCACATTAGCCTGGACAGGCTAAAATCTAAATCTACATTTTCTTTATCATTTTTAAATGGTTTCAGGGGTAGTGTCAGGGACCTTGGAATGAATTAGGCCTTTTAATGTAAAATGTAACTCTATTCATAAAACTTTCATGATATGAAAACACTTCTGGAACAAATTAATTTCCTGAGTAGAGGTACCACTGTATATATGTAGAATATTTACTTCATGGACAGTCTTGAACCTGGTTTTGACATGAGCCCTGGATCATTTGACTAATGTGTGAAATGTGTTATTGTATTTATTATCCATTAAAACTTGATCAAACGTCACCTGTGTGAGCTTTGATTTGACTGATTGAATATGATACATGAATGAATGAATAAAGTGTCAGGTGGTCCACCAGTGCTGGCTCCAGTTTCTTAGTAAATCAACATCACTTCTACATAGTAAATCCTTCAGCTTGTGTTGTGGTTGGGATGTTTGGTAATGGTGTCCAGGTGAAGCAGCATCACAACTCTGAGAAAACACCAACAAAGGATGAGCACAAACCAAGACAAACCTGCCAACGCTTGCTTACACTCACACATCAGCCTTGAAAATACACGTCTGCATTCTGCAATTTGAAGAAATATTTTCAAGATTGCAGAAGAAAAATGGAATAACTTTCAATTTTGCAGAATAAATGAATCAGGTTTGGGATTCAATGGTTCACAATTTGTCAAAGCAGTGACACATTAAAATGTGTGTGACATGTAACTGGTGGTGTTTTCCAGCTGACAATGACCTTACATGACCTTATATGGACATAAATGGCCGTTTGTCAATACCAAGTCCACCAGGTTCAGACTTACGTACTGTACTTGGCAGTTTGGATTTAACAAGTTGGACCTGGGAGTACAGTCTCTGGAGGACGGGAGGACGCTGGACGGTTATTCAGCAAATGGAACGGCTGCGTACTCGATAACGTCACCAACTCAGCTCGTCTTGACTTACCTACCTCTGGTTAATGTATATTTTAAATAAAATTAATCATGACATAAAACACAACCCTGTGTCTTTTTTTTTAAATATTCATATTTTTTCATATTCATATATATTCATATTTTTTTGTTAAGTTTAATTATTTTATTGTGTACATTTGGTGTAGTGTTTTTACATGTCTTGTTTTTTTATGTTATTTATTTTTGTAAGGGACCACAATGGAAACAAGCTCTTTATGCTTTTTTGTTTTATTCCAGTTTTAAACACTGTCATTAGTCATGTTTATTGCATTTTCAGCCAAATAAATCTAATCAATAACAAAAACAAGTTGATTTATATTTTGTCAGCTGTAGTTTACAGTGATGTTTAAATGTACTGGGTTATATTGAGATGTTTTAAATATTCAATCATATGGGATGGACACATCTGTAAAAACATAAAAAACTAGTAAAGCACTCTGAGAGCGCAGACCTCTGCCGAGGTTGACCCCCCCGATCACCACCAAAATCTAATCATTTCCAGATCTCTACATTACCAACCTACCCTGAACATGTCATCAAAATCCATCCATACGTTTGTCAGTTATCGTGTACACAAACAAACAAACAAACAAACATCCAAACCAACCAATGCTGGTAAAAACATAACCTCGTTGGCGGAGGTAATTAATTCCAAAAACTAATGTGGTTCTATAACCTTACTAAGACTGACACTGTAGAGGTGTTCTATGACACTACGTTACTAATATTAAAATACTTTAACTCATTGTTTCCCAGATTTTGTCACAACCTGCCACAACCTTTCCCCCAGATCCACTCCAGTTACACCTGACCCGCACTGTGCAGCTGCAAGTCGTTGCTGATCTGCAACTATATAAGCAGTGAAACTAGCAGTTGCTGGTGCGGGACCATTCAGCTTTGTCACCTCCATAACATGGACATTTTTTTCAGCACCACAGACTCTGGCTGATCTACCCCCAGGTTTTGTTTGGTCTTGTTTCTGTTTTATCTCTGTCTTTGTCTGCTTTTTTGTTCTGTTTATTATTAAATTATTTTCCCTTCAACACCGGGCGTCTGAGTCCTCTCTCCACTTCACCCATCATCACAGAGTTAAATGGATAGAAGAGGGGGGGGGGGGGGGGTCAGCATGTTTTTGTGGTGTGGAAAAAAGGAGACAAGGGAAAAATAACATCAGTTGTTTAATAGTAAATGATATAGAAACCACAGAAGCAAAGTTAATATCCTCAGAAATCCTTAAATTCTATAAACAGCTTTATAGCTCTACATTCTCTAATGAAGACTGCCATACATTCTTAAAGGACATACAAATATATATTCCCAAAGTTAAAGATGACTTCAAACAAACATTTGATAGTCAAATAACACTTATTGAAGTGGACAGAGTAATTGGACGCCTATCTCTTAACAAGGCACCGGGCTGGGACGGACCCACAGGAGACTTTTTGTTATGAGCTTAGGCTGTTGTGTCTTTTTGTCTTATTTTGTCTGTTTTTCTCTTTCTGTCATTGTTGGTGTCTTGGGCTTTTATTTTGTCATGTGGGTTCATATTCATAGTTTCTTTACTTCCTGTCACCAGTGTTGCCCCGCCTTCTTAATTTGCTCCTTGATGTGTCCCACCTGTCTTTTTAGTATAAATACTTGGTGTGTGTCACTGCTCGTGTGAGTTCGTTCTGTGACGACTCTGAATACTGAGTGGACCCAAATCCATGACTCACACCAGAATAAACAGTTTGACAAAGATCTAAGATAAGATAAGACTTTTTTAATCTCACAAAGGAGAAATTCACTGTCACAGGAGCTCACACAAACACACAGTGGGGTGTGAATAGGTGTAAAAGGAAGTAAAGAAGTGCAAATAATCATACAAGTAAATAATAAAATTAAACTAGAAATAAAAAATAGATACTAGGAATAAAAAATATAGGAATACTGTCTTATGTACAAAAAACAGCTTTAGAGAAAAATAAACATAAATACTATATACAAATGTACAAATACTAGTGCAAGATGGAGTGATCTATACGAGGTAGGGTTGGGTAGGTACAGTCTATTGCACATGGTTCCTATACCGTTGAGTTGTATAGTTGGACAATTTATTAATAGAACAATCAGCTTGATCCAGTACGTGTTCTGCTGTGTTTGGGACCCTCCCCTCTGTGCATACGGCTGGGACACAGCACACACAGAGGTCAGACAAAAAAGGTCCAAAACACATGCAGTCAAAATCAGTCCAAAGGAAAAGACAAGACACATTATCAGTGAGCAGAAAAAGGGTCCAAAGCAGCAATCAGATGTAGATGCAGTACAGGTGAGGGGCAGGCAAAAGGTCAGGAAACAGGGGTGTGCAAAAACCAGAGAGACAAAACCAGAATCCAAAAAACCAAGAGACAAACAGGGTCAAAGGCAGGAAAACAAGACAAGAAGATACGCTCATAAGTTATGGAAACACTTTAGTTGACGGGTGAGTTCATAACACATTCATAACAGCTTTCATAAACTGCACATAAAACATTCATGACTGTTTGATGAGACATTCATACCAAACCTTTCATGAACGTGGAAGACAGAAGGATGACAAATTTTCAAAATAAAAGTCCAACAATCACAAAGCACTGTGGCACGGGACATTATTTGACTGTTTCTGGAGCGGGTGGGAATGGAGAGGTGTGGTCATGGGAGCGGGACATGTTCTCTGGAGTCACACAAAAAAAGAGGGAAAAGTGTGTTTTAATCTGGGGAAGATGTGTGGTAGGTGAATGGTAGATGCTAGATTGGAACAGCTGGACACACGGGGGCGGTGCTAAGGACGACACGATTTCAACACTGAGGTAGTTCAAAGAGGGTCGTAACATTGTAAATTTTACACTTTAGAAAGATGACAACACTGTTGAAAGAAGCAGTGCTTTGTGATTGTTGGACTTTTATTTTGAAAATCAAGATGTAATGTTTGTCAAGGTGCATCTACCCAGCATACGCTGACACCATATCAAATAAACTCATCAAAACCATTCACCAAATCATGCGCGTAAAATTGCGTATGGACGCTATCAAAAAGTCAAAGTATCTTTATTTGTCTCCCTAGGGACAAATTAGTTTTGGACAGAGGGGTCTGCTGCAGACAGAACATTCCACTCATCATCCCACTCATTACATTCATACCCACAATAAATACATTAATTAAGATACATCTCCATTCCCTTATTTGAACACATTGCCTTCAAACTATCCGGCCCCACTCCTTTAGTCACTGGTGTCATTTATCGCCCCTCTTAAGTCAAACCCCTCCTTTCTCTCTGATTTTTCTGATTTTCTGACCCAGCTTTGTTCCATCTGTCCTTCTGTTCTTCTCCTGGGTGATTTTAACTTCCATGTCAATGACTCCAACAATAAACCTGCTGATGAGTTCCTGAACCTACTACATTGCCTTAACTTCACACAACACATCAACTTCCCCACTCACACCCGTGGTCACACCCTGGACCTCGTCTGCTCTTCTGGCCTCACAATAAATCAGCTCTCCAGCCTCAACCTCCATATCTCTGATCACCTGGCAATCACTATGGACATCAACATCCCCATCCCCACTCCCAAAGAATCACACAAAATATCTTTCCACAACATCAAATCCATCTCCTCCTCTGCTCTCTCAGCCTCCCTTACCACCCAGATGTCTGCCTCCCCACTCCGTCACCTGACAACCCCTCAGACTGTGAACTATTACAACCATACAGTGTCCTCCTGTCTCAATCAGCTGGCTCCCATCAAAACCAAAACAGTCACTTTCACACACTCGGCACCGTGGTACACCCCTGAACTCTACAAAATGAAATCCCGTAAACGTCAACTTGAACGACATTGCAAGAAAACCGGTTTAACAGTCCATCAACTCGCCTACACTGAACATCTCCACCAATACAAAGATGCCCTCAACTCAGCTCTGTCCACCATCATACACTCTAGACTCCCCCAAACCCAAGGCTCTCTTCACCACAACAAATAAACTCCTCAAACCCAGCGACATCTCCAACTTCTTCACAGTCACCAAGTGTAACATCTTTCTCTCATTTTTCCCAAACAAAATTACACCATGTACAGTAACAGTAACCTTTTATCACATCCTTCACATGGTCTGATTTTGTTGTTTCCCACTTCACTCTTCTTTGGTGTCTCTAACGGAAATGGAATCATTTTTGCTGCCTCAGCATATGATATACCCTGAGATACTTACGATTTTGTGCACCTCTGCTGCTGTTTTGTTGGCCTCACATCCACGATAACCTGAGCTATGTTTTCCTCCACAGTTGCAGCATCTTAACTTTGCTCACTTTTCACACGTCCCATACTCGTGCTCACCTGCACACCTTCCACATCTCACTTTTCCTTTGCAAACAGCTGCTACATGACGATACTTTTGGCATTTAAAGCATCTCAGAGGAGGGAGGACATATGGCTTGATAGTGTAGCTCAAATATCCTATGTAAACATTTGTTGGTAATCTCTCCTCCTCAAACTTTAGCATTACTGCTAAACTGTCACATTTCTCTCCATTCCAGGTTGTTTTCAATCACCTCACTTATTATTGTCTTATTGCTTTGCTTGATGGGCCCCATCTCTACACACCAGCAGCAATGCCCCACTCAACAAAATCCATGCACTTTCAACCTCTCCAACCAGTTTATTGATGTCTTTGGTAAGTTGAATTGAGTTCCACTGGCTGAATGATGCATTTTCTTGTTGCAGTTGGATGATTACTTTGAATTCCTCGCGTTGCTTTCCGAATGACTCTACACTATGCTCACTCTCACTCCCTCTAGTTTGCTGTTTT
This sequence comes from Siphamia tubifer, assembly GCA_020466265.1. Classification (NCBI taxonomy): domain Eukaryota; kingdom Metazoa; phylum Chordata; class Actinopteri; order Kurtiformes; family Apogonidae; genus Siphamia; species Siphamia tubifer. The sequence continues at coordinate 43,925,000 of CM035796.1, forward strand.
TGCTTTCTTCATTTTCATTTATTTATTGCTCTAGAATCTGTCCAACTTCCATAATTCCCGCTCCCACTCGCCAACTCCTTATCCCCTAACTCACTTCCTGATCCGTCACTCCACTCAGCCATCTCCTGTCCATTCACAGCCCCCCATCACGGCCTCAGAATGATGTCCACCTGTTGAGTCCAACTGTCAGACAAAATCCAACTGCTGTAAATAAGAAGTGGCTCCACCCTGACCTTTGACCTAGTGACACCTGAGGAGCAGCAGGTGGCCCACATGGACTGATTATATAAACCTGACATGAGGGCCACGTACTTAATGCTTCTACTGAAACTGAAACAATGGAGGCTGTTTTCTTTTGGGTCTTGTGTTTGCTGAGTGTTTGGACCATCACAGGTTTGTACTGGATCCAAGTGTGACATGTGTAGAGTAAACCAAACTGTAAGATCAACACTGGGTTGTCTGGGTGATGTTAGTGCATGACTTTGTAAATGTGTTAAAATAGATGTTTAACAGTTTCCTGCATGAGGCCTGTATTTGTGGACCCATATGTTAGATCCTTTTCCAAATGATTCTGATAGTGATCTTCTTGTGGGTGTGCGCCCTGTGGGTGTGCGCCCTGTGGGTGTGCGCCCTGTGGGTGTGCGCCCTGTGGGTGTGTGCCCTGTGTGTGTGCCCTGTGTGTGCCGTGTGTCCTGTGTGTGTGTGTGTGTGTGTGTGTGCCGTGTGTGTCCCCTGAAAAGGCATAATTGACCTCTTGAATTTAACCTCCTCCGAGCAATTTTTTTTTTTTTTTGTCTATGTTTTGGACCAGTCTTGCAGCTTTATACAAAAACTATCCTACAAAGGACACTGCATTAAAAATGCATCTGACAAAACTGTTGAATTATGTCTCTGACCTGGGCAATTATTTGACTTAAACTTGTATGTTCATGGCTCAGTAGGTTGAATCTTATTAAAATGCTTTTGAGTGTTTATTCTTACTATGATTTAAAGTAAAGAAGCAAATCAGTTTTTGCACAAAATGCATCTCAGGAAATGTTGAATCATGTTTTCCAACAAGGGCAACTATTGAACATGAACTTCCCTGTCTCTAAATGCATTGTTCATGCCATGATGAGTTATAAAGCAGATCCAAAGTGCTCATAATCCATATATGAAGAAAAAGTTGATTGCAAAATGATTGTTCTTGTTGGTGCTGCAGGAACATGGTCCAGTGACATCCAGCAGATGGAAGTCTTGCAGAAAGCTCCCCAGATGAGGGGACTTGTGGATAAAAGCACTGACTCTGTATCGTCAGGTGAATAAACTCACATTGTGAAATTAATGAAGATCCTCAAATGAACAAACTACAGACACTAGATGTGTTGGGTTTAAATATAGGTTCATGTGGATATTCAAAATGACAAAGTACAGTTTAAATGAGATGTTATTAGTTCAGTTTTTATTTCATATGCACACAACTAACAACGAACATGGCTAATGAATTTTGTCAAATATAGTAAAATAAAAGTTATCGGTACATTAATGGTATAAGTAAATGTGTGGAAAATTTGAAGCATCAAAAAGTCTTTGTCTAGAATGCACTTTTTCATAACTGCCAGTTGACTGTTTCACACATTCAGATCACATAATTTGACTGTAGGAAAACTGCTGTTGACAAAACATGACTATATTTCATGGTAAATGAAAGCTTATACAATGTGTTACTGGCCTGTGGCCTACTCCCTTTATGAATCAATTCTGCTTCTTTGGCTTAAATATACTTTTTCTTTTTGGCATTAAAATGCAGTCAAACTTCAGATGCAGTTGTTTTGAAACTTTGGGATCTGTTGATGACCTTGATTGCATGGATGAGGGTCTGAGGCTCAATGGGGAGTTAAGTCGCACCCTTCTACTTCCAGTCCATGGGTGCTTGAGTCACCAAAAATTTGACTGGAGCGAGACAAGCTAAATTCAGATTCTGTTTGTCAAGTGCTCTGAAATTCACATATGATAGTGGTTAAGAATAAATATGTGATGTGTCATAGGCAGACCGACTGTTTTTGATGGGAAGCAAACATGACATTAGGTTTTATGTGGGCTTAGTAAGAGACTACAATACATGGCATATGTGATGTCACACTCCACTCAGCTGTGGTTTGGAGTCTGTGGTGGCGTCATATGTGCACCAGGCGTGTAGTCCAACTTATTAATGGGTTTTACTTGGAAATGAATCAGCTGTTGGTTAACAGAAGCAGTTGAAATGCACTCAATTATAATTTTTGAGGTAAAACATGTGTGTGATTCAGGTTACATGACAAACCAGATACCATTTTTAGCATTTTATTTCTCATTGAATACCATTCATTAATTTTCTGATCTTAGGCCCCATCAGCCTCCTTGAAGGGGCGGAGACTGAAGCTCCCCATCCTAAAGTGGGAACAGACTCATAATGGAGTTGATTAACCTCAGTTTTCCATTACTTTAATGTTATTGCATAGGATGTGTTGAACTAGTCTGCTGACAAACTACCAGCAGATGTAGGAAAAAGAATGTATTGTCTAGAATAAGATTTGGTCATAAAAGTTTAAAGGGTACCCTGCTACTAATGCGAAAACATGTAGACCTGTAAATGTTCATACAGTGGTAGTCCTGAAACTAGAGAGCATATTTTTATACAATGTCCAAAATATGAAGAAGACGGGCAACATTTTTATATTTCAGTTGGAAAGAGGAAAAGGTATAATTTAACTTCAAATCTATTTTACAAAGAAGCACAGAAGTCTGGATCAACCCTGTCCTCAGGAATCTAAAAATGTAATTTAAACAAAGAAATTGGATGATTCATTGTCTTTTTTTTTTTTTTTTTTTTTTTTTCTCTTTCCCCATGAAGTTTACTGTAGGTTAGACACTCCAGATTCATACCCCAGTCCAGCTGGTGGAGGTACTGCACCAGTAAGTTTGCCAATAACCATTAAAATGGATGTAGTCTGTTGAGCAGTGGGGATCCACAGGTTCTTGCTGTAGTAGTTCTTATGCTGTACCTGCCAAAGCCTTCGAGCATAGCAACTGGATTGTAAGGCGATAGTTTTCCAAAATTGTCTTGACATGTTCCTGTTTTCAATATAAATGCATAAGGACGAAGTGTGCAAATGTTGGACACAAAATATACAGTACATCCAAATGGAGACTTTAGTTTTATAACAAACTGAACTTTGACTTGTCGAGTGTTTCATTGGACAACCTCATCCTTGTTGCGCCAAAATTTCACTCACCCAGAAAGATTGTCTGTGGAACCTAAAATAAAAAAGCCTTAATTTACAGTTGGTTTTTATTGTCTTTGCAGTTACATTGGGAACCAAAGGCAGGGAAGCTGATCTTAAAAAGGGTCTTTATCTGGACGGCTCAAAGAAGGCCCACGAACACAACAAGACAGCCACCGGCAACTTCCTGAAGAAAGTAGCACTAGATGAGGAGGCAGAAGAAGAGAGGGAGGTGGTGGAAGAGAGGGAGGAAGAAGAGGCGAGGAGGGGGGAAGAAGAGGGGGAGAGGGAGGTGGTGAAGGAAGAAGAGAGAGAGAGGGAGGAAGAGAAGGAGGCCCCATGCTGCAACAGGACTCTCCTGGCCCACTATGTGGAGAATGCATTCTGGGCAGGGTGGAACAGTAGTTCTTCATGAAGATGGCGCCTGTCGCCTCAAAGACGGTGGATCCAACCCTTCACTCCAGTTGTAAATCCTGCCTTTAAAATGGTCCAGTGACAGACTTCATACTGTAGCTCAGTTTACATTGTCAACTGTTAATGAATGTACCTTTCTGTGAGTTTCTGTTTTAAATAAAACTCAAACTAAATGAATTTGTCTTCAAGAATGCAAATACAATTCCTTCCAACTTGAATCGTGTATTGAAACAGTGACTCTGACACCAGTTTGAAGCCCTTTCCTTGTTACAGTAAATGGCTTCAACTTCTGTCTAGTATACAGCATAGTCCATAAATCAAATCTTCATTACACTAACGGTGAATGTACAGGTCAATAAAGAATATTAAATTGTATAATCACTGGGGTAAATTAATAGAGTTCCCAACTCATTACAGAAATTATGAAAACTTCTTAATCTGTGACATGAAAGTGCTGTGAATGGGGGGGGGGCTGTACTTGTATAGTGGATTCCCACCCATGTGACCCCCTCCTGGCGTGTCCGCCATAATGGTGGTCTACCCTCCATCCCCCTGCATGTTCATAACTTGGTTGTAAATTATTAGATCAGTTCTGGTGTAACCATTTAGTCAAATTGGCTTTAGTTTAATTTGGTTTTTCTACAAATGTGACCCACCACCATGAAACCAGGCATAAGTGTCTGGAAATCAAAACTGAGTTATCTGTGTAGCTTGGTAGAGTGGAAACTAAGGTTTAAGATGGTGAAAAAATTCTGTTTCTATCACAAGTAGAACCAAAATTATGGTCATTTTAATATCCACATTTGGACATATTTTGCAATTTGCATATTTTTAGATATTGTCCGTCAAAGTTTTGGACTGTGTTGGGGTAGGAAGTCCTTAGCAACGCATAATAATTTGTATCCGATTGACACAAATTTTTCACAGATGTTAGAGGACACTCTGATGGACATGTCACAGAAGTTTTATATATTATAATAGGAAAGAAGTGTGACGTATTATAATCATTTGGCTTATGCCATTGGACAGAGCATTTAATATAGGCTTCTTCCTCGTACCAAACACTTGGGTGTTTACCCACGGAACGGAGATCAGTACAGTTTTTTGATAAAATGTAAACACATAAAAAATCAACTTCCAGGCTGTAGCTCTGAACGGATCAGCGCGACTTATGCCTGATTTCGTGCTGAGCAGTCACAAATGTATCCCTAATTTAGCCTCAATTTTCACAGCAATACACTTCAAAGAAATCTAAGCTAAATAGGTTTACCATTTCAACAATGAAATAATTTTGAAAATACATATTTAGTGCTTTTTAGGACCAATCCTCATGAGGTAATTTTCTGCATTTCAGTAGTTTGTTCACTCAGTGTGCTGCAGTTCCACGGTTCCTTTCGCAAATTTTTAGACTGGATCAGGCTAATACTAATTTTGCTAGTGCACACAAACATGGTGGATTTCTTTGATAACAAAAAATGTATACATTTTACTCCAACACCAAACTATACTTGCAGATAACTCTTAATTATTGGCAGGACTGCAATTTACCTGATCCAAAATGAAGACCGTAAAGCCTCATGTGGTGCGTTGGACAACAAACAGCACGATCAGCATTTTCATTGCTAATTGCAGACAACCACTTGTTTCTCCGTGTTTCTTTTGGGATACGATATAAGGCTGTTACCTTAGCAGGATCAAGTTTTTGATTGCATACGACTGCACAACATTCAGACATTAAAATAAAATTTAAAAAAATGGCTAGTAGCTCAAAAGTTCATAGTGTCTTAAATAAGTAGTATATTGGGTGCTCTTGGATAAAGGGGTTCAGTCCATTTCAAACAAAGATTAATCCAGGCAACTCAGAGTGAACAAAGAGGAAGTAAATTAAAAAGCTATTAATACATGGCTAGATCAGGATTAAAAAGCTGACATGTTTCGACCATACAGGTCTTCCTCAGGGGGCAGCATGGTGGAGCAGTGGTTAGCACTCACGCCTCACAGCAAGAAAGACCCTGGTTCGAATCCCGTACCAGACCTTTCTGTGTGGAGTTTGCATGTCCTCCCCGTGGGTTTTCTCCAGGTACTCCTGTTTCCTCCCACCATCCAAACACATGCACTGATAGGTTAACTGGTTAATGTAAATTGTCCATAGGTGTGAATGTGACAGTGATTGTTTGTCTATATATGTTCAGCCCTGAGATGAACTGGAGAATGTATAGGCTTATTGCATGAGAAAAAAATTGTCTGGTTCAGGGATGTTCTGGTGAAGTGTGGTGGTGATAAGGTGGCAAGAAAAAAAAGACCCATAGACCACTAGGCTGTTTGTCGTTAGCTGCTACTGTGTTAGCTCACTGCAGGTCAACTCCTGGTCTACTCACACACATAGGTACTCAAATGCAATAATTCCTCTAAAGCAGGCAGGTGGAAATTTAACATTTAATTTCCTCACTATTTAATAATAACAGGTGTCTGGATAAAATTCATACAAGAAAAATGTACAGATGAATAATATACTGTTCAAATATAAATAAACATCCATACTAACTCTTAAAGGTCTTTAATTTGGTCTAATTGTGTTTCAAACTACCCGGACATTGTGAAGACCAGGTCTTAGCCCAGAGGGGGGGGTCTGGGGGGCCTCCCCCAGAGAAAAACAGATTTCTTAAATGCAATTTTCTGTATTTTAGTGCATGTTAACGTGGCCTGTTTGACAAATCCTAATCTCATGACATAGATATAGAACACTATACAGTATATCAGTATGTTAGCATGTTAGCATGTCCAGCCTCAAGTGCCACAGCCGCCATCTTGGTACAAGGTCCCTATGTTTCTCACACTATCAGGTAAGATATTGCCAACTGATGATCAGGTAAGCAGCATTACCCCCATATAAAGATGGCACTGATTAAACTGAAACATTCATTCCAATTGACAGGGGTAGTCAATGCAATGTGTTCTATATCTTTGACCCCGTGACATGAAGCACCCCTAAAAATAGCCTAAACTCGCCTCTGGCCTCTATTATAAAAAACAAGTGAAATCAATGTCTTCATTAAGACAAAGATACTGCATAGCCTCGAGATGATGTGTCCAGAAGGTTTCTTTGGGATTTAATTTCTTTAACCCCCCCCCCCCACACACACACACACACACACACACACTAAAGGTTTACACGAAGGTTTAACACCCAGGCATTGTTGGTTTCTTGCTGGTTTTGGAGGAAACTAATATACTGGTTCAGTAGTTAGCATTAGCACCATCAAAATGGAGGTACTCTAAGGTGTGATGACAAGTGGGAATCCCCTACAGTGCATTTTATGCTCCAGTGGGTGTCCAAAACACTTTACAATTCCTCGTATTTACACACGGTAGATGGTGCTGCCAAAACACTGGCACTGCCTGACCCTACTGAGAGCAACTTAGGGTCCAGTGTTGTACCCAAGGACACCCTGACATGTGGACAGCCAGAGCCAGGATGCAAACTGCCAACTCTTCGAACATTGGACGACCTGGTCTACCAACTGAGCCATAATCGCCCAGGTAGGTTGGATGTAATAAGGTCCCAAGATGCCTTATGGAGACCATGACAACTGTACAGTTTTCCATCAATGGTCATTTTCAAACACCTGAAGTTGCTCTTGTGTTGTCAACGGAAGACTACTGCCCCCTTTACAAAGTCTATCATGTTTATTTAAATCTGCGACCAGTTTACACTTAACAGACAACTGTGGCCTGTTGCATCAAACTAGGATTCTGTCATCCAGGATAATGAAGCTACACTGTACAAATCTAAAATGATACCATCCAGGCTTCATCAGTTACACAAAAACCAAGTCAGGATGAACAGATTTATGAAGCCAAGTACAAGTCATCCTGAATAAGTGTGTGTGTGTGTGTGTGTGTGTGTGTGTGTGTGTGTGTGTGTGTGTGTGTGCATAATTTCCTCAATAGCCCTTAACATCTACCGATTCGCCATGGCAACTAGAGTGGCATCCCAGTCTGTGTCTGACCGGGATGCCGCTCTTATTTCCTCCTAAACTGTGTCCAGTTTAGGAGGAAATAAAGGAGTGGATAAAATAGTGGTAACATGGGTTGATCGTGGCTCACTTGGTAGAATGGGCTGATCAGTAAAAAGAGGGTCGGTGGTTCAAATCCCACTCTGTCTGAATCATGCTGTTGTGTTCTTGGGCAAAGACTTCACCTTTCTTACCTCCAGTGTCACTCACACTGGTGTATGAATGTTTGGTGGTGATGGCAGGGGTGGTAGATGTGCTATATAAAACCATTTTAAAAAAACAACCAGAGAAAGACTGGAAAAGGACTTGTTCTTAACCTCCTGGGACCCAGTAAGAAAACATTGTTTGCCATTTTACATGAAATAATTGCCTTAATTGGAAATAGCATGATGCAACATTTTATTCAGATACATTTTTAAAATTTTTTTAACATAATGTCCTTTTCAGTTGACATTTTTTATTTATTATTTTTAAATAAAAGTGTGAAATTTTTGTACACTACAGAGGACAAAATTGTATTGCTGGGACTCAGGAGGTTAAGGATACTGTTCAAAAGATAAACATTTGAATAATATCAGCAGCTGCAATTAGCCTGTTTAGACCTAGACTGCTTTATTGTCTATTAAAATGTACGTACATAAAATGGAAATTTTGAGTGACGAAAAACAATAAAATTTACATCGTTAAAGGGGGGCTTAGATAGAACTTTGTCTGTCCCAGAAGGTGACAGACATTTGTCTTTGACAGGCTCAAAAAGCACACAATACACATTCATAAAAAAGAAAGACCAGAGTACATTAAAAATCAACACAATAAAAACAACAACAGAACCCTTAGTATCAGCTGTTTAAAATGGCAACTGCTTTTGGAACTAATTATTTTTTGTATGTGTTTTTGTGGGCCAGGGGCACCTTATAATGCCTACCTGATGGGAGCAGCATAAAGTTACTGTGAAGTGGATGTGAGAGGTCCTCAGTACTCTGAGTAGCCTTCCTCAGCACTGAGTGTCTATAGAGTTCTGATGGAGGGGTTTGGGTTGTACTGGTAATTTTACAGGCCTGACAGATGATACGTACAAGTCTAGTTTTAGGTTTGCTTGTCAGGAAACCAAACCATGAAGTGATTATGAAAGTGATTATGGACTCAATTAGGATCTGAGTTTCCTCACCAGATGAAGGCGCTGTTATGCCTTTTTGTACAGAGTCAACATTGATGGTTAAATCACAGGCCAGCATCTATCTCAGTTCCCAGGTAACTGAAGGCCTGTACGTGCTCTACCAGCTGACCCTGGATGTTAAGGGGTTGGTTCAGGCCAGGTGGAAGCTGTCCTCAAGGCCCACCGCTCCTTAGTGTTTGAAATGTTCAATTCCAAGGCACTCTCAGCAAACACCTGGACTAGGGTGCTCACCTCCTGCTGGTACTGGGTAGTGATGGGATGGACAACACTGGTGCGTCAGCACTGTGCCGAGTGCACAAGTGTGAAACCCCGTATTGGTGCGTGTATTGCTATAACAAAAAATCATGTGACCGATACAGGAAGTGTATCGTTTAGATGTGCCACGCCAAATTGTTTATAAGGAAACAAACAGTATCGACATGTTGTGGGTTTGTTGGATGCACACCATCTTCATCCGTTCCCTGTGAACAAGTATTTTCTAAGGCAGGGGAACTGGTGTCCAAGAGGAGAACTCGCCTTCGTGCAAAGATGCTTCAAAAACTTTTGTTCTTCAATAAAAATGTATGAATTAATCCATTTTTAATGTGTTATTTCATGATTGAACACTTTGGTTAACAAAATCCCATACCTAAGTTAAACATTTTGATTCTCAATTGTATTATTTTACATGCCAACTCATTTGAGCATTTACATAAACAAGCAAATTTTGAAACTTTCTCAATGTCACTCAGTAAACAAATGGAGCAAATGCAATTATTCAAGGATAAGATCATATTTTTAGTAGAAGACTAGCAATGGAAATATGTAATATTTCACAGGCTAATGTTGGGTTTTCTATCTTATATTCATTTTGTTTACCTGCAATGATTTTAGATCTACAGCAGAGGTCACTATTGAGTGACCAACACAGCGTGGACACAGTGTCAACACAGTTTGTGTAATATGTCAATACACTCCTTGAGGCATCATTAACCCATCCCTAGTACTGAGACAGAGCTTCAGCATCCACCACATGAGCCACCAGGGCCATACCATCTGCATGTGCAGCAGTGTTACCCCCTTCCTGCTACAGCTGATGTCATTAGCTAAGTCCAGCATTAAAGCTGTAACACTTTTACCTTATCTGTGAGCTCATAGTATCTGTGTTCCATAAAAGTGTGGCACTCAGAGCTGCAATCAACAGTCAGACAAAATCCAACTGGTGTAAATGAGAAGTGGCTCCATCCTGACCTTTGACCTAATGAGACCTGACCAGCAGGTGGCCCACAGGGACTGATTATATAAACCTGACATGAGGGCCACATAGTCCGTGCTTCTGCTGAAACTGGAACAATGGTGGCTCTTGTCCTGTATTTGCTCAGTGTTTGGACCATCACAGGTTTGTACTAGACCCAAATGTGACATATGTAGATTAAGCCACACTGTAAATTGAAGAACGCTGGGTTGTCTGAACGTCTGGGGGATGTTAGTACATGACTTTCTAAATTAATGTGTTGAAATGCATATATATATATATATATATATATATATATATATATATATATATATATTTGACCATCTTTGCGGTTTCCTACAAAAACTGTCTACTACAAAGGACCCTGCATTTCAAAAATACATCTGACAAACTGTTGAATTATGTCTCTGACCTGGGGCAGATATTTGACTTAAACATGTATATTCCTGGCTCAGTAGGTTTAATGTTTAAATGTGCTTTTTTGTTCTTACTAGTATTTGAAGTAAAGAGGCAAATCACAATTTTTATTTTACTGTTTTGCAACTTGTGTGTGAAAGGGTTTGTTCTAAAATGACTCTTGGCTTTCTTGTTGGTGCTGCAGGAACATGGTCAAGCAACATCCAGCAGAGGGTTCTTATGGGTAAAGGCGCTAATGACTCTGCCTCTTCAGGTGAATAAGCTAAACTTCAGCAAAGTTTATTTGTAATGTGTAACATGTACGAGCTTGTGTTGGTCACTTGAGTGTAAGTGGGAAGTGTGATTTCTTAGTAGCCTAGTAAGACCAACTATGACATTAATGCATTGTCTGGATATGATCCATAATCTGAGCTCAAGTGTACAGGTAGGATCAATGTCTGTTTCAAACTGCTCTGCATGTAATGGTCCAGCACTGACCAATTGGACCAAATGAAATCAGTGTAAACTCGAGTCTAATCTGGTTGTATTAACATCCTATAGACCAACTCTGGTCTTTAAGATCTAATATACTGCATGTTTTAGACCTTTTCCTCTTCCAGCACACCTTACTGTCATTACCAGGCTTCTGCAGAGCTGAAGATTATCCTTTGACTCTAGTGTGTTGGAATAGGGCTGCATCTAAAACATGCTGGATAGTAGACCTCAAGGACCAGGGTGAGTGACCCCTGGCATAGGATATTGAACGAGAGTTCTAGATGTGGTACTACTTGTGCTGTACCTGCCAAGCCTCTGAGCATAGCAACTGGACTGTAAGGCTGTTTTCAATTTATTTTGTAATGTTCATTATGGCACAGTATATATCCAGAGGTCACTTTAATTATATGACTTAACTTGGCGGGGTGGCTGTGGCTCAGTTGGTAGAGCGTGTCTTCCAATGACCAACCGGTTGGCTGTTGACTCGGTCTCCCAGTAGAACTGAGAACCTTAGAAATCTACTGGTGTGTGAATGTGAGGCTAATGTAAAGAGCTTTGAGCACCATGAAGGTGGAAAAGAACTACATAAGTGCAGAACACTTAACTTTGACCTGTGTTGTTGAGCATCTCATTTGACGCCCTTGTTGCATCCAAACTTCACTTACTAGAAAGATTGCCTAGAGAAACTATAAATGAGTTGTCTTCACTAATTGTCTCTGCAGTTAAGTTGGAAACCAATGAAGGGGAAGCTAACCTTAAAAAGGCTTTGTATTTGGATGGAGCAAAAAAAGCCCACGCCTTTGAGGAAGCGGCTGTGGACCACACCATGAAGCTTGCCCACATCCTTGAGCAAGCGACTGCAACCCACTCCCTCAAAGAAGCAGCCCTGGATGAGGAGACCGCAGCCCAGTTGCGCATCGAGACCACCCTGGATGAGGAGGCAGCAATCCAGTTGCTGGACAAAGCGGCCCAGTTGCGCTATAAGACAGTCCAAGCCCTCGAGCCAGCCTACTCCAGCAAGTCAGCCCACGCCCTTGCACCAGTCCGCACCATCGGGCCAGGCCACATCAAGCAATCCCACGCCCTTGATCCAGCTCAGTTCAAGATTGCCGGTCCAAATGACCCAGTGGCACAGGTCCGCTTTGAGCCGCTCCTGGATCAAGAGGTGGTCCTGGATCAGGGGAAGGCCCAAGTACACAATGAGACAGCGGCACCAACCCTTCAGTCCAGTGGTAAATCCATTAAAAGTGTCCCATGAAAGTCTTCATACTGTGGCTCCATCTGAATTGACTGTGACTGAACAATTCCTGTTAAAGGTTGTCTTGAATAAAACTCTGTTAATGCATCCTACATTGAAATGATGACTTTGATACCGGTATCGGAGATGTACATTTGAACCACGGGTGGTGATGACATATCCCAATGAAATTTGGGTGGGTTGTGGTGTAAGTGTTCAAATAAAAGAAACACTCTGCATATTCCAAAGGAAAACGACATACTTTTTAATCGGGCAAAAGCCTATTTCTGTCATTGGCTGGCTGCTTAGTTTAGATTAGATGACCCATATGGCAGTTGGTGTGAGAAGTTGAAAGCAGGTCAGTTTAAAACGAAGGGGAGGTGGTTAAATTTAATGTGTTTGACGCAGTAAAGTCGTAAGGGGGCAAGTCTAACATGGTTCACCACAGCTGGACCGCAAGCAGCCCCTCCACAAGTTTCTAAAGTCATGACCCCAAGAGGTAAAAATGTAACTGATCATGTGTGGACCTGCGCTGCAGTAATAAACTGCAGCGCGAAGAACACACAGCACAGTGGACAAAACGATGAGCAAGTACGAGATTTAACGTGGCCAACACGCATTAATGAACATTTCTGTAAATGTGTCAGTTTTGGCATTAAATATTTTTCAGCAGTTGTCCCTGGGCCAGATAATAAACCAGCAAATGTAAAATTAACCTTTTAAAAAGATAAGGTTTTACCTGTTGTGCACGGAGATAACTGGCAGAAATTATTTTGGAATTGTTTTGAATGTTCTTTTTCAACCAAGGCTTCAGTTTAGTGCTGATGTAGACTACTCAACTGTACTTTAAAAGACAATAGACACAGTCCTAACAGCAAAGACATCTTATTAGACCTAAAAACTAATCGGTGGATGGCAGCAGCTTCAGTTGTGAAAATTGGGGGAAATCGTTCATGCAAATGGATAAAAATATACGTCATCCACGCATCTAGTTCAAAGCTCTTTTCTAGTAAATGGTTTTGAAACTGGCAATCTAGTACCAAGTAATTCAAGATTTTCCTTTCATAACAGTGAAGTGTAGGTGTACGAAGGACATTTATCACTGGTAGAATCATCTCATTACAGATGTTGTGGAAAACATCTTGACCTATGACTTGAAAGTGCTGTGAATTGCATGTAGGGGTACACAACAGAGGTAAGTTGCTATAGGGCAGATAGGGCCATACACCTTCTCTTTTGGGGTCACCTGATCCTGGAGAACGGGGAATTCCACCACCACCTCCAGGAACTTCGCCTGGACAACGTCCGCTTTCAATGGTATTTCATGCCGATTCTGGGTCAGTTTTTCTTTCTGCCACCTTAACGGGACAGTCCTAGTGTCATACGTCACTGTCATGATGTCTGCAACATCTCAATGCTGATTGGCTTTCGTCGCCCGGCATCACGCAAATTAACCTGAAAAGTTCAATATTTTCAACAAGACTGTTTACTCGTATTCGCGGCAAAACATGATGCTCCAATGCACTGGTGAATTTATTCACATTTCATGTATTTCTGAATGCGTTAATATGAACGTCGCAAAATCCGCCCTTTCTGGTGCAGTTTTAACACGTCAAGATCAAGAACTACTGTAAAATAAATATTGGCCCCCAATGATGCCGTAAAACACACTGTTTTGTAAATAAAAAACGGTGTAAAAAGCAGCTGTTATTACGATAATTAGCTCCTTTCAGTGTTTTTCTCAGGCAATAAAGTTTAAATATCTTCACCTAATCCAGTGATTCTCAAATCCAGTCCTCATAGCCGAGTGTTCTGCATGTTTTTGATATCTCTGTTCTATCACACCCAAATTCAATTAATGATAAGCTCTTCAGAAAACTCTTAATGATGGAATGGCTTCCAAGTGTTATGTAAGAAAGATAATTTAAAATTTATATTTATTGTAAAAAAAAAAAAATTCATCTTTTAAAACATATTTTTTAATATATTTTTTTAATTCTTAAAATGTATTTTAATAATTTTTATTTTGTTTTATTTATTTTTGTTAAAAATAGGGAGGTATTTTTTTTTAAAAAAAAATTCTTGTTATAAAAATGCTTTATCAAATTTTTTATAAATGTTTTTAATTTAAAAAATTGTAAATTCTTCATTTAAATGTTTTTTAAAAGGAGAGGGGGATTTTTACAATTGTTTATTTTTATTTTTATACTTAAGGGTACATGAATAATGATGGAATCATGTTGGAATCATGGTCTGATTCATGATGAATTAACATATGACTCATGTATGTACTAATGATTAATATATCATGAGTCATGAAAGGATTCCTGTTGGAATCATGATGAGTCATGATGAGTCAGTATTAATATATCATGTATTAACACTGCTGATAGCTATCAATCCAATCATATGTGAATCAGAATTTAGTGAAGGGTGCATGAGTAATGATGGAGTAATATCTGATTTATGGTGAATTAAAACCAACCTTTATATCCATCACCTGCTGGCTGTGGTCTACTTACCCCTCCCTGGCCTACTCTGTTTTCCACAAGTCATATTCATGATGAATTAACGTATTACTTAGCAAAATCTTTTGAGTCACTATATGAGTCATGATATATTAATGATTAATGTATGAACAAGACATATTCATAGTATGTTAATACATACTCTGAAAATAATTCACGTCTGACTCATAAGTTGTGAAATTTGCCTTTGAGTAGTAAACAAGTGCATAATAATGAAAAAACACAAAATTTGGCCCTTGATTTCATCCCGGATTAAAATCTTGCCCCACTGTGAATTTGAGTTTGACACCCCTGCCCTATCCCACCAAAATACTGCCTCTGGTTCAGTTTTATCATGCATTAATATACCATGACTCATATGGTGACTCAAAAGATTTTGCTAAGTAATACATTAATTCATCATGAATATGCTTGTTCATACATTAACTCATGGTGTAGTAATCATTATAATGTCATGACTGCAAAATAAGGGGCAACTTATCATGAGTCAGACATGAATTATTTTCAGAGTATGTATTAACACAGTAGGAATATGTCTTGTTCATACATTAATCATTAATATATCGTGACTCATATAGTGACTCAAAAGATTTTGCTAAGTAATACATTAATTCATCATGAATATGACTTGTGGAAAACAGTAGGCCAGGGGCTGAGTCCAGCAGAGGGGTGAGTAGACCACAGCCAGCAGGTGATGGATATGAAGGTTGGTTTTAATTCACCATGAATCAGATATTACTCCATCATTACTCATGCACCCTTCACTAAATTCTGATTCACATATGATTGGATTGATAGCTATCAGCAGTGTTAATACATGATATATTAATAGTGACTCATCATGACTCATCATGATTCCAACAGGAATCCATTCATGACTCATGATATATTAATCATTAGTACATACATGAGTCATATGTTAATTCATCATGAATCAGACCATGATTCCATCATTATTCCATCATTATTCATGTACCTTATTGTAAAGTGTTACCCAAAACTTAAGAAAATAAAACATTTACCTTGCTTTATTTTGTACTTAAAACAATTATAGCACCATGACCTCTATTATTATTTGTAGCTCAGAGAGTCTAGTGGTGAAGAAGCAGGCCCATGAAGCTAACAACTTATTTTGCCAGGGGTTTGAATCCAAGGCGAGACATTCCTACTGTGAAATTCCACAAGCATTTCGATAAATTTTTCCTATATGTATTTTACGGCGTTCTTCATCTTAAGGTGTTCAGAAATACATGAAATGTGAATAAATTGTCCTGCCATACCACCCGGGGTGAATCTGCGTCCAAACCTGTCTCTCCGTTGACTTTGTATGCAATTTTGATGCGTGAATGTGAAAACTACAGTTTTCGTACAAAACTAATTTTCACAGGCCTCAAGTTGCTCTTGTTTTAAACGGCAGCTGTACCGATGTGTTGTAAAACTACTGCCTCTTTATCGACTCTCTAATCACATATTTATTTAAAACCTGCACCCACAGTTTATACTTATGAAATGGCAATTGTACAGCCGAAAAACACCACATGGTTGGAAAAGTAGATCAAAGAAGCATTGCTTTTAAACTCCACCCCCTCGCACCACAAAACAATCTCAAAATGTCACAATAAGGTCCTCTCAGAGACTTTTCACATGTGGCCACACGTTGGTATTTTTGGTCTTCCAGAAGAGACCCAATATTCCACTAAACAATTGGAAGTTATAGCTTTTATTTATTTGATTGCATAATAATAATAATAATAATAATAATAATAATAATAATAATAATAATAATAAAAACGTATTTGATTACTAAGCACCAGCTCCTTCCAGTCCACAGTTGATTAAAGCTATTTATTTCATTAATATTACTGTGTTCTTCATTGTTATTGAATACATTATGTGTTGGTTCTATTTTAAAAAACGTCCAGATTGTTTTGTTTCCAGCAGTTTTTTCACGGTACAAAAATGACTTGAGGTCGAACAACAGAGTTTACCGGTACGTCCTCATACATGTCCATAATGCGGTGATGAGGTGTCTCTGATTGGCTCAGAATGCGGGAAGGAACACTCCCCCCTCCCCTCTCACTGTGTATTTACCCAAGTAGCATCCAGCTAGGTTTCGTGCCGTTGCTTGTTCTGAAAACATGAAGGGAAAAAACTGTCTTTATTTCCACAGAGCACATGAACCAGTTTGATCCACCATTTTTTTCCAGTTTGTGCAGCAGCTACTGTGGCTCCATCTTCTCTTGCTAATGCTACTTCAGATTCGGTGCCAGGGACAGGTTTAACCCCACGCGGGTGATGCTAAAGTCCCTCTGATGTCAGATGGACCGGGTCCCTGGTTCCTCTTGTTGTTGTGTGCGAAGGCGGTATGCAGCCAGTGGAGGTGACAAACCACTGTCAAAGGAGCATGTGTTGGTAAGTCTGGGTGAGCCATCAGTTTCCAAAAGGAGAAAAATGGAAAAGTGGTTTTCAGCAAAATGACACCTTTTAAGAAGATATGTCCTTTTTAAAAGTTGAGAAAATTACATACTCAAGAAGAGAAAACTTGAACAAATTCCATAATAAATGGCGACCGTTCATGGATTTATTTGCACAATGTAATATGTAACCCCTCCCTTTTTTTTTTTCTTTTTTCCCCTGTTATTTTTTCTGAAATTACCAAAAAAAGAAAAATTCTTATTCTTAAAATATGCATGGGTGTATGCAAACATTTAAAGCTGACACCAGTGTGCCCCCATACAAGTGTCTATACTTTTATATACACACCAATAAAACTAAAACAGGTAGGTCCTCTGACATCACAGCTGGTATTGGCTTCTGCATTGCTTTAGGCCCCCCTCCCCAGGCACCTGGACGCCGGTCCCACTGGCCCAGTCTGTAATACAGCCCTATATTGAGGGGAAGAACACAACCGACTGGCGGACCCTGGTATCCAAGAGAATATCACCCAAAACCAACAACACACAAGCATTCACACAATGTCTAATTTTGTCTCAATTTTGTGCCAATCTCAAGTTTCTATGACAACCTGTTCTTGAATTAGAGCATTTTGACCTTTTGCTAAATGCGACCTTGACCTTTGTAATATTGATAACTTTGTGATATGTATATATGTATCAGTGTGCAGTATATTATGATAATATATCCAGAATTGATTAAGTTATAATGTGATATGTCTATGTTTGACACACACATACACTATTACACAAGTTAATTTGGACACATGTCACCTTTGACTGTAGACACACACATACACACACACACACACACACACACACACACACACACACACAGACACATACACACAAATATACACACAGATACATACACACAGAGATACATACACACACACAGATACACACACACAGAGATACACACACAAATATACACACAGATACATACACACAGAGATACATACACACACACACACACAGATACACACACACAGAGATACATACACACACAGATACACACACACACATACACACACACACATAGATACATACACACACAGATCCACACACACATATACATACACACACACATACACACACACAGATACACACAAACACACACAAATACACACACAGATACACACATACACACACAAATACACACACACAGATACATACACACGCAGATACACACACAGATACACACACAGATACACACACACACATATACATACACACAGAGATATATACACACACACACATATACACACACACAGATACATATACACACACAGATACACACACACACATACACAGTAAATTTTGCAGTGTTAAATCAACACTTAGAGAGTTTATTTAACTTATTCTAGAGTGTATTTGGTCCCATTGTCTCCAAATTAACACTGCAAAATCTACAGTGTACACACGCAGATACACACACAGATACATACATACACATATGCACACACACAGATACATATACACACACAGATACACACAAACACAGAGATACACACACACACAGATACACACACACAACCACACATACACACACAGATACATACACACAGAGATACATACACAGATACATACACACACGCAGATACACACACAGATACACACACACATATATACACACACACAGATACATACACACACACACACACAGATACATGCACACACATACACATGCAGATACACACATAGATACATACACACACATATACACACACATAGATACATACACACACACAGATACATACACACACAGATACACACACACACAGACAAATGGTGATTATTACAATAATCTCTCTCAACCAATGTTGGGTTAGATTGTAAATATGAAACAGAAAATGTCACAGTACAGAACATTACTAAATGGTTACTACAGTAGCTAACACATCCTCACATGACTGAACTCTGACCCCACACCCACTCCCCCTAATGCACACATGTCTAAACCATTCCACAAAGGGCCGGTGTGGCTGCAGGTTTTTGTCAGGCCAACAGTGGGCTGGTCCAGAGGAAAAATGCCAGGGGTAAAATGTGTTCCCAGTTTGACCGAACTAGAGTTTAGGAATAAAAACTTTTTGCAAATGAAGGATTTTTGGCAGTGAATCATAGCATTCAGAAAATATTACTATTACGGCGGAAATATGTGAAAGCATGTGACGTAGAACAGGAACCACAGCAGAGGAGATAAAGATAAGGACTGGTGTCCTGATCACAGACGGAGACAGTGAAGACTCAGAGCATCATGGGAGTGGACCAGGACCACACACTGATGAAGGCCATTTGGATGTGCTGCTGGATCCAAGGTATGAGGACAGATGGACATATATATATATATATATATATATATATATATATATATATATATATATATATATATATATATATATATATATATATATATAGAAAGAAAGAAAGAAAGAAAGAACATGAGAAGTTTGAGAAATACCAAGGGCTGAAAGAGGAGTTAGAGAAAATGTGGACTGTGAAGGCAACAGTGGTACCAGCAGTGATGGGGGCACTAGGGGCAGTGACCCCCAAGCTGGGAGAATGGCTCCAGCAGATACCAGGAACAACATCAGAGATCTCTGTACAAAAGAGCGCATTGCTAGGAACAGCTAAGATCCTGCGCAGAACCCTCAGGCTCCCAGGCCTCTGGTAGAGGACCCGAGTCTGAAGGAGACACCGCCCACCGCCACCACCCAAATATATATATATATATATATATATATATATATATATATATATATATATATATATATATATATATATATATATATATATATATATATATATATATATATATATATATATATATATATATATATATATATATATATATATATATATATATATATGCACGGTGGTGCAGTGGTTAGCACTCGTGCCTCACAGCAAGAAGGACCCTGGTTCGAATCCCACTCCAGACCTTTCTCTGTGGAGTTTGCATGTTCTCCCCGTGTCCGCGTGGGTTTTCGCCAGGCACTCCGGTTTCCTCCCACCATCCAAAGACATGCACTGATAGGTTAATTGGTTATTCTAAAATTGCCCATAGGTGTGAATGTGAGAGTGATTGTTTGTCTATATATGTTCAGCCCTGAGATGGTGTACCCCGCCTTCGCCCATTGTAGCTGGATTAGGCCCTCAGTGACCCCCGCGACCCTAGTGAGGATAAAGTGGGTTCAGATGACGAGACGAGATATATACACACACATATACACATGTCAGGATATTGGTGTTGTGAGCAGAGTGGGCAGAGGAAGACCTGAAAGGAAAACATCATTGATGACCTTTGGACCTGGAACCTCACAGCTGATGTGGCAGAAGACAGGGACGAATGGCGTAATATATTAAGAATGGCTACATGACGTCCAACCCTCCTGGAGAGGAAAAATGGACCTTAAACTGCATGATTATGATGATGATATACACATATACACACATACACACACACAAGTTTCCATGTCTCATGAGGACCAAGTTTGTAATCAAGTAGCCATTGGGTGGTGAGTGTAAGCACATCTTTCTTTAAAAAAAAATCTTAAAAAATGATAAAAACTTGAAAATTAAATTGAATGTTGACAAATGAATAAATAAATAAAAAATACATATTTCTCTTTCCACCTGTATCTCCCATGCTTTATTAGGACTTCCAGAAAAAACTTTGTTGTGCATGTTTTCTCACATTTTTGTGTATTTTTTCTGTATTTTAGAAGAGGTTTGGATTTTTCAGCATTTTTTATTTACAAATTATATATATATATATATATATTATTCGTATTAAAACTAACTGTACCTTTTGGCTGCTGATCAAAATGGTGGGTTAGCTTCCGTTATTTTAGCCACAATCTCGCACATCACTTTTCTGATCTATATCAGAAGATTGAGTGACACTGCAACCAGGAACCACACTAGGTTGACCACAGTAACAGATACAGATATGTAGATAGCTGATTGGCTGTCGTTATGCCTGTATGTAGAAACAGAAAATGCGTCATGAAAGAAATCAGCTCAACTCAGTTTGTTGTGTTTCTGTTTCTACATTTGTTTCAGATACTGAGTTTAACGTGACATTTAACAATTTGATTCTATATTAAAACTGACTAAACATTTAAAAATCTGTTTGACAGAAACAACAGACACTGGCATTGACCAATTAAAATCCACCATTCAATATGCTGATGACATGCTTTTGTACACCTCTATGCCACAAATGTTATTTCCAACCCTTTTAAAACTAGGTGATGATTTTGGGTCTTTTTCTGGATTGTCTGTGAACCTTGATGAAGGTGAATTGATGCATATATCTAAAGAGGGTTTTTTTTTAATATTCCTTCAAAAAAGCTTCCTCTAGTTTCACTTACCTAGGTATTGTTATCATAAGGATGTAATGAAAACCAATGGGCAGAAGCTCGTGTTGAACTAAGATAAAAGAAAAGATAGAAGAAATGATCTGGGAACAATGTTTAGAAAATATAAATGATTGCTCAGTGAATGTCAGACATAACCTGGTCCCATTCATTGCATCGTCTGTATTTTACTGTCAGACCAAAATTGATAAGTTTGATCCATCAACACCTCCACTTTGTAACAGATGTAAAATAACTGGTGGAGCACTTGCTCACACATGTTGGGATTGTAATAAGTTGTCATCTTACTTAATCTTTCCAATGCTTTTCTAAAGCATTTAAGAATATATTTAAACCAGACCCACTGTTTGCCATTTTAGGAGGGACAGGGCTCATCTTTTGGGTAACACATATGAGGCTGTGACGAAGAAAATGACTTTTCCACATTCTGCAGATGTGGAAAAGTGACTTTGCCCCAAGCTATGAAAGGGAAATGGGGAATGGAGAACATTAGGTATCACACCATGGACAAAATTAAGTACTATCACAAGACCTGGGACCCTCTTCTGTCCTACATAAGTGGAAAAGACTGAGGCCTGCACTGCAACACCTGAACACCTCCCATGCTCTGTATTGACACAATACTTCAATGACATGACTGTGTGATACCTGTTAGTCAATTTGTACTATATTCTGTTTATAACAACAAATTATACATATATATATATATATATATATATATATATATATATATATATAATCCATCAATCAACACAGCTGTGAACCCATATGGTACTGATGACACACTCCATGAGTGGAGGGTGGAGGTTACAATCTGCATTTTATATTTACTTATGTTGTTTTTGACTACTATTTATATATATATATATATATATATATATATATATATATATATATATATATATATATATATATATATATATATATATATATATATATATATATATATATATATATATATATATATATATATATATATGTTTTATGATCTGAAACATGTAGGTGTGACAAACATGCAAACAAAAAAAGAAATCAGGAAGGAGGCAAATTGTTTTATCTGTGGTCACCAGGGCAACCAGGACCCACACAAACCCACTGAGGTTTGGCTAACGTCTATTCATGCTGTGATACAGATCAGAAAAGTGATGAGTGAAGCAGTGGCTAAAATAGCATATATATATATATATATATATATATATATGGGGCGCCGTTTGTAAAGCAGCTCATGCTGAAAATTTCAGCAACATTTTGTCTATTTAGATTTAACATTTATATTTAGATTTAACATTTATATTTATATTTAACATTTAGATTTAACATTTATATTTATATTTAACATTTAGTTTTAGATTTAACATTTAGATTTAACATTTATATTTATATTTAACATTTAGTTTTAGATTTAACATTTAGATTTAACATTTATATTTATATTTAACATTTAGTTTTAGATTTAACATTTAGATTCAGCATTTAGGCTTAATATTTAACATTTAGGTGTAACATTTAATATTTGGATTGAACTATTGAAAATATCTCTAAGACGACAAATATTGTTATAAATGTGCAAAAAAGTGAGCCCCAAAAATTCACACCCGTTTCTTAAACACTGTTTACAGCTAAATATGACAAAATGTTGCTGAAATTTTCAGCATGAGCTGCTTTACAAAAGGCGCCCCATATACATATACTGTATTTTCCACATTATAAGGTGCACTGGATTATAAGGCACATTAAGGGATACGCCACCACAGCCCCCAACTAAGTATCTCATCTAAAGTGATTTAATGTACTTGATTTTGTCTCCTCATTACTTTCCGCGTACTGGGCATTTAGTTTGCGGGTGAATGATGGCGTAATTCATGGCGCAAAGGGCTCGTTTTACTCACTTGTGTATGGGAACTATTTTTCGGTGTGGAGAAACAACACAGACACATCTAGAAAACAAAAAACTACAGACACATGTCTGTCCAGCAATGAGCAACTGGTATTAAAGTTCACTGCAACGTAACAATGTCCACTGACAAGACACAAGCATCAACATTTTAACCCAGACAAAATAAAGGCTAACGTTTAACTGAACAACATCAGTAGGTGAACATTTGGTCTGGACCCATGGCTCTAAAACTGGACTGTCCACACGTCTGACACATGTCCTCAATTTTTTTTATGTTAAGTGCAAAAAGTTTAAGTCAGAGACCGACAAGACGAACACCACACTGTCCACTTCATGTTTGGAAAAAAATAGCATGTTATCTTAATGCATGTTGTATGCGCTGCTACTCACACGCAGATTAGCTAGCGAGTGCCTCTTCAGATGGCCGTGTGGTTTTTTTTCATCTAAGGTGAAGTATTTCCACTCATGTGTGTCTGCCACTGTCTTTGACGTTGTCAGCCCACCACGACTGTCTGACCTGCAGCAGCCATGTCTGGTTAATGTCTGACTGTGTTTATGCAGAGAGAGAGAGAGAGAGAGAGAGAAAATAACATGCAACTTGTCGACTCCTCCAAATTTAAATCGACTTGTGTTACCGGAGTCGACTAGTCTGTTAATGCCCTAGCACCCACTGTAAATTTCCCAATATATGTTGACAAAACACTGAAGAAATGTTAAATATGGACAAAAACTCATTTGGGAACTTTCACAAAAATCACACGGGGTCTTTATGGGTTGATGAAGCCTGGGTGAATTTTAGCTGATTCATTCATGATTCCTCCAGTTTGACTGATATTGATCCAAGTCAATCTTGTCAGTGTTCGTGTCCTTCTGTTCAGTCATGTATATTTGGATTGGAACCATCATCTGTGTTGGTATTTACATGATGTTTATAAAAGTCAAAGCATAAACACAGTTCGGAATGATTTAGATGCAATCTGATCAGTGGCAATTTCCTGTTTCTTTACTAGTTTTCTTTTTTTTATTAGAATTTTGTCCTATTGTCATGGATGGACTTTGTGTTTTTCCTGCAGGGCTCCTGTCTGAAAACAACAAGACTTCAACAGGTAAGAAATGCATAAATAAATACACAAACATTAATAAGTCAATAGCATCATTTTTTGGGGGGGTAAAACATTGATTAGAGTGAGAATTATGGGTGTTGGATCCAGGGGGTATGAGGACATTTTACAATCCATAATTTTTATAGTAACAAACACCTGCAGTTTTACCAGCTTTATCTTAGTGCTAAGTTAGCTCTGAGATGCAGCTCTAAGAGTTTCAGTTAGAGCTATCAAACAAATAATCTGTATAAATAACACATCCGTATTCAGCTGTCACCGCATACCACAGCTCAATGAAAGGTAAACACCCGCTATAACTATCGTTTGATAACTGCGGCTACGGCAGATGACATTAGCCCGGTCACCTTATACCATTATCGGCACAAGCACGTTATATAGGCTGTTATCTTGATAAAGCAAGTACATTACCACTGCGAAAAATGACAGTTTTTGTAATGTTAGCTAACTTAAACAATAGCTAGCTTGTCCGCACCAGCTGCTATTGACAAAAGATCACATTTGTAGCTTGACTTTTTTGAAACCGTGTCTGTTGCTGAACACACGCAATGCATTCTGAGTAACCCTTGCTCCCAAGGGTGGTGTCTGGGAATGTCAGTTTTGAGGGATATACCACTCAACTTAATGTTCTTAGAATAGGGACAGCACTTACACTTCGCAGGAGCACACATTTTTGAGATTGAGGGTTAAGGAAGGAATTGGAATTGGCCCTTAGATCGCTCATTTGGTGCAACCAGGGCAGAAAAACTAGCTTCCAAGCTGCATTCATACGACACTTAAATAGGGAAGGGAAAAGGTGAATTCACTCATACTGATTAACGGGAAGAGGAGGGAAACACCGGTGACAGGAAATAAAGCCAGACAATGTGAACATGGACCAAAGTAACAATATAAAAGCCCAAGACTCTAACAACAAACAAAAACAGGAAGACAAACAGCAAACATACAAAACATAACACAAGAGTTTGGATAAATAACATTTTCACAGAAAATATGTTAGACTGAAAACACTGCTAAAACATGTAATCCATATGTTGTAAATAATCCAGTGAATGTGGTCCACATAGTGTTCCATTCTGGACTGGACTCTGACTGATCTTTTATTTCTACACAGGGTCTTTCCAATTGAGGTTGGTGGGAGGACCCAGTCGTTGTCATGGTGACCTGGAGATAAAACAACAGAATGAAAGCTGGACACCAGTGGATGGGGTAGAGTGGTACATGGAGTTAGGAAACAGAGTTTGTGCAGAACTGGAATGTGGATCTGCTGTTTCAGTGAAAGACAGAAAGAGAGACTCGCCTACAGATTCCTGGTGGATCAAACCAACCTGGGATGAACGTTCATTCAGTTTCACACCTCGTACATCTCAGTTTTCAACTATAGCCCTGAGTTGTTCAGGTAAGAGCATTAACACTGAACATTAACTCTTACACTAGCTGCGTCTCCATTACCCTTGGAAATTCACAAAATGTAAATAGCGCTATTAAAAAAAAATGGTAATGGAAACACCTGAATTAAAAAAAAAACACTCAAATATCGATAAAACGTTTTTACCCTTTCATGAGGTGGCTAACACATCGCCAAACTGCAATGGAAACACTTCTTCCGCAATTGTATTTTACAGAATGTCAGATGATCACTTCTCTTGGAGTGAAAATGACAGCCACAGTCGCTGTAACCATAACAACCATTGGCTGCTTATAATTTGTTGTTGTTGTTAAGTGCTGAGTATATTTACACTTAATATTTCGACCTGACAATGTAGGGACCACATGTGCAGACCCTTATAATGTGGGCCAGGTGGTTTGTCTTACATGTTAGTGCCTTTAAATAGTTTGCCAGTGGTCATGGTCACATGATCACTTCTCTTGGAGTAAAAATGGTGCGATACACATGGATGAAGGAGGAGATGGAGACTTTTCTGGGAATAATTCACACAGCTGCCATTTTAGACAGAAAACAGCAGAGAAATACAGAGTGATACAGAGTACAGAATACAGAGTCCATTTTCCAGCAGTAAAGTTTTGACGCTCCTGCCAAGAACAACTGTCAATAGAAAGACATTCAAAGTACAAATATATTTTACCAAAACTTTAGGGATATCGTTACTGTTTGTGAAAAACTATAATGGAAACACAACTACTATGGGAACACACTCTGTGGACTCACACATCCTGGTCCAGTACTTCAGCTCACATTTAATGTAAACTCACATAAACTGATCAATCAATAAATCAATCAATCAATCATATCCATGTCTACAAACAGCTGGTTGAACATCATGTCACAGAATAATCCAACCCAAACACATCTGACTGTGAGTCCACTACAGTCTAGTAAGATCCACTATATAGTCTCAGCCCCCAGACCCTGGTATACTCCAGTCCACTAGAATCCAATCAAATCCAGTATACAGTCTAAGCCCCCAGATCCTGGTCTACTCCAGTCCAGTAGAGTCCACTTCAGTCTGTAGTGTGATTCCAGTCTTCTTCGTGTGTCTCCACAGACTCGCTCAGACTGGTCAATGGGTCCAGTGTGTGTTCAGGAAGACTGGAGGTCTACTCTAACCAGTCCAGGTCCTGGTCCTCAGAGTGTGAAGGACACTTGGACCTTCCTGCTGCTCAGGTGGTCTGTCGGGAGCTGGGCTGTGGGGCCCCTGGGCCCCTACAGGGGGCACTCACTGAGGTGAAGGCGTTCCAGTGTGAAGGCAGTGAGTCTGCTTTGCTGGACTGTGGACGACCAGGCTCACACAACTGCTCATCTGGACCAGCTGTGGACCTTACCTGCACAGGTGACCTTCCACCAACAAATACTTCTGTCCAGGACCGGTTCTGGTCAATGTGGTGCCCTAGACCAACAATAGAAGAACACCCCTCCTTTCCTTTTTGTCGAATTATAAATTATCATCTGTAAACATAGAGTCCTACATCTGATGGAGTACGTACTGAGTGTCCATGAATAATCACTGTCAATGATAAGTTTAATGACTTATTTACTGTTGTGGGTTGTAAGGTGCATCAAGTGAAGCTAAACAGTCACAAAAACTCTCAACCTTGTTGAGTTGTAAATTAACAAAACACACTCTTACTCTGCTAAGTCAGACTTTAAAAGACTCAAAATTCCGAGATAAAAAGTCAAAATTGATATAAAAAGTCAGAATTCTGAGATAAAAATTAGAAATCATGAGATAAAAAGCCAAAATTACGTGATAAAAAGTCAAAATTGATATAAAAAGTCAAAATTCTGTGATCAAAATTAAAAATCATGAGATAAAAAGCCAAAATTATGTGATAAAAAGTCAAAATTATGAGATAAAAAGTCAAAATTATGAGATGAAACGTCAAAATGATGTGATAAAAAGTCAAAATAATGTGATAAAAAGTCAAAATGATGTGATAAAAAGTCAAAATAATGTGATAAAAAGTCAAAATTCTCAGTCACTGAAGACAACCACACTGAATCCATATTGCACTGTGCGAAAATTAAAGTCTTTTAAGGACGCCTTATAGTCCGAAAAATACGGGATCTTAATATTCTAATTCTGTGGGACTTGGCGCCCCCAAGACATCTGGTGCCCTAGGCGACCGCCTAGTCTGACTATGCCTAACACCGGCCCTGCTTCTGTCACTTCACTCACTTTCTCCTCATTTATCCCTCACATGTGTTTGATCAGATCCTGATGATGTCAGACTGGTGGGAGGAGCCAGTCGCTGTAACGGTAGAGTACAGATCAAACATCATGGAGAATGGAGAAACGTGGCATATTATTATTATCCCTATGACCCCTGGACCCTGAAGGCAGCAGATGTCATCTGTCGTCGACTGGAATGTGGATCTGCTGTTTCTGGGACAAGATCTGATTCATCTGCTCTTTTGTGGTCCATCAGCCCCTCCTGTCTTCTCTCTACATCTGCACTGAGGGACTGTGTAACAACAGATAATGGGTCCACAGATTCTGCCCTGTCCATCACCTGTTCAGGTAATGGCGCATTCAGGCGGGATTTTTAACAGACATATCACGTGTTAAATACAGAATATGTTTTATTGAACTCAGGAAGGAGGTATAAGGTCCCGCTATGCAAAACCAACAGATACAAACACTCGCTCATTCCACTATTAAACTTCCACTCCATTTCACCTAATTTTCTTGAAGGTGTCATTCCGCTGAAAACCACTTTTCCACGTTCCTTTTGGAATCTGATGCTCCTTTGACAGTGGTTTGTCACCTCCACTGGCTGCACACTAACCTGACAACTGACAGATAGTATTCCACAATACCATCTGGGACCCTTCCGCAAAAGATCCGTTTTCAAAGGAGGGGCCTTATCGAAAATCCTTGCATGTGATTAGATGACAATTCTGTGTACTGACGCAGCTTCAGTCACTCATGTTGAACTCAAGCCACTTAATCAGCGAGAATAGTTTTCATCATGTATATACACATCAACAGAAGGGGTTTAAACTTACCATTTATACGTGATGTTTATTTATAACCTTGTCTACTACAATGTCCACCAAGTTCTTCTGGTAAACGTCGTAGGAAAGCATGGTTCTCCATTTATCCTTTAGCCATGACTCGGGGCTACAGAACACTAACTGTGGATGTGGTTGTCATTTCTTCCTCCCAGTTCCATTACTGTCAGCCCTAGTTTACTATCAGCCTCTTTGACTTGGTCCTCTACCAACACAACCAGAGGGGTACCACACAGGGCTTCTGCACTGGTACTATTTCTGTATCCACCAGTGGAACCAAGATCAAACTCTGGCCAAACCCGGTCAGAAGAAGAGTGAAAACATCATTTCCATTAACAAACTCTTCCAAAGTTGTCCTCTGTTCATCTTTTAAGGAATGAACATGTGGTAGAGTAGACAAAACACTGGAAATAGTCCAGTCTATATGGACCCTGGGATACCTAACGCACGCTGCCATTGTTGTGTATCTGAAAAGACTACAGCGTAATGCAGTAGCACTTAGTTCTGAGGGCTACTGATTGAGGATTGAGTTTGAGGGTGAAGGGAGGAATTACAATTGGCCCGATGTGTACCTTTGAAAAGAGCCCAGTCTATGGTGACCACCTGTCAATAAGCCCAAGGGGGGGGGGGGGACAAAAGGTATGTTTCGGGGGGGGACAATGTGGGACACCGCAGGCACCACCACCCCACAGGCAGACTCACTGATAGTGGTTTACCCATTTCTAGTTCATACCACCTTACATGGTATATTAATAATGCCCTATTCCCCTAAAGATGATGTACGCTGTATTTTTTTGTTAAAATAAAGATTCAAAATATTTAAAACTTTCAATGAATTAACAGATGCGCTTTCACTTACAATTTACTTTAGCTTATTTTTTATTTGCATTTACATTTTTGTTACTTTAAATAACTTACAATATAAAACTGAGTTTGAGGTTCACTGACATCACAGGGCATCAGGAGGAACAGAAACAGTCAAAAGTCTGACTTTTCAGTGGATTACCCGGAATTGCAGTGGCTCAACAAAACATTTTCATTGGTGGTGGTGAGTCTGTTTCTTTCTTCATGTTTGGAAGTACGCGTTCGTTCCCTGTGCGTCTCTGCACGTGCGTGTGGTGTCATGACAACAAGTTGACAACAACCTCGTCAGCTGTTCAACTGAGGGGTGGGTGGGCGACAGTGGTGTGTTGAACTGTCAAATGATCTTCGTTTAGCTGCCTGGGGCTGGGGAGATAGAGTAACTTTTTTTTTAGCAAGCATTGATTATGGACATGGTCTCAGTTTGAATTGAGCTTCAAACGTGTACGCGCACTCGCTACGCGGGACGTGGTCACCTGAATGTTCAGAGTGACTTCAGAAAGACTGTGTCTGCACCAGTGCTGGTGTTACACTAACTCTAACCCGTGACTGAGGATCCACAGAGTGAACCTGAAGCCAGATTGAGTCCAGTCTGAATGTAGACAGCGCCCTCTGGTGGAATCCAGTTCAACTACAACACACACTCACTAAGGTTCCTATAAACTTTTTAATCTCGCCCAACACTGGTTGTGAGAGATTATTGTAATCACCTTGTGTGTGTGTGTGTGTGTGTGTGTGTGTGTGTGTGTGTGTGCAGAGACATATCATGCTATAACTCAATAAATACTTGAGATATCACCATGAAGTCACATGGGCATATACATATACTGTATATATAATGCACATCAGATGTGATGATGCATTTGAGTAAAAGTCAAAGGTCAAGGTCACAATTAACTAAAAGCTCAAAATCACATTATCAGAATGGATGGTACCAAACGATGCAGAATGAAGATTTCTACAATTCAAAATCATTTCTACTATTCAAATACTTAGTGTTATCAACTACAACCAATAGCTTTTGAGATGTCTGGAGGTCAAAGGTGACATGTCGCAAAATTAATTTGTGTAACACTGTTTGTGTCAAACATAGACATATCACACTATAACTTAATCATGATATCATGATATTACACACACTGATGCTGCACAGTGAACTGCCAGGTGTTCGTTTTAGAACACCATGGTCATGTCTTTACTCACTTTGTTCCCCCTACCATCACTACCTCCTGTCTTGTTTTGTTTTTATTTTTCAGCTTGTAGTACTTGATTTTATTTTTATTATTTAACTAATTTCTACTAATTGTATTTTATTCGACTTGCATGCCCTTATGTTTCAACTTTCTGAGCTGATGGTGCTGTAAATTTCTCCTTGGAGATCAATAAAGTATCTATCTATCTATCTATCTATCTATCTATCTATCTATCTATCTATCTATCTATCTATCTATATATATATATATATATATATATATATATATATATATATATATACATATACATATAATGAAATTATCAATATTGCAAAAGGTCAAGGTAGCAGGAAGTTCAAAATCACATTATTGGCTGTAATTCAAGAACAGGTTGTCATAGAAACTTGAGATTGGCACAAAAAAGGGCGAAATTAGGCATTCTCCAAATACTTGTTCGATGTAGTAATACTCAGATCTCTTTAGTATACTGAAATATGAATAATAAAACAATGTTAGAATGAAATATACACACATTTAGGATAAGTCAGGGTCCTATTTGTACTTTTTTTGAACCAAGTTATGACATTGCAAGTTTTAAAAGCAGTCAAAATGAGTGCCTCTGTATTTCTACTGTTAAACATGTCTGTTTAACACGTACTTAAATGTCTGTGTGTTGTTGTGTCCTTAAATGTCTCTGTGTTGTTGTGTCCTTAAATGTCTCTGTGTTGTTGTGTCTCCACAGACTCGGTCAGACTGGTCAAAGGTTCTAGTCGGTGTTCAGGCAGACTGGAGGTCTACTCTAACCAGTCCTGGTCCTCAGTGTGTGAAGAGGATCTGGACCTTAACGATACCCAGGTGGTCTGTAGGGAGCTGGGCTGTGGGGCTCCAGCGCTCCTCCAGGGGGAGGTCTACAGGGTGGGGGAGGCTCCAGTTTGGACCAGTGAGCTCCAGTGTCAAGGACATGAGTCTGGGGTCCTGGACTGTAGAAGGTCCAGTTCAGCTCGGAAGACCTGCTCCAATGGAACAGCTGCTAGACTCACCTGTAGAGGTACTAAGGGGGTGGGGCTAACCTGTTCAAACTATGTCTTCCTTCGTGACATATACTCTAAGCTAATTTGCTGAGAGTAGGAGAAGCACTTTTGGATATTTTGAATAGGGGTAAGGGTAGAGAGGGGCAAGTTTTCATTATTTTTATTTATTGTTTGCCTCGCCGTGCTATCCCTGTTCATTCCATGTATGGGTCTAGTGGTGTTTCATAGTCGGGGGGCGGGGCTAAAAGGTTGTCTTTCAAATCCTCTATATGCAATAGGACAGTACTACAACCAATCAGCGTAATCTTTAGGATGACGTAGTTAGAGCGCCGGAAAGTTGAAAGAGAAAGTTAGGAATGACTAAACAAAATGGTGGATTATGGAGCTGAACGACTGTTGTCGCTTCTGTAAAAGAATTTGAAGATTGCTGACGTTTTTTTCACATTCTTCACTCATCTTTGATAAAATGAAATCTACACCCGTTGTTGTTCTTCTTCTATGGTTGTTTCCGGTTGTTTCTCTCCCAATCGTTGCGGCGTCACTTTGTTCCACCCACCCTCTGACTATACTTCACTGTGATTGGTCGACCAGTTTTAGGGAAATCTAGCCTAAAGTTACATTGAGTGAAACTAGACTAGTACTGTAGAACATTAAATGTGCTGCTGCTAGGTGGGTCTAGCGCAGCTAGGCTAATTTATTGTTTATCATATCGGTCAAAAGTGTTGTTCTTCTTGGAATAAATGTTTAATTGAGGAAAACACATTCTTGTTTCAGCCATATATTACTTTTTAAATATAAAAATATAACCATTAATGGATAATTGTTGGTTAATTTTCCCATATGACAGATTCAGACAATTTTGCTCATGTGCCACAACCTAGAACACCCCCACATTTTAAATGGCTGTGACGCCCCTGATCAGAAAACATAATAGTTCAACCTCTCTGTTCAGATCCAGGTGGTATCAGGTTGCTGGGACAGCCGAGCCGCTGTGCTGGTGCTTTGGAAATCCATCATCAGGGACACTGGAGACCAGTAGGAGACCACTATGAACTCTGGGACCTGAAGATTGGATCAGCTGTTTGTCAGTATCTGGAGTGTGGATCAGCTGTTTCAGTCAATCTCACACATGATGCTTTGTCCAGGTCTGTGTGGTTAGTGTCTGTTCCTCATGTAAAGCTGAAGTCTGGACTCATGGACTGTATTGGACTAGATGATGCCTCATACGACACATCTGTTGTGAACGTGGTGTGTTCAGGTACAAATGGACACAAACTGTATCTTAACTGAATTGTCAGTGAACAGATGGTTCTGACTCTGCTGATATTTGAGTTTTTTAAGTCTTTCGGCATCAACCATTAAACCTGACTTGTATCGGTCGAACCTTAGTTGAGACCCCGCCTATCCAACTTCTTAGCAAATCAATATTGATTATGTTGTCATGAATGCAGCGACCCTAAGCTGAATGTGAGCTTGGTGCAGACATATGCGGCACTGACCTGTTTCCAAAACTCCAAATTGTTGTCTGTACCCAGGGGAACACTTTCACCCAAATTCATCAAATTGTAACGCGTCACACTATTTCCCGAGTAACGGTAACAGCGATAACATGGATAAAGTAATTAGTTGAAATGTGGCTGTGTTAGTAACGCTGTTATAGTCAAACGCCGTTATTCCCAGCACTGATGGGAATTGACTGAATTTGTGTTGAAGTTGCAAATCAAAACATTGCGAAATCCTGGAGGGTCTGACAATTACATACGTCAAAAATAGAAAAGGACATGTTGGCAGTCTGTCACAGTACCACCTAGTGGCCTCGCATATATATCCAATCGTATTTCGTCTGCTGTTGCATCTTCGTTTCAATAAGGACTTCCTCCTGAAAACAATCGTCTAAACGCAGATGAAAAACTACACAAGACGCCACTTTTGCTTCTTCTGTTTTCGTCACCGTATAAATGTAACCTAAAGTTCCATCTAATGAATCTTTTCATTTGATTAGTTGTTTATTATTTTGTTTATTTTCATTGGTCCATGTTCATCACATCCCAAACTCCTGGGGATCAGATCCATCTGTTTCACTGACAATGGTGTGTGTGTGTATTATCTTTATGGGGACATTGATCTGTTTACACAGTCATCCCATGGGGACCGAAATTCACATCCCCTTGAAGGTTAAATATAAATGTAGGTGAAATCTGTGTGAAGTATGCAGATTTATGCAAATGAGGTTCCCTATGAATATATTAACTTGTTTTTTTCTGGAAGTCCCCATAAAGCATGGGGGAAACGGGTGTAAAACAAAACACATACTTTTCAAAAGTTTCAAGATATGTTTACTTTACTTTTTTTTTAAATTTGCATTTCTTTTTTAAGTGTTATTTTATTATTTAATTTCATTCTTTAAATATATTTTATGTTTTTCATTTGTGTTATTTTTTGTATTTATTTTCTTTTTTCTTTTACATTTATTTTAGTTTTATTGAATTTTTAAAATTTTTAATAGTTTTCTTTATTTAAAAAGAATTTAATTAAAAAAGATTAAAAGACAAATAAAAAAAGACAAACTTGGTCCTCATGAGAAATGTGTGTGTGTGTGTGTGTGTGTGTGTGTGTGTGTGTGTGTGTGTGTGTGTGTGTGTGTGTGTGTGTGTGTACAGATCTGCTGCCTCAGCCAAACATCTTCCTATCTGACGGGGTCTTCCAGTCCTACCAGCAGGGGTTCCGGGTGCTTGTGGGCTCTGACTTCACCATCACATGCTCCGTCCAACCACAGTACACAGGAGGCTCCTTCCAGCTGATCTCCGACACCAAGGAGCCAATGAACCTCACCCTGCCAGCTGTCAATCATTCCACCCACTTCCTGTTGTCTGCCATGAGCCACACCCACCGAGGGAACTACGTCTGTGTTTATCACGTAGACATTTATGACCACACCTTCTCATCACCTCGGAGCACCGCCCTCTATCTCACTATCGGAGGTAACGTCAGGCCAAAGTAGACTGTTTGACCGATGGTTGACCGCATCAACGTTGTCCATTGATCCAACAGATGTCTAACGGGGCATTCACACAGAAAGCGACAAAATCACCTGTGGTCACTCAGTTCGCGTTGCCTGTGGCAGTTCTACATGAGCATTGGAAGCACAAGGGGGCGGGGCTTTAAGCTGCGGTGTCAGCCCAGGCGGACACACCTGACAGTAGTCATTCTTGTTTTCACAACTACTGTAATAATTTATCTAAAATATATAATTCATGACTAAATGAGTGATTATGATAAATGAACAACCACTCATAAACAACCATGTGATCGTTATAATAATTATAAATAATTATATTTAATCATTAAGTATTTACTTATTTGGTATGTTTGGACAAATAAGCAGGAGTTTATTTTGGAGGGAAAGAGGTGTAGTCTATATATACGGTATGTACTGTATGTATGACTTTGGGCCAGTTCCAATTCCTCCCTTAAACAATAGCTAGCTTGTCCACACCAGCCACTATTGACAAAAGATCGTAAAATAAAAAATACATGTTATGCAACACTGAGGTACATAATTCATAAAATGGACCTAAGCTAAAATAATACAATGATTTTTGTAATCTCCATTAACAAAGAAAATACTTACATTTGTAGCACGACTTCTTTGAAGCCATATCTGTTGCTGAACATACGCAATGCATTCTGGGTAACCCTTGCCCCCAAGGGTGGTGTCGGGGAATCTCAGTATTGAGGGTTATACAGCTTTCAAACTTGCCCCTTAACTTAATATTCTTAGAATTGGGACAGCACTTGCACTTTGTGGGAGCTCACATTTTTGAGTTTGAGGGTTAAGAGATGAATTGGAATTGGCCCCTGGTTATACCCTTCACCATGAATCTCACTGTGGGAAGCCTTGTTTGCGTTGCTTCAGCATATGTGCTGCATCGACATAGAGCCCAGAGCCGCTGCCGCTCCTTCTGGGTTCATAACGTCCTGAAAACATGGTATCTCCACAGAGTTACTTCAGACTGGATAAAAGTTAGTCTGATAACCTCCTCAACAAACGACAGACCACAATTAGCAGTTAATCCTCCATGATGGGCTCTCTTCTTCTCCTGTATTTTGTTTTTCCGCCTTGAGAATCCAGATCAGCTCGCAATGGGCTGTTGCTGCAATCATACTGCTCCTCATTTGCATAAAGTTGACATTTCTCAACTTTTCCTCATTTCTCAATTTGCGTTGCTCACCATCGCTGTCGCCTGAATCACCCCTCGTCGCCAGCGGACATAGACAATGAATGGCAGCTCGTCGCTCAGATCGCCCCTGGCGCTTTCGGTGTGAACATACCTTAAAAGTTTCACTGATAGAATGTGTTGTCATGTGACGATGGTGTAGAAGTTGATCTGACACTTAATATTCCTTTGAACTGGTGGACCTAAATGCAGGACTGACAGACTCAGATTCAGTGTCACAATATTTATTACTAAATATATTCACAGTAAGTGGTGAGCTATCTCCAGATTGTCATGGGAAATTAATCACCACGGAACTTAGTAACTGCGAGATAGGTCAGAGGGTCAAAGGTCAAACAGGCAGGAGTCAAACACAGACAGTCCAAACATGAGAAAAAATCCAAAAGATGTTACCAATGTGCAGAAAAAGGTCAGGCCAATGTTCCATGGTTGATAGAGGTACCGGCAGGGGTCAGACCAACTCGTGGTCAGGGACAGGCTAGAGATCAGGCAACATAAAATCCACATAACAGACATAGACCAACAGAGGGGAGACAAACACCAGACTCCAGATAACAAACACACTTCCAAAAGCAGGTGGACAGAGACAATGTAGAACTGCTTATTTGACGTACCAGGACAGACAAACTCACACTGAGGGTAAAAAGACAGACAGCTTATAAAGAGGGGACAGCAGGTGTGACAAACGAGGGAAAATTACCGAGGATGAGACACACCTGTGACAGGGAGAAAAGCAAGACAAGGTGACATGGATCCACATGACAAAACACTAACAGAGACAGAAAAAACAGGAAGACACAAAAACAAGACAAAGACATGACACTGGAGACTGGAGTCATAACAGAACTTGTACTTGTTCTCTGCTTCATTTTCATTTTCCTAGTTTTTCTCCCAGACTTGATGGTGGTTGTTGTTGTGTTTCAGACTTGGTGAGAAATCTGATCATCAGGGTGGTGCTGGTGCTCCTCCTCCAGATTATCGGCGTTTTTTCCATCTTCTTCTGTTGTCGGGTCAGTTCCCAGCTTTATTCTACACACTAACACAGTCAAATACTGACATGGGACGCTTCTGCCACACTGGGTTCAGTCCAATATTTGTGGCGTTTGTTTGTTGTTTCTGCGCCTCATGGTGGTTTTCCACTGACAACACAAATGACCTTTGTGTGTGTGTTGAATGGTTTTACTGCCTGAACCACGATGGTTTTCATATGGAAAATGTCCACATACATGAGATCACATGACTCAGGTGATATGATGGTCTGAACATGGGAGTAAGTACAGATATTTATATAAATGTAAAGAGTATAAAGTACAGATTTTTATATAAATTTAAAGAGTATAAAGTACAGATATTTATATAAATGTAAAGAGTATAAAGTACAAATATTTATATAAATGTAAAGAGTATAAAGTACAGATTTTTATATAAATGTAAAGAGTATAAAGTACAGATATTTATATGAATGTAAAGAGTATAAAGTACAGATATTTATATAAATGTAAAGAGTATAAGGTACAGATATTTATATAAATGTAAAGAGTATAAAGTACAGATATTTATATAAATGTAAAGAGTATAAGGTACAGATATTTATATAAATGTAAAGAGTATAAAGTACAGATATTTATATAAATGTAAAGAGTATAAGGTACAGATATTTATATAAATGTAAAGAGTATAAAGTACAGATATTTATATAAATGTAAAGAGTATAAGGTACAGATATTTATATAAATGTAAAGAATATAAAGTACAGATATTTATATCAATGTAAAGAGTATAAAGTATAGATGTTTATATAAATGTAAAGAGTATAAAGTACAAATATTTACATAAATGTAAAGAGTATAAAGTACAGATATTTATATAAATGTAAAGAGTATAAAGTACAGATATTTATATAAATGTAATGAGTATAAAGTACAGATATTTATATAAATGTAATGAGTATAAAGTAAAAAGTTGATAGAAAAATAAATACTCAATTAAAGTACAGATACCCAAAAAACTACAATAAAATAAGTACTTCTACTTAGTTACTTCCACCTCTGGAAAATATATTGCATGAGCACTAAATAGATATGTAAATGGATTTATTCAGCCATTTTGAATTCATTTTTTCCTTCTATATTTGTAATGGTGGCAGGTTGAGTCGTTCATGTTCAGCAGGATTTAACTGACCAGCTGCTTTTATTCAGTGAGTGAATGGACTTTTCATGGACTCACACACACAAGTGACACCAGCACATGTTGGATCACATGTTTGTTCCAGGCTAATAGGGGGCGCTGGAGAGTGAAGGGAAGGAAGACTGGATGAGCTGCATGTCCTCGTCC
This sequence comes from Siphamia tubifer, assembly GCA_020466265.1. Taxonomy (NCBI): domain Eukaryota; kingdom Metazoa; phylum Chordata; class Actinopteri; order Kurtiformes; family Apogonidae; genus Siphamia; species Siphamia tubifer. The sequence goes on from CM035796.1 coordinate 43,963,723, forward strand.
ACATCAACAACTAAATCCACTTCCACAGTCCACAACGAAGTCCATGTCAACATCCTTGTCCAAATCCACATCCACATCTACAGTCCACATCCATGTCAACATACTCAGTTTAGCATATAGCTTCTTTTTGCTCTCACTGTTGATGTGCATTGACCACAGAACCTTGAAGAACAAATTTGAAGCCTCGAGGTCAGGGGTCGCCAACCTTTAACACCCAAAGAGCCATTTGATCCTGTTTCCATGGATAAGAAAACACTGGGAGTCACAAATACTTTCTGACACCTAAAATGAAAAAAAGAAAGAAAACGCATTTATTAAAAAGACAGGGAAAAAAATATTTCAAACAAGAACTTCCCTTTCATACTTGGGGGTTCACCTCAGACTTATTAGTGCTTTGACCCTTTTAAAGGTGGACTGTTTGATCTAAGATGAACAGAACACTGTATTGTTTTTTTTAATCACTATAGTATTTTCAGTCATCAGGCTATAGATGTTAAAGGGATAGGCCACCCCAGGCCAAATCCAGTGTTTCCCCACTGTTCCCAGACCTAAATAAGTGTGTGGAAGCATTTTCTTGGCGACCCAGCCAATGTCCAAATCTATGAGAACTGACCACAGGTTGGATTCCTACACTAACTGCATTCATCTAAAGTGAATTAATGTACTTGATTTTGTCTCCTCATTACTTTCCATGTACTGGGCATTTACTTTGAGGGTGAATGATGATGTTCTTCACTCATGCCGGAAAGGGCTCATCTTTAGGCCTCTGTATGGTCTTGCGACAAAGGAGCAATTCACAACAAAACGGCTCGTCTTACTCATTTGTGTATGGGAACTATTTTCTGTGCTGAGAAACACAGCCGACGCACACCAAGGACTGTCAGCGCACACCAAGGACTGTCAGCCCCCACCCCCCATGCCTCCAGCAACCAGTGCAGAGCGGAGTTTGCTAGTAATCAAACAAATAATGGAACCATCTTCAAACTTGTGTGGTGGGCAGAGAGATTGTTTCATTATTTGAAGTCACGGTGATGGTTTCCTGAATCGCCAGGTAGGCTACGCTGGGTTGCTGGAGGCGTGGGGGCTCTCACTGACAGTCCTTGGGGTGTGTCGGCTGTGTTTCTCCGCACTGAAAATATTTTCCATACACAAATGAGTAAAAGCCTATTTATACTCCGAAGCCAAGTTGTTTGCGACATGTCCCCGTTATGCCCCCTTCGCACAGAATTTCATGCACGTCTCCAAAAATGTAACAACATCGCAGAAATATATCAGACAGTGTCTGGTGAAAATGTGAAAAGAGACCTCTGATTGGTCCAATTTACACCCTCTGTGCGGCCAGCACCCCAGCGAGTGCCAGCGAGACAGGGCAAGCTTAGGCGCACGGATGAAACAGATTTATAGTCACACCTGGAGCAACTTGTGGAAAACCGACAGATGCTTCAGCTCACTCTGGTGCAGGATGACTGGTCTTATTTTGGCTTGTTCATGGGGACATGCTGTAGAAGATTCCGGTTGACTTCAGGGACAGTGTCTCCAGGGCTGTCAACTTTGAAATGTATGAACAGATAGATGGTGTGTGGGCAGCAGCACAGGCACAGGACTAACCATATATACACACACTACACTACACACCATCTGATATTGTATTCACTGTTTTCACTCATGTTCAGTTTGTTTATATTTTGCATAGTTCAGTTTTGCATCAGTTTAGCCATTACATGAGACTGCCCCTTGCGTTGTGGCGGTGAATTACACATTGTACTTCTCCAAATGCAACTTGAGCATAAATGGGAAAATGTAACTGTGCCACTTTGTCGCCAAGACCCTGCAGAGGCCTTAAGATGAGCCCTTTCCAGCATGAATGAAGAACATCATCATTCACCCTCAAAGTAAATGTCCAGTACGTGGAAAGTAATGAGGAGACAAAATCAAGTACATTAATTCACTTTAGACAAGATACTTAGTTGGCACCACAAGAATGCAGTTAGTGTAGGAATCCAACCTGTGACATTTCTCATAGATTTGGACATTGGCTGGGTCTGGGAACAGTGGGGAAACACTGGATTTGGCCTGGTGGTGGCGTATCCCTTTAAGCCTTGAACCAGTCACAGTAAAAATGTTCATATCTGTTAAAGGAGTTTCTTCCACTGTGTAGGAAGTTAAGCCCAAAACCAGATACTGAACTAACTGTATGCAGGTCCAGGGGGGCGGGGCCAGTGAATCCTAATAGTTCGTATCATAGACGTATCCTTCATGTCTCTGATTTTCTCCAAATCCCTTCAGTCAGTCTAATTCATCTTCTCCCTTTTTGAACCTTTTACTTTTCGCCTGTGTCTTATACATGTTAAAATATTAACTCTTCTTTTATTGGGCTCTTTCCTGCATACAATACTACACTGTTGCCCATAGCAACCGCTATAGTCTTCCACATAGTTAGATGCTAGATTGGAATTTATTTTTTTAATTGAACATAGCAGTCAATTTACAAACACAAGACTCAAGACACACTTGATAAAGGAAGAGAGAAAACAAACAGTTAAGACTATATATTACGGAATGTAAAACAAAATGACAACAAAGAGGATAGTGGGAGGGGGTTTGCTCGTCATTGTTCTCAAAATAATACAGATGCAGGGTATCATCTTTTCAAGAATCTTTCATTCTGGAGTCTTAATTTGTATGTTATTGCCTCCATTCTATAAAGCTCCCAAACAATATCTTTCCAGACATGTGATGTTGGAACCGTACGTCCAGTCGTCCTGTGCAGCTGCAGATTTCGTTGCTATGTCCTGAAATGTGACCCTCAGATGCAGCTCAGTCAAAAAGCTGAATCAGGTTCATTTCATTAAACATGTTTCTTCGTGGCGTGCTTTTATTTTTTTTTCTGTCATGTGGAGTGTTTTGGCAAATCTAAGCACCATGAGGATGGAATATATTTTTTTTATGTATTATTTTGTCTGAACCTGATCAGAGTACTGACTCAGTCCATACTGTTTTTTTTACTCAGTTTCCTGTACACCACTGAAACTAGACAGAGGAAGGCCATGGTGATGTAAAGTGATATTAAAATAATAAAATAACAATGAAATAAGGCTTCAATGACTGACAGCAGGTTTATTTTTAACAAGTCACATATGTTTGACAATGTTCAGTCAGTTATAATCAAGAACCTGTTGAATTATATTCTTCAGTCATTTATACACTAATAAATGAATAGTAAATGCTTTTGATTCCATGAACATTGAACACACTGTTATGGTAACGCAGACCTAGAGTCATCCTCCTTGCCAGATCTTCTTTCAACAGTGTGAAAATTAACAATTTATAATGTTACCATCCTCTGAACTAACTTAGAGTGTTGAAATCACATTTATAATCCTAAGGAGAATGCCCTGAGCACCGCATCCCTCTTTTCCAATCTATAATAATATTAATAACAGATTGGATTTATATAGTGCTTCTTTGGTCACTCAAAAGCACTTCACATTAGCGACCCATTATTCAGTCGCTCTCACATGCTCCCTCTGGTGGTGGTAAAGTACATACATATCCACAGTTACCCTGGGGCAGACTGACAGAAGCATGGCAGCCATTTTGCATCTACGGTCCCTCTGACCACAACCAAACTGGAGGCAGGAGGGTGAAGTGTCTTTGCCCAAGGACACAAGGGACTGACTAGGATAGAGCGGGATTCAAACCACCGACCCTTCAGTTACTGGACAATCTGCTCTACCAACTGAGCCATGGCTGCCCCATCTAGCATCTACCTTCCACATATGTCACATACTACGTCGTATTTCCTTATTCGTTATTACGTCGGAGCCTCTTGTGTATGCGGGGTCACTTCAGAAACACATTCCGTTCACACTCAAGAATGATAAAAGTCCCATCTAATGTGTAATATGAATGAGCACACAAAAAATCCGAATTATGCATTAAAACTTGTTGTGTGAACAGTCTTAGTTACTATTATTAACAACCTGGCTTCAAAATAGTCACATGATTTTAAATGGCCATCACTCCAAAACAGTGGTGATAAGTACTTAGTTACTCCTGTTCACAGATATGAAGCTACACCTAGGCTACAAAATGGCATCATGACCTTTGACCTTGAATGATCAAACCCATAGTCTCGAGTTTTTAGAGAGAAGCGTTCATTAAGAGTTCAAATGTTTGTGAGGGGTGGGGGCTGTTGTGCCTGGCACCACTTGTTATCTCTGTACATATTTTACATATTTGTCAGGGCTTTTTTTCATGATGTTTTTATGTCTACCTTAGTTTCATATAGTTTTACTGTGAAGAAACTTGAACCTGAGATGAAGACTGCGGTCTGAGTTTTGTATGTACAAATTTACAACATTCATCCATGGTTAAATTCCCTTCAATACTTTTTCCTCTCCATTTTTACTGCTCCATGTATTCATATATGCTCCTTTTACTCTGTATGTTCACTATTATTATGCCTTGTACTCAGTTCTATTAAAGTCTGTGTGTGAACTGTGTTTCATTCATTGCAGCATTCAAAGGTTTGAAACTTACAGAAATAAATAAATATAAAATAAAACATCGAGCTGTAGTTTACAGTTATAGCCACTAGGGGACAGTCGAGGACAGTAGAGGAGTGGTCCCCAACCTTTTTATTACCGCGTTAGACAATTTTACCACGGACCGGGGGGGGGGGGGGCAATTATACAGACTTGGTCTGTGGGAATCTACATTTCAAGTAAAACTCTTGGTATTGTTTGTTAAAAGCTTTCCTTTTCTTGGAAGTTGGAGGCTCTTCTTCTGTCTCTTCAACATTCCAAAGGAATGTGTTTTTTACTTACTTTGCTAACATGTGGGTTACATTTTTGACATGAGATGTAACCGAGAGAATCCGATCATTTTTCAAAATAAAAGATTGTTCAGACTCGGATAATAAATACAAGAGAAATAATTAATTGATTAATTAATTATTGGGCGGCTGGCGGCCCGGCACCCCCGGGGGTTGGGGACCACTGCAGTAGAGGACAGCAGTGCAGGACCAACCAGTGGTAAGAGAAGTCTAAAAGTAAAAACTACAACTGTAAGCTTAGGTTGACAGGAAAAATCTGCTAACAATGAAAATAAAAGAATAAGGTGTTTATCAGTGATAAATTATTTAAACAGAAATATGTTGATGATACTAAAAAGTACATTAAAAGTGATTTTTTTTAAATGTTCCAATACAACATAAACAAATGAAAGTGCTGCTGTTTGACATTATTCATATATTTCTGTAGTTGATTGTGATTCTGTAAAGCCCTGTGAGACGACTTTGTTGTAATTTGGGGCTTTAGAAATAAAATTGAATTGAAGTGATGGTGCTGCAGTGGACAGAGTCAGCAGTGTTAAGTTTTTAGGAGTCCATCTTAACCTTCACCACCAATACTGCTGCTGTTGCTCAGAAGTCCCAGTAAATACTGTATCCTATGGCGGTATGTAAGGTATCATACCTTATGAGGTATTTTTGGTCCATGGTACAGATTTGTGTCATGCCGTTCTACCGTCCATCCTGTAGATGGCAGTATAGGGAGCCTAAGTGACGCGATTCTATTTCCGGTCGATGGGACCTAAGTGCCATAAAAAATGAACGCGAGTCAATGGAGGGATAAAAGTAATTTTCTGGTCCCGTTTGAAAGGTGCTACGGTTTTCACACATGTCTGTGAATTTTAAAGATACATTTCACACTGAGAAAGCACTCACTTTGGACAGGCATCAAAAGTTACGTTAGGTTTTATGTGAGAGTAAGTAATGGACTACAACGTTCGTCTCACAAATATGACGTCATCACCAAGCTTCACCATCAAACTCTTTGAAAATGGCTGTGACTTTGGCGAGCTTCACCTCCTTCTTTCAGGACGAAGGCAAGAGCATCAAACGTGGAGAAAACCACTTTAAATCGGGGCATGTGGAAAGTGGCAGCTACTCCGGGGGAGAGATAGTTGGTCGAGTGAGAGCCAGCATGCGGGACAAGCTCTAGTCAGCCGGGAAGCGGTAGAGGGAACATGTGGAAATCGTGTTGTGATTACACCGGGGCACAAAGCACACAGGTATTTTCAAATGAAAAATAGAAAAGGCGGTATACGGTTTAGAAAAGTTTGCAGGGAAAGATTCTGCTGTGACGTCAGCTATGCGACGTCTGATATGTAGTCCAAACAGAGTCCAAATAATGACATATTTTTACACGTTAATAAATCACAAAACACGTATCAAAGAAACTCCAAATGCACATCATTGGTTATGATTTTAATTGAAGTACAGCAAATGTGTGATTCAGGGCATAAAGTAAAGTGGACCAGAAAATAATTATTTTCTCCTCATCCACTCTCATGTTAAATTTTCCCGAATTTAGGCCCAGTGGACCGACTGGAAGGGGCGGAGGCTTAGGCTCCACATGTTCCTTCTACCGCTTCCCGGCTGACGAGAGCTTGTCCCGCACATAGACATATATACATAGACACCTCATCAAGGGCTCAGCTGTACGTCAACGTCGCCGCCATATTGGATGTGGCAAGCTTCAGAGCTTTCCTGTCTTCCAAGCCGAGAAGATGCCTCACTCATGTGCTGCTTTTAAGTGTCATTATCGTTGTACTACCCAAACCAAATCTCTGGGAATTACTTTTCACAGGTAAGACGTTACTTTTGATCGTATTTTGCCCATAGACGGTTTGATTAGTCTTTTCTAACATCGTTTTGAGAGCATAATTTGCCGACGTTGTGGAACATATTAATGTTAATTCTTCAATTCTTCAAAATGTTATTTTAGCGCAAATTTTTTCTTCTTATGGTAGTATGTCTTTTGTATGTATGTAGGTATGTATGTATGTATATGTATATATATATGTATATATATGTATATATATGTATGTATATATATATATATATATATATATATATATATATATATATATATATATATATATATATATATATATATATATGTATGTCTGTATGTCTGTATATATATTAAAATTCATTAACTGCATATTGTATATTGTTATATGGTAGTTATATTAAATAGGTATATAAATATATGTGTATATAAATATATTGATTTAGAAATATAGAGTTTATGCATAAATAAATAAAAAATAGAATACAACTATATATGTTGTGAATTAAAAAGGGGTACGGAAAAAAAGTGTATACTTCTATCTACTCCTTTTTCGAACAGGATACAATAGGATTTGTCTATCTGTTGCTGTTTTGTTTTTGTCTATTTTTCTATCTGTTGTATATAAAAAGAATATATAGGTCAAATGAACAGATATTTTTTTGTTTTTATACTTGTTCGAAAATAAAAATCTTTCATTCATTCATCGAAACATATACAATTCATAAATTAGCAACCCAGTTTACAATCAATCAAGCTCACATTAGCCTACTAACTGTAACTTTCTGCGAGGGAATTTTCTAATTATATTATTCAGAACCTAACGTGAGCTTGCTAGCTAAACAATGATGTGAACATTTTACAAAGACTGTTGTCATTTACCTGAATAACTTTTATTAAGATTATTGTTATTTGCTTGGTCAACTTTTGTTGTACTATGTAGGTTTCCCAAAGATGACGCTCTGAGGAGACGGTGGGAAACTGCTCTCCGGAGGGAAGGTTTTTCTGCCAGCTCGTCTTCCATGATCTGCAGTGAGCATTTCAAGCCAGAGGATTTCGACAAAACAGGTCAGAATAAATGAATAGTAATAAATAGGATGGAAGATCTTTTATTTATGCATACTATTTTTTGTTTTTTCCTTTATTGTAATGACATTGAGATTGCTTAAGAAAAACAAGAGTACACGTTAGCTAGCTAGTATTTAGCTTGACGATTATCATAATTTATCTCTCCTATTCACACTCAAAAAAGAAAGTTGTCATTACAATTTAGGTTACACAATATGATTTTTTTTATTAAACAGGACAGACAGTCCGGCTCAGAGATGGAGTTATCCCTTCTGTCTTCAGTTTCCCTGCTCACCTACAAAGGGTATGTATATCACTATAAGCTGCGAGGATCAGAAAAAATAATGCCGTTCTATGCCGTTTTTCCCCTTCACTGAGTCTGGGGGAATCAATGATGTAGTTTGTAATAAACTGTGATTTATTATTCACTTCAGCCCGTTGCTACCAGGACAACTGAGACCTCAAAGAAGGCTGAAGCGTCTCTGCCAGTGGACTGTTCGAAACTTGTCCAAGACATTGATGAACCCTTCCCTGTACCCAATGTTGTGAGTACCAAACTCTAGACCTTTCCCAAGTTGTGAACATCACACTTGCACACACACTGTCAAAACAAATGTAGGGTGATGAGATGAAGGACGTGGAACAGTTGACATCACTTTGTATTAGCAAAGATGTGACTGAGTGATTGAGTAAGTGTAAGTGTAAGCATAAGCGAGTAAACATGAATTATACTACTTTCATCCTTTGTTTCTACTAGGACCACTCCTATACCCTGCCTTCATCACCTGATGATCTGAGGGCCAGACTCAATGACGCCTTGGCTAGGGTGGAGAGTCTGGAAAGAGAGAAGAGCTGAAGAAGAAGAAGAAGCTGCTATGTGATGTTTGTCGTGGTAGCTTGGTGACCAACGCTGCACCCCCATCACTTGATCAAAATTATCATTGGCTCATACTGAAAAACAAAGGGGTGCTGATGATACCGTCTGAGGGCACAGTCAGGGTGGTCAGATCAGCTGAGCGTTTTATTCGCCAGGCGATGTCAGGGCAAGCTGTCAATGTGTCCGTAATCGGTCAGTTTGTGCGGGCTGACATCGGTGCTGAGGATGTGTTTGGTCTGGGTGGGCACATTCAGGAAACACAATGTGGAATTGACAACCATCACTATATGCTGATGTCACTAGTGGTTTCTGTGTTCCACAAACTAAGACTGCACCACATCGCCAAACTGAGAACACTGACATTACAGAGTGGCAACACAAGAAAAAAAAATGTGCAAAACCACTCTCTTTAAAGGCTTTTAGTGTGATATAGCCTGTGTACATATCTGTATGTATATGTGTGTTTATAGTGTACATATGTGTGTTTATAGTGTACATATTTGTGTTTATAGTGTACATATCTATGTACATGTGTATGTTTATAGTGTACATATCTGTATGCATATGTGTATGTTTATAGAGTACATATGTGTGTGTTTATAATGTACATATCTATGTATTTGTGTGTTTATAGTGTACATATCTGTGTTTATAGTGTACATATCTGTGTATTTGTGTGTTTATAGTGTACATATCTGTTTATAGTGTACATATCTGTGTATTTGTGTGTTTATAGTGTACATATCTATATATGTGTCTGTGTATATAGTGTACATAGCTTTATGTGTGATTTATAGTATACATAGCTGTATATATGTGCATTTATATAGTGTACATAGCTTTATGTAATGTGTGTGTTTATATATTCATTAAATATGTGTGTATATAGTCTATGTAGAATTTTAGTGTAGATAGCCCATGTGTATAGTTTGTTTATAGTGTTTTTGTTGCCAGAAAAATTTATAAAATATCTTGTTCGCCAAAAATCATTAAAACATTTAAAATAAATTGAGAATATATGCTTCATTACTTTTGTGAGGTGGGATGTTTTAAATCCACGTTATTTTATACTTTATATATACATATAGTATATAGTATCATAGACTGTAGATTGGACACAGCGCTGCGTTGCCACATCCAATATGGCGGCCACGCTGACGTGTCGCAGCAGCGGGCAACCCCGATCGATGCGGCGTCTATGTATATGTGTCTATGGTCCCGCATGCTGGCTCTCACTCGACCAACTATCTCTCCCCCGGAGTAGCTGCCACTTTCCACATGCCCCGATTTAAAGTGATTTTCTCCACGTTTGATGCTCTTGCCTTCGTCCTGAAAGAAGGAGATGAATCATATTTTTTATGATTATTATTTTGGTCATACCACCCATTCCTACTGTATCCCCTCAGGAAGCTTAAGAAGGCGGGTCTACCCACCAGTCACCTGACCACCTTCTACAGGGGTACTGTGCAGAGCATCCTGACGTACAATCTGACTTCCTGGTTTGGCAGCTGCACAGAGCAGGAGAGACGCAGCTGAACAGGGTGGTAAAAGCAGTTAGCAGGGTCAGGAAGCACTGCATCTGCAGGACAGTGGCTGTTCTGAAAGAATTCTTACAGCCTTTTCTCTGTACTGCCATCAGGAAAAAGACTCAGGAGCATCAACTGCTAAACCAGGAGATTTTAAACAATTTAACTCCTGAGATTTTAAAAGTTCCACAGTAAAAAAGAAAAGAATAATCTACGCAACAAAATTAATAAAAACAGCCAAAGTGATCAATAAAAATGATCAACAACAAATAAATCAACAACATTAAGAAGTAACATGGACAATGTAAGACACAAACAGAACAAAATGACAAAATAAAATAAAAATAAAAAACAAAATGTACAAAAATAAGCAACAAAATGAACAAAAAACAAATCAATATTTACAAAATAACAAATGTATTAAACAATTTGCAGAACAATTCAGTAAAAAATAGCATTAAACAATTATTTATATTGTAATTTGGTTCCAATAGTTTTAGTTTTCAATTCAATTCAATTTTATTTATAAAGCCCTAAATCACAACAAAGTCGTCTCACAGGGCTTTACAAAAACACAATCAACTACAGAGATACATGAAAAGTCCCAAGCATCCCCTGTCCTTAGACCCTCCTTCTCGGCAAGAAAAAACTTCAAAACCCAGTGGGAAAAAGAAGAAATCTTGAGGAGAACCACATTGGTTTTCCTCAAGAGAACCAATGTGAGCATTTGGCTTTTTAATTTTTTTTCCAAATCAGTTGCTTTTTGACATCTGTTTATTTCCATAGCTCAGTTCTATGAACAAAACTCAGTAAAAACACAGATAAAAAAAAAAAGACAATATTTAAACTAAATCCATTCAGAATGCGTCAGCACTGACACATCAGGGGTTAGAGGGTTAAACAGCTTCTTCAGGCAGTGAGAGCACTGAGCAGTGAGGGATCATGTGGATTTCTGGCACTGTTTGGCACACTTGTTTATTTTATTTAACATATTATGTCTTATCAATGTATTATTCTTTTAACTCACTTTATCTTTTTTTAGTTGGCTGAATGTGGTGGTTTATTTATGGGCTACTTTTAACCTAGGAATACACTTATTTTGTATTTTGTACTGAGAAATGACAAGTAAATTGAATTGGTATTAATCCACTGCATTGAACTAATGAATCCATGTTCTGATGGTCATTAATTAAGAGTTTTTTTTTGACAAAAATTATTATTTTTATTATTATTAGGGCTTTCAGGATTAACACAGTAACATGGATTAATCCATCATCGTGGTTAGTTTGATTAAACATTTTAACAATTCAATGGAACAGTTTTGGTGAAACTGTTGAATGTGTTGAATAAACATGTTAATTGCATATATATCCATATGTTTGGGATATCTTTCTCACATGTTTGGTGTTTTTTTCTGTATTTTAGAATACTTTTTTTAATGTATGTATTTTTAATTATGTCGTTTTTTTGTCCATATGTCCATAATATGTGAAAACTCATCCTAACCAGCAGGGGGCGCTACCAGGACCACAGGCGGCTTCTACCACTTTATATGCACACGAAGAAGAATCACTAGCCGTAAACGTAAATATGTCCAAATACAGGGCAGCAGTTCGTCAGTATTTTACCGGATAAGGTGACTGAAGCTCTCACGAAATGTTGTTTAGGTGAGTGATGCTAATGTCAAAGAAGTATATTTGTTTTCCGTCAGCTCGGCCTATAAGTATATTAAGTGTTTGCAGCTATTTCTAAAGGGTGTGGTCTGTGTTAGCATAGCAGCATTAGCATGTGGCTAACATCATGTGGCTCCTACACTACTGGAGCAGTCATTCCATTAGGCTGACATTAAACCGTTAGCAGTCTGACTGAGGGCGTATTAGGGTTTTATATTAAAGAAAATAATAATAATAATAAAAAAAACCTACAGGAAAGTGACTGTCAGACTAAACTCCCTTCAGAAATCTCCCTGTTTAATGCTGAGGAGAAAACATATAACGGTTGTATCATTATCATTAGTTGCCACCTGTGTCTGACACAAATCCTGGACATTTTCTGATCATATAATCGACCTTTTTGGTTGCAAGCAACGGCACACTTTGCACATCTAACCCACGACCCTTCTATTCGGTAATGTTATTGCTGTAATTAGGAAAAAAAAAAAAAGAAAAGAAAAGATGTTGAAGCTTTGCTGCATAACAGAACAGGTCTTTATTATTAGTTTTTTTTAGGCTATGGACACCTGGGGGCAGTAGTGGGCAGAGATAAAAGAGGAAGAAATAATTAAATTCTGTTTGCCTATGTGGAATAAAAAGAATGTCATATTTCAGTGTGTCTAAGAATACCTGGCTACATTGTAAGGATACTTGTCCTTTGGTATTCATATCAGAAAATGATTGATTGATCGATAGATAGAAGTTCTATAATAAATATGTAAAATGTGCTGAGTATAAAACAAAAATAAGTTTTATATATATATATATATATATATATATATATATATATATATATATATATATATATATATATATATATATATATATAAAATACTACAAAAGAGATTAAACTCATTTGGCCATAAATAATTATTGCACAGTTTGTATTTAGGGGGATGCTGAGGTGAGGAATCAAAGGGGTGTGGGCGAGGAGTGGGTTTAAACAAAAACAAATTCCGGGACAGACCATGAAAATCCATGAAAAATTGGGATAGGTGGCAACACTACATATCATGCATTCATACATTAACAGTATTTTATCCAAAAGAACATAGGTACAGTCAGCTTGCATCTTGTCAAGAAGATAAACTCTGTCTTTGTGTGTTTTCCACATTTTTTTTCATTTTTTTTTTACATATGTATGTTTTACCCCCTCCCATATATATATACATACATATATATATATATATATATATAATATATATATATATATATATATATATATATATATATTTTTTTTTTTTTTTTTTTTTTTTTTTTTTTTTTACTTTAAAAAACAATAATCACTAACATCTGTGCAGGTGTTTTAACATCCCTTGTCTTAACACATCTTAACATTTCGTGTCGTTTTAACTTCAGGTGTGATTTTATTCCTTCCATGTTCTGTTGTGAACCATCCACGTTTACACGTTTTGTTTTTTTTTTCTTCTTTTTTATTCAAGCTTATTTTTTCCTCATGTCGTGCCTCCTCTGAAGTTCTCTAAGGACTATAAAATACAGATATTTATATAAATGTAAATAGTATAAAGTACAGATATTTATGAACAAATGTAAGGAGGAAAAGTCAACAGTTGGCAGAAAAATAAATACTCCAGTAATGTACATATACCGATAAAACATCTACTTAAGTACAGTAATGAAGTACTTTTACTTAGTTTCTTTCCAGTTCTGGATTTCATTCACTTCACACCAAAATGTAGCTTGTGACTCTTTATTTTTCATTTCTCCTCTTATGACCTAATCAGTGTGTGGTTTTAATATTTTTTTTTTCTCTCCAGCCGAACATGGATGAAGTTAACTTGGCCCTTGTTACCGTTTGGAGATGCGTGGAAGCCTGCTGCCTCCTCCTGGACGTTCTAATCCAGACCCTCACATGGCTGCTGGCTTCTGTGTCTGGCGTGTGCCGTTGGCTCCACAGCGGCCTGTTCGCCCTGTGCGGCTCTGACGTCACTGAATACGGGAACTTCGCTCTTTTCTCCTTCCTCGCCGCCACCGAGGTCTTCTCCAGTGCCGTCCACGGGGCCTTGGATAACGTGGAGACCTGGCTGCAGATGCTGGGCGGCGTGTTCGAGAGTTCCAAAATGATCGGACACCTCCTGTGCCACGTCGCTTGGCGCACCAAGGACCTGCTGCAGCGCGGCTTCCTGTTGGGGACGAGCGTCCTGCGGCAGACGTGCGACGCCCTCTGCATCGCGCTCAGTCTTGTCGTCTACTTGGTCAACACCATAGTGAACGTGCTCCTCATCGCCACGCAGAACTGCGCGTCCGCATTGGCAGGGGCGTGGGAGGCGGCGGCGGCTCCAGCGCACAAAGCCGCTGAGTTGACTCTGACGGCGTTGACCTTCCTGTACAGCTGTCTGGTGGGCGTGTCCGTCCTGCTGTGGACGCCCTGCCAGCTACTGCTAGACTTCATCATGGCGCTCGGCCACATCGTCTTCTCCGTGTTAATGGCGGATTCGTACCTTCTGACCGCAGCGATGGTGACGTCGGTGGGTTTCCTGATGTTGAACCCAAGGTTGGTTTGTTTATTTTTAGTTACAAAATTACAACACCATCATTTGATTCTGTACACATATAGTGGGTGCAATTTGCTGGGAAGGGGTGGGTTCATCTCCCCCCTTTGGTTTTGGACGTCGCCGTTAGGGTCCTGTGGTGCATGATGGCGTGAACCCAAAATGCCTGAAAGAGGAACTTGACACCCACATATTCATGGGGTAAAAACCTGCCAGTGCAGCGATGGGACAAGTGGATAACGGGCCGTCTCCTGTTTTAGATTCGGAGAATGGGAAACAAGGAACGAACCCATATTCAATTTCAAAATGGGTCTTGTTCTGCAGTTCATTTGCTCATGAATTGGGAAAAATAATTATTAAAAAAAAAAAGAACAGGTTCAGTTTTTCATCACTGATTTTGACGCCCGTATGCGCAGGGCCGGTGTCCTGGAAATGCTTCCTACCTGTACAACAGGGGTCACCAACCCTGGTCCTGGAGGGCCCCTATCCTGCTTGTTTTAGATATTTCCCTCTTCCAGCACACCTGTCTGTCATTATCAGTGTTCTGTAGAGCTTGATGATAGGCTCATCATTTAAATCAGGAGTGTAGGAAAACGGGGAAATATATATATATACGTGTATATATATATATATGTGTGTGTAAAACATACAGGATTAGGGGCCCTCTAGGACCAGGGTCGGTGACCCCTGCTGTACAGGTATCCTACTGCGCTTTACTGTGCATGCACACAACACAACACAGTTGGGGCGCACTGAGGACAGTCCCCCTGGTCGACAGTCGCCGAGGGGGCCCACCCCTCCTGAGGCCTCGCGGCTGGGGGAGTGAAGGCAGAGCGAGCACTACAAGTCCACGGGCCCGGGTAGCGGCAAAGTCCAGGTGGAGGACGCTGTGAAGCTCGCCGCCGGAGCCGCCCGCCACCTTCATCACCTGACCCCTTTCCTGGCCAACCCAGAGCCGGTTGTCCCACCTCAGCCGGGTCCCGGAATGTCCCACTGTTTATTTTCCCCAGTTCCCATTCATGAGCAAATGAACTGCAGAAAAGGACCGTTATGAAATGGGTAGTGGGTTCGTTCATCGTTTCCTATTATTTCCACTTCCTGATTTGAAAACATAAATCGAATGGCCACAGTACACAATATATATTATATATATATATATATATATATATATATATATATATATATATATATATATATATATATATATTATATATATATATATATATATATACACACACACCCCCCAATCAGCCTTAGCAAATGACCACCGATACGGACCACCGATATTTCTCAGTTGCTATTTGGAAACGATACTCTTTTTTTTTTTTTTTTTTCTAAAATGAAAGCTCATTTCAGATAGTCTTCTTTACTTACAATTAGAAAATAAAAATTGTAACAATTAACCTAATAAAAATTACCAAAATGTGCACCTACTTTTTCCCTTTTTTGCTGTTTTTTGTTTTATTTTTCCACCTTTTTTTTCTCGTTCTTTGTTCCTTTTTCTGTCATATTTTTCCTCTTTCTATTACCGGTCTATAAATCATTGAATATGGCATTTATTGTTTGAATGGTATTATTTAATGTGATCTGTGATGATGAGCCATCAGTGTTTTTTTGCGCTGCTGTAACAAAAACAATTTCCTTGATAAAGGATTAATAAAGTATCTGATCAGCTCATTTTCTACCCTTTCAGGTTTCAGGCGGTCGTGGGGCAGCCAGTGTTGTTTGTCGTCAACGCTCTGCATGGCATGCAGGCGGTCGTACAGAGAGCGTGCTCGGCCGTTAAGGAACAAGCTCTGTCATTTCAGACGCTCCTCAGCAGGACAGCACAAGAGACGAGGACTAGGAGAAGCTCAACCGTAGAGACAACAGGTAGCGCCGCCGATGAGGCAGATCTACTGGCGTCCAATCAACCTCAGCTCAGCTCTCTACCAGAGGGAAGCAACAATGGAAACGGCAGGTCTTCTTCAGCAGAAGCCAGGACTAGTCGGTCACAACGCAACGGTGCCACAAAACACAGCAGAGACCCTTTAACAGACGGGGCGCTGCTGAGCCTGCTGAAGGAGCAGGAGGAGAGGAAGAAATGCGTCATCTGTCAGGATTCCAGTAAAACGGTTCTGCTGCTGCCCTGCCGCCACCTCTGCCTCTGCCGCCACTGCACCGACATTCTGACCCAGCGGCGGCAGGTTCAGCAGCGCTGCTGTCCGCTCTGCCGCCAGCACATCACACAGACCATGGAGGTGTTTCTGTGACACTAAAGCTTCGGTGTCATGTTGAGCAGTAGCACAAAAGGAACAAAAGCCTTTTAAGACCGGGCTGCACCAGGGAACACTGGTGTAGTCTGGCTTCACAGCTAATGGGTCGGTTGTAGTCACGTGACTATTATGATGTTGTGATTTCAGCTGGAGGGCAGGAAGTAACCGTGGAGACTGGCGCTGTGGAGGAAACCATTGAAGAGAGTGATTATTGTACGGATTTAGATCCAGTGTCAAGACAAGAGATACATACGGTTAGTTAAAATAATGTATTGGACGTGACCCGTATCTTAATGAGTTTTCGACAGAACCCAGAGATTTGCCAACAATGGAGGCTGTGGATATTATTAACCACCTGGTCCTGCAGACATCCTACCACCAGTCCCTCCACGATGATTTCTCAGGCCTTTTTTGAGATTATTTCGTCCTAAATTGTCTGTTACATGAGCTTTTCTGAAAAACTGCGATGAAAGTTGAGATGCTTTTTAGTCTTTTGTTGCGGGAGGAAGCAAAAGTTGTGATAAATAGTTGCAATTTTCCCTTTTCGTAATCAAAATTAAGTAATATTTCAAACATTTAGTTACTGAAAAATTAATTCAAAGTCATTGTGATATGGTTCTGAAAACTACCTTTTACCCAGATGGAAAATAACCAATTACGAGGATTACAAAAATACAACTTTTTTTTTTTTCCTAAATGCACCTGTTGGTTCAAAGGTTAAAGTTCATATGACCTCACAACACTACATGAAGTTATAAAATGTCTTAGCCAGTCAAAACAACAACGTTATTACTAATACTGTGTACTGTGTAGTAGAGGCAGTTTCTGACAAAAATAGAACAAAGACACTGACATATTAAGACAACCTTTAAATATAACAAATAACACCTGGATGATAAAAATGTAGTAAAAAAATACTCTTCCAAATGCAGGTGTTGGTACTCGTGCATCATTTTAGTCATTAAATGTGAACTGCTGCCACACACATGTTACTTCTTACTGTAAGGTAAACAGGAAAAGGCAGAAGGAGCAGCTCAAATGTTTTGCAGGAAAGTTGCAGTGATTGGTTAAAATTGCAACATCGCTCTGAATTTGCGTTTAAGTTTAAAATCGCAACATCATGAAATCCTGGAAGGTCTGTTCTACACCAGCAGATGAAAGAGTAGAACAGTTTGGAGCCATAGAACTTCACCAGGGTGAATGTTTTATTTGTAGAGATGCGGCGTCAAGATGTTTTGTTTGTTTGTCAACATTAGTCGCTGCTGAGTCGATGTCAACAAACATACAATACATCTCGATGTCGCTAGGTAAACCACTGTCAGAGATCAAGTGGAAAAACCTTTAAAGACCTGGAATATTGTGAAGGAGGATAGAGAAGTGGTCGCTGCAGACACAGGCATTAGCATTAGCATTAGCAGACTCTGCTCCTCCCGACTGCAAACGCAGATTTAAAATCCACTTTTACGGCGTTTTTCTGTGAGCTTTTTCCATTTCTTACCTTTGTGAATGACAATCTTTGCTACTCTAAAAAAAAAAAAATCGCTTTTCCTTCTATTGGTTAGAACGAATGGTAAACTACACAAAATATAGGCATTTTTGTCAGGATACTTGACTTCCTGCCCTCCATCTGAAAATCGCACGCCGACTATGTAGCAATGTGACGTCACGTGAAATCAACCTACTGCAGGTTTGACAGTTAGATTGAAAATACCGTATTTTCCGGACTATGTCGCTCCAGAGTATAACTTAATAGTATAAATAAATTTAAGAAAATACGGAAAATGAATCCAGTAGGACTATGTGGTTTGAGAAAAAAAGTTTCAAGTGACACGGTTCAATTTTGGAATATTGATATGATGAAGAAAGACTAAACTAATGTTACAGTGGTGAGCACTTTGACACCAGTTAGATTTGGGTCCAAGGTGTTTTCCTGAAGGTTTTTTTTTTTTTTTTTACTGCATTACTAACTCCCTTTCACAGCCCAATAGGGTTGGGTACCAAAAGGGTTTCATTCAATACCAAATTGGTACTTTCAAAACAGTTCCTAAACTGTATTTAAATCGGCACTTTAAAAATAAAAAATAATACAACAAGAGACATTCGACATCAACATTTTACATATTTAACATATTCAAAAACTGTACAAAAATATAGAAAAAAACACCAAAACATTTGATAAAATATCCAAAACATGCAAAACTATGACTATATATGCACCTTACCTTTATCAGTTTCAACAACTGGAAGCAACCGGTCCATTTAATTGAATTAAAATTTAATCTGGATTAAATCTGCGTTAATTTTGACAGACCTAGTTAGAACATTTAATTAATTGGTTATAATTGGGGTGTGAAGGGGATTTTAAGCAATGTACTGTACTTTCCGCATTATAAGGTGCACTGTGAATGAATGGGGTTTTTTTTTCATATATAAGGTCCCTTAAGTGAAGCTAAACAGTCACAATAAATCCAGACTTTGTTGAGTTGTAATGGAACAAAACGCACTCTTATTCTGTTGAATCAAACTTTACAAAAACTCCAAATTCTGAGATAAAAAGTCAAAGTCATGAGATAAAAACTTCAAATTCTGATTTAAAAAGTCAAAATTCGAAGTCACTGAACACAACCAGAATAATCCAGAATTAATCTATAAATAAAACCCTCTGGATGATATAATGCACTGTGGTTTTGGGAGGATATTGAAGGTTTTTAAGTGTGCCCTTTAGTCCGGAAAATACGGTAAATGATTTGCACCATAACTTAAAATATCTGTAATACTGTTACAATCCAACGTGCAATCCTTTCAGTGCTGCAGGTGTTTGTGAACACAGGTATGTCTTCACTGTTTCTGCAGATTAATACAGACAGGCGACAAATTAAAGGAAAAAGAACAATGTTAAATGTATTAAGGTTCTGTGTCCTGTGTGTCTCCACATCTTCATATGACCTTACTAGGACACGTCATGTAGCCAAACATCAACATGCACCTATTATATTACCTATTACCCATTCTGATATGTATTTATTTATTTGCTAACACTTTACATTACGGATCACTAATACGGTGATAATTCTATCTTAATTCTTTAAATTATTTAACATTAAAGTGGGATTACCAAACACCTTTAGTTCTATTGGACTCTTAAAGGGATTATCCAGAGTAAAATAAATGTAGTTAATTTTTAGATGATTGGGAGTACATACATATAGTCGACATTAAAATCACACCAGTCAGATGTACATTGAGAAATTTTGATTTTGCCGTTTGGAAGTGATTAGGACATGTCTTTTTTTGCCGACACAAAACACCCTGTTAGTAATCTAAGCTTTACTATTACATACAGCTTCATTTACATTTAGAATTAAATACTGTGTTTTTAAAAAGAATGCAATGAAATCGTGAATTTCCAGAGCGTGTTGGCAATTGACTATTTCGGACATGCCCAAATCACTTCCATGTTAACACAGTTTGGCTCAAAACGGCAAAATCGAAATTTCTTAATGTTCATCCAAATGGTGTGAATTTAATGTCAACTGTATGTATATGTATGTACGACCAATCATCTAAAAAATTAGATAAACTTATTTTTACTCTGGATAATCCCTTTAATAATCGCAACAATTGCTCTTAAAATCACATGCTAGGCTAACATCAGTGATGCTACAAATGCGCAAATCTGTCCGATATTCAGCACATTTATAATAAGGGTCTTTGGATGAGTAGAATAAAAGGTTGGACCACACCGTTTTCCTTTCCTTTGTCATCTGTATGTATTCATATCTAATTCCTTGTGTCAGACTGTTAAAGTTCCACTTCATGTACCACACAGAATGTGTTTTGTTTTTGTATTTATTATTTCTCCCTAATTTTTGAGCCTGATGCAGTGACGTTGACACTGTCATGTAAACACCTACGAGTATATGTTGATTAAATCAGTAACAAAATGTTATTTAATACTTGAAAAGTAGTTATTTGGCAACACTTATGGCCATTTTCTAACCAAATGTTTACAGCACAGGTGTCAAACTTGTGGTCCGGGGGCCAAAACCTTCCCACCAAAGAGTTCAATCTGGCCCCTGGGATGGATTTATGACATGCAAAAATGACACTAAAAATACCTTAAAGAAGACCTAGAGTCTGGTTTCACTGTCATTATGTGAGTTTTTGGCACCCACAGAGCAGCTTTGCAGGACGTCCAGCTCAAAAACCTCCATCGTTATCTCATACATAGATTCACGTGACATCATCACCCAGGACATTAAACCTAGTTACACCAGCCGCCATTTTAGGAGGGGTAAACATTTGCATAGATACCACTGACAAGTACATAAACACCACATGCCCTGTTTCATGAAAAAACAAATGTTCTACAATGTCCCACGACTATATAATGAGTTTCAAACCTCCCGAAAAACAAACGTATGAGCAGAGACGATCCATGCTCGGATTAGAGTTCTGTTCAAATCAATTACCGTACAGTTCCTGGAAAAATGATCCAACTAATGTCCTGACCTGGAGTGTCCAGCTGTGTCTGAATACCTCATGGATACTCCTGGTGTGTTCGCCAAAGAAAAGACGAGATCGTACAAAGGTTTAGAAGCGTACAGGCTCTTGGAGGTGAGTGGGAGTGTATTACAATCCCTATTGATGTTTGTTCTGGATGAGATGAAGGTTTAAAAATGAAATAAAATTAAAAAACAAACCGCTCTGTCTCTGTCATCACTGCACTGGTCATGTCCATCCTTTTATTTTCCGTCTATCATTGAGCTATGTTTGTTTTATTATATATTTAAAGTATCAAGTCACATGGTTTTTTGGTCTTAATATACATTTCTCTGGTGCGCTGCTCTCATTATTGAACCTGGAGGAATCAAACACCTTAATATTTTGGACTCTATAAACATGTCCAACTTTGATGTGCGTCCGTATGTGTCTGACCTGGACAATGAAAGACAAGACGAAAATCTGCCACAACTGAGGAGAATGGACCAGGAAGTGTCAGTTTGGTGAGTATTAGCACCGCTGCTGAGCTACGTAACTACTGGGAACGTTTGAATTATCAGCCGGGTGGGTGTGTTTTTGGGGACAAGTAGGGGTACACTAAGTTTGCAAATTTCTGGTATGAAATATGAAAGTTGTGAGAAAGGTTTATTGGATAATTACTGCAGTGATGTTTCAGCTGCAATGAGTTGTTTAACCCTTTAACTCCTGAGATTTTAGAAGTTTCACTGTTAAAAAAAAAATATGACGAGCAAAAAAATGAACAGAAATTAATAAACATGTAAAATAAAACATGATAAAAAAAAACAAATGTACATTTGATATATATTTTTAAAAGGTAAATGTTGAAAAATAAACAAAATGAACAAAACTAATGAATATTTACAAAATAAATAACTTTGGAGAAAAAATTATTAAAGTGAAGTAAAAATAAGTCGATACCTAGTTGTGTAAATGGGTTACAGTAATTTTAGTTTTGACTAAAATTAAGCAAGAAAATGAACCACAATGAATAATAATAAACCAACAAAATAAGTAACATGAACAAAGTAAGACACAAAAGGAAGAAATATAAATAAGAAATAATAATAAAAAAAAAACCAAAATGAGCAAAACTTATGAATATTTACAAAATAATACGTAAAAAATTTAACTGAAATGAAGAAGTAAAAAACTAAACTAATATAGTAATGTTGTTCCAGTAATATTAATTCATTAATATTAATTCTTTTTCTTAATCAGTTGCTTTTTGACACCTGTTTACCTTCATACATCAGTTCTATCAACAAAACACAACAATAATACAGTTGAATTGTCCTGAATATTTCAGAATGTGTCAGCGCTGACGTATCAGGGATTAAAGGGTTAATAGAACTATAGATGGAAATAAATACTGTGACTGTCATGAGGACAGAGGTGGAATGAACTAGTCAAAGGGGGTCCAACAAAATACTGTTTTATGACATAGTTTAGACTTTATTCATGTCTTCATGTTTCCATCTATGGTTTCAAGCTTCATGGTTCTTCCTTTGCTCCACTGCTCCACCAAGTGGACAATAACAGTAAGACACCCAGAGAGGTTAAAGGGACACTAGACATGTGCTGCAGTGTCCACTGTCCTACAGCATGGAGGACACAAGTGTCTTATCTGTTCTTTCATTTTTCAACTGCCAATCAAAAACAAAAAAATTAAAGGAGATGGGTAATGGTCCGTGTTTATTTTAGTATTTGGATTTTCTGTTCATGAATAAGAATTTAAAAACAAAAAACACTGGTTTATTTGATTTTCGCTTTGAAGCACAAACAGACAGTTGATTTATATTGTAATTTAATTTAATTTTTCACTTTACAAAAAGAAATTCAAAGTCAACAGAAACAAAAAAAATGACCCAAACCAATCATTATTCATATTCTCTGCCTCTAATATCCGAACGGAGCCAGTTCTTTTCACAGCAGCTTTAAACAGTGATTTTCCTACAGTTTCACAGTCGGATACTTTGATGTATAAATTATTTCGGTTTATTTTCTTTTATTATGGCCTGATGAAGAGTTTATAGACCTGAAACGTTGACAATTTTCATTTATTTTCGGTTTAATTCTTATAATTCTTATATTTAAACAGACAACAAGTTATTTTTTAGCGCAAAATAGCGAATATTTTAGTTACATTTATTTAATTTAAAGTAGAAAAAACACAGATGCAGAGGCTATAGTGTATATTTACAGTTAACAAGCACGAGACACAGCAATACACAATTATTACAAATTCAATTCAGAACCAAAACGTTAAAAATAAAATAATTTAATTTGAATCCACACAACAACGAATTACACATTAAAAACATAGAAATAAAGAAATGAAACATAATTAGCGGAGAATTAGTGAAATAAAAGAATAAAGCAAATGGAAAAAAAAAGAACACGACGTAACACATATAAACTAAAAATAAATGACAGAACACACAGAACACACAGAACATATAGAACATATAGAACATATAGAACATACAGAACACAGAACATACAGAACATATAGAACATATAGAACACACAGAACATACAGAACATACAGAACATATAGAACATACAGAACACACAGAACATATAGAACATACAGAACACACAGAACATACAGAACATACAGAACATACAGAACATATAGAACATACAGAACACACAGAACATATAGAACATACAGAACATACAGAACATACAGAACATACAGAACATACAGAACACACAGAACATATAGAACATACAGAACATACAGAACATATAGAACACACAGAACATATAGAACATATAGAACACACAGAACATATAGAACATATAGAACATACAGAACATATAGAACATACAGAACATATAGAACATACAGAACACATAGAACATATAGAACACACAGAACATATAGAACATACAGAACATACAGAACATATAGAACACACAGAACATATAGAACATATAGAACATACAGAACATACAGAACATACAGAACATACAGAACATACAGAACATACAGAACATATAGAACACACAGAACACATAGAACATATAGAACATACAGAACATACAGAACATACAGAACATACAGAACATATAGAACATACAGAACACATAGAACATATAGAACACACAGAACATATAGAACACACAGAACATATAGAACATATAGAACATACAGAACATACAGAACATATAGAACATACAGAACACATAGAACATATAGAACACACAGAACATATAGAACATACAGAACATACAGAACATATAGAACACACAGAACATATAGAACATATAGAACATACAGAACATACAGAACATACAGAACATACAGAACATACAGAACATATAGAACACACAGAACACATAGAACATATAGAACATACAGAACATATAGAATATATAGAACATACAGAACATACAGAACATATAGAACACACAGAACATATAGAACATACAGAACATATAGAACATACAGAACATACAGAACATACAGAACATATAGAACATATAGAACATACAGAACATATAGAACATATAGAACACACAGAACATACAGAACATACAGAACATATAGAACACACAGAACATACAGAACATATAGAACATATAGAACATATAGAACATATAGAACATACAGAACATATAGAACACACAGAACATACAGAACATATAGAACACACAGAACATATAGAACATACAGAACATATAGAACATACAGAACATACAGAACATACAGAACATATAGAACATATAGAACACACAGAACATACAGAACATACAGAACATATAGAACACACAGAACATATAGAACATACAGAACATATAGAACATACAGAACATACAGAACATATAGAACACACAGAACATATAGAACATACAGAACATATAGAACATACAGAACATACAGAACATACAGAACATATAGAACATATAGAACACACAGAACATACAGAACATACAGAACATATAGAACACACAGAACATACAGAACATATAGAACATATAGAACATACAGAACATATAGAACACACAGAACATACAGAACATATAGAACATACAGAACATATAGAACATACAGAACATATAGAACACACAGAACATACAGAACATATAGAACATACAGAACATATAGAACACACAGAACATACAGAACATATAGAACATACAGAACATATAGAACACACAGAACATATAGAACATACAGAACATATAGAACACACAGAACATACAGAACATATAGAACACACAGAACATACAGAACATATAGAACATACAGAACATATAGAACATACAGAACATATAGAACACACAGAACATACAGAACATATAGAACACACAGAACATATAGAACATACAGAACATATAGAACACACAGAACATACAGAACATATAGAACACACAGAACATATAGAACATACAGAACATATAGAACACACAGAACATATAGAACATATAGAACATATAGAACATACAGAACATACAGAACATATAGAACATACAGAACATATAGAACACACAGAACATATAGAACATATAGAACATATAGAACATACAGAACATACAGAACATACAGAACATATAGAACATACAGAACATATAGAACACACAGAACATATAGAACATATAGAACATATAGAACATACAGAACACATAGAACATATAGAACATACAGAACATACAGACATGAGTGGACGGTGGTCCAGAGAAAAAGACAAAAAAAAATCTGTCCACTTTGGGACTGTTCCGAGTTTGGGGCGGGGCCAACAGCGTGCACGTGTGTTTGATGGGAAGGCGAGTGCATATGGTTATGGGGGGGTCTTTATTGGGGGGAGCCCTTTTCCCCAAAATAATCCAATGAATCCTCTGAACCCATTCTAAAACAATGGCTCCAAAAACATAATTGTTGGTTGTTCCTCTCATTACAGTCTGAACAGAAGGTTCCGGTGCAAGAATATGAATTTTTTTTTTCATTTTTGTTGACTTTGAATTTGTTTTTGTAAAGTGAAATTAAAAGAAAGGAAAATTAAATTAAAATGCTGTTTAATTCAATTGTTGGTTTTGTGCGTCAAAACCAAAGTCAAATAAACCAGTGTTTTGTTTTTTAATTCCCATTCATAAATGTTAAATCCAAATATGCTGCTTTTATTCATAATGTGTTTTATGTCAAATGAATGTAAATAAAAGTGTGTTGCTGCCATCCTTGAGCAGGTCTCCCTTGAAAAAGACATCATTGATGTCACTGGAATAAACCTGGTTAAATAAATAAAAATAAAATATTTTAGTATTTCATAAATTCATCCCAAAGGTCAGACTGGACTGTGTTGATGTCGACGCTCAAACCATTGTTTATCTGTGGTGTGAAGCTAAAGGACATCTAAAGTTAGCCTTTACTTTCACATTAACACACCTTCAGCTTAAACTGTTCAGTATTTTATGGTTTCCTGTTTCTTAGTTGGTGAGTTAACTTGACACCAGATGTTTCCTTCAGCTGTGGCTGTGGTTTGATTTTTTTTTAATAACTAATGTTTGCAAACTGAAGGTGAACTGTTGGTGTTAGTAGAAGAACTGACAGAGGTGTTTGTGTCTGTGTTTTAGACTAAAGGGAAGAAACAACTGTTATTATGATTTACAACATCACCTGCACCAGCGATCTGACACCAGAACCATGTAAGACTGACTCACACTAACAATAATATATTAATATTAACGACTGAAGAAGCCACAAGTAAAACTGAATGTGTTTTTAACCATGACGTTATTTTGGTTTTGAGTTAAAGATCATGGAAAATGTGTCTTTGACGTTTATATGTTAAGTAGACTTTATTTAAATGTTAAGTAGACTTTTATTTAAATGTTAAGTAGACTTTTATTTAAATGTTAAGTAGACTTTTATTTAAATGTTAAGTAGACTTTTATTTAAATGTTAAGTAGACTTTTATTTAAATGTTAAGTAGACTTTTATTTAAATGTTAAGTAGACTTTTATTTAAATGTTAAGTAGACTTTATTTAAATGTTAAGTAGACTTTATTTAAATGTTAGGTAGACTATTTAAATGTTAAGTGGACTTTATTTAAATGTTAAGTAGATTTTTATTTAAATGTTAAGTAGACTTTTATTTAAATGTTAAGTAGACTTTTATTTAAATGTTAAGTAGACTTTATTTAAATGTTAAGTAGACTTTATTTAAATGTTAGGTAGACTATTTAAATGTTAAGTGGACTTTATTTAAATGTTAAGTAGACTTTTATTTAAATGTTAAGTAGACTTTATTTAAATGTTAGGTAGACTATTTAAATGTTAAGTAGACTATTTAAATGTTAAGTGGACTTTATTTAAATGTTAAGTAGATTTTTATTTAAATGTTAAGTAGACTTTTATTTAAATGTTAAGTAGACTTTATTTAAATATTAATTTAAATGTTATTTTATTTATTTTTAATTCCATTTCAGTTGGTTTCCAGCTGATTTCAAACACATTTGTAATTAAACATCCACATGTGTCCTGTTCTTTTGTGTCTTTCGTTCATTATTATTTCTTGTATTTCCAGATTTTTTTCTGGGTTTATATGTGGTCGTTGCTGTGGGGGGGTTCATCTTCCTCCTCGTCCTGTCACTTTGTTTGATCCTCCTGATGAAGAAGCCCAGTGTCCACACACACACTGCAGGTAACAACACTAGGAACTCAAGAAAAATACTTCATTAGGGATCTGTACTTCACATGAGTATTTATTTTTCTTCAAACTTTTTACTTTTCCTCCCTACATTTGTTCATAAATATCTGTATTTATACTCTTTATATTTATATAAATATATGTACTTTATACTCTTTACATTTATATAAATATCTGTACTTTATACTCTTTACATTTATATAAATATATGTACTTTATACAAACCATACATATGATTAATCTGATTTAAATGTTAATCCTTTTCGCAGGTGACCTAGAAGCGGGTGATGTCATGTATGCTAATGTTCAGATCCAGACGGGCTCCAGGAGTCCAGCACTTCCTGTGGGGACAGTAGAGTATGGACAGATCAGAGTCAGATGTGAACCAGACCAATGAACTGTAAAAGAAAATAGGTTTAATATATGGAAACATCTCCAGGTGATGCCAGCGATGGTCAAGCCGGTGTGTCATCATGATGAATCACATGAGGCAGTTGCGTACTTCTAAGATTGATTCACCCGACCCCTAGGGTTCCATCGAACTCAGGTTAAGAACCACTGATCAAGGTCAAAGGTCATAATAAAGGTCACAATCATATTTTTGATCGAACTTTTGAACTATTTATCCAACAGACTTCTAATGAACTGGTCTTTAAACTTGACATGTTGTGTGAATAGATTTTGACCTATTGTTGACCCAAGAGGTCAAAGGTCACTGGGTCAATACCTGAAATTTTAAAATGTACTATAATAGAAAAACTAGTCAAAGGACTGTTTTTAAAGGTGCTATATTAGTAATGTAGGGCTGTGAAGTGATTAAACATTTTAATCAGATTAATCAGAGTTGTTTTAGATGAATTTCAATTAATCATGATTAAATGTTAATTTTTGTATTAATTGTGTTTCATTTTTCACGAGCAAACAAACATTAGCCATGTGCTAGCATTAGCCTAGCGCTAGCATAATCCCCAACTAACATATGCTTCGCTTTAATGTGGTATTTTAAGATGGAAGTGATTCAGTGAAAAAAACATTTTATGACTGTTCTGTCACTTGTTTTTTTCTTTATACTGAATTGTATCACAAAATACACAAAAATACACCAAGAAACACAAATAATTCAGATAAAGAATACACAAAACATACTAAAATACACTAAAATTCACACAAACACACAACTAAGACAAATGCAGGTGTGATGCAGCAACAGGAGGTGAGACGTGTTGTGAGACACATTTGTCAGAACAGCCTCATTATTGTCTGCAGCTCTTTCATCACAGACACTTTGTCATGGAGACACTCTCTCATGGTTAGTTGGGTTTTCCCTCTTAGTGACAAAGAAGATGCACAGAGCGCTTTGTCAGCACTTGATGGAAACAAGCACGTGGCTCGTCTCTGGATGGACTCATATGTTTCTACCCTGGTGGGGACTCTGACCTGGATACATGCTGACACTGAGAAAACTTTTTATTCTGTGAAAAAAAAGAATAATCACAATCGTTCATGATGCGGATTTTCAGTCTCATAGCAAAATATGAAACTAAAATTATTTTACTTGGTTAAACACTAACACTAGCTCTGTTTTCATTTCCTCTACTAGTGTTAATATAACTAGCCTAGCTTTAGCTTCATTTCCTGTACTATAGCGAATATAACTAGCCTAGCTCTGGCTTCACTTCCTGTACTCGTGCTAATATAAGTAGCCTGGCTTTAGCTTCATTTCCTGTACTATAGCTAATATAACTGGCTTAGCTTTAGCTTCATTTACTGTACTCGTGCTAATATAACTAGCCTAGCTTTAGCTTCATTTCCTGTACTATAGCTAATATAACTAGCCTAGCTCTGGCTTCATTTTCTGTACTAGTGCTAATATAACTAGCCTAGGTCTAGCTTCACTTCCTGCACTAGTGCTAATATAACTAGCCTAGCTTTAGCTTCATTACCTGTACTCTCGCTAATATAACTAGCCTAGCTCTGGCTCTCAGCCTCTTGTGGATGCAGGGTCACTTCAGAGACACATTCCATTCACACTCAGGTTTTATAAATGTCACATTTAATGTGTAATATAAACAAGCACACACAAAAAACATTGGATTTCACCTAAAATATTTCAATTGTGCTTTAAGAGCTGCTGTGTGAACGTAGTTTTAGTGGCACCTTCATGTGCCAATCAAAGCATAAATAATGGGGCATTTGTTGTGCCTACGTGGTCAGCAGAATGAGCCGGGTGGTGATTGGTGATCAATGTTTGACGATTAGAGGTGATCAGATCATGCCGGATCATTAGCGCTGTTTGTTTTACTAAGTGCTTTTACTAAGTATTTCCGAGTGAACTGGAGTGAGGCAGAAGTAAACAGTGTTTTTAACATGGACGCCTCAGCTGTTAGAGCTGTCATGCAGAAGTGGGCGTGTCCAGGCGGTGGTGGTTTAGTATAAAGACACTGGAGACCCTTCAATCTGTCTTAAACCAACAGCGTTTCAGCTTCACAGCCACTGCTCCTCCTCTTCATCGTAGACTCTCCTCCTCCTCCCCGGACTCAACAGGTACCACTCTCCATCTTCACTGCTTCTGACTCACCTTGAATAATTTCATTTCATTTATTAATCTTGTTCAACATTGGTTGGGTGAGATTATTTTAATCACCTTGTGTGTGTGTGTGTGTGTGTCATATCATGAGACATATCATCTTATACCTCAATGAATACTTGAGATTTCACCATGAAATTACATGGACATATACATATAGCTAATGTCCACCAGATGCAATGATCCATTTGAGTAAAGGTTAAAGGTCAAAGTCATAAATAACTAAAAAGTCAAAATCACATTATCAGAGGGTCACAGAACATTCAGATTGGTACCAAATAATGTGGAATGAATATTTCTACAATTCTTATAATTGGTGTTATCACCTACAACCAATACTTTTGGAGATCTCTGGAGGTGTCGCACATGTCGCAAAATTAACTTGTTTACCACTGTGTGTGTGTCAAACATAGACATATCATGCTTTAACTTAATCAATACTGGATATATTATCATAATATTACACACACTGACACATATATACATATAATGAAATGATCAATATTCCAAAAGGTCAAAGGTAAAGGTTGCATTTAACAGAAAGATCAAAATCACATTATTCAACAACAGGTTGTCATAGAAACTTGAGTTTGGTACAAAATAGGGGCAGGATTAGGCATTCTGTGAATACTAGTTTGTTATTTATTTGGAGCATTTATAGAATACACACTCAGAATGACCGTTGTCTACTGAAAGAGATTATCCAAAGTAAAAATAAGTTTAGCTCATTTTTTAGATGATTGGGAGTACATACATATAGTTGACATTAAAATCACACCATTTGGATGAACACTGAGAAATTTAGATATTGCCGTTTTGAGCCAAACTGTGTTAACATGGAAGTGATTAGAACATGTGTTTTACACCAACACCAAACACTATTTTTAGACTAACTCTTCTAAAGTTCTAAACAACATCACATTTACATGGTAGTAAGTAGAGGCTCCCTAAAGACAAACCCAAGTGTCCTGAGGTCTTCATGTCCTCAGATAGTGTGTCCATACTTACTGATCTACAGACATGGACCTCTGGATTCTTAGGAGGAAGCATGAAATAGTCGAGTGCAGAGTTAGACGCCCTGGAAATTCACTACTTCATTTCATCCTTCTTTAAAACAACAACCTGTTAATAGTTAAGCTGCGTTGTTACATACACTTTCATTTACATTGATAATGAAATACTGGACTATGGTTTTAGTTTTAGCATCAGAGCAGCCTGCAGTCATTTTAGGGACAGAAAACAAACTAATCTATTACCATGGTGATCTGTCACCAGACCAGACAAAGAGGTTAGGTTTGGACAATGGACAAGGATTTTATGGAGGACTAAAAGATAAATAAATACATCATTCGATAATTAATTAAATATATCAATTATTAATTACGATCAGAATTAAATAGATAAATGTGTCATTAATCCATTACAATACCAATTCATTTGAGGTAAAAAAAACAAACAAACTATTATTTCACCAATTAATTATATCATGGTCCTTGTGTTGTATGGACAACTAAAAGTATTTTAATGAATTTAATAACAAATGTATATATTTAATTTAAAAAATTATTAATTAATGGCATATTCCATTCATTATTTAATGGTGTATTTATGTATTTAGTTTTGGCACTTTTAGTCCTGCTTAGATTTAGCTACTGACATTGTTAAAACGTTATCTTTCTTACCAATAATGTGTTTCTTCCTTACTTTATTGCCATAGTTGTTAGATAATTGCACATTTCCTATTTTCATTTGGAAAAATACTGTCCCAGGGAACAGTTGTGTGGAGCTTATTTGTAATATTCAACTGAAAATATGAAGTTATTTTTAATTTGCACACAAATGATTGAAGGAAAAAGCAAAAAATGTGACAATGTTGATGGTTTTTTCAATAAAAATGTGAATCGCACCACTGGTACCATGTTGTTGGGGTTGTTATTGAGGGGAGGCCTGGAGATGTTTCATCCTCCAGAGAGGGGGGGGGGGGGCAGAAAAAGACTGGGAACCACTCTTAGTGTGTTACTGTTGACGGTCCTAATAAAAATGCATGTCTGTCTGTGTCTCGTAGAATGGCAGCACTGTGGCTCCAGTCGGTCTCTCTGCTGGTTTTACTGATCGTATCGTGGCCGGGGTCACAGGCTATGGCCCCCCCACAACACCTGTGTGGCTCCCATCTGGTTGACGCCCTTTATTTGGTCTGTGGGGAGACAGGCTTCTTCTATAACCCCAGTAGAGGAGCCAGAGACATTGACCCACTTCTGGGTAAGACCAGCAAAACACTGACCCAGGGTTTTGGACTCACACACTCATTTTCTTCATTTTCCACATTCAGCCTAATTTGACCTCCGATGGGTAAACCAGTAAAAGGAAAACTTAATAACCTATAAATAATGACAACTACATATTTTTGTCATTATTTTAGTGCAAACAGCCCCCCACCATTAAATTATGATAATACTTTTCTAAATTATCCAAATGCAAAAAAAAGCACAAAAAAAAAGTAACATTTCATCAGGAAAATGAAGGTGATTTTAACAATATTGTGCCTCACTTTATCATTAGTTCTTGTGTTTTGCATGACATTACATTTGGCAGATGTTTTTATCCAAAGTGATTTACAATAGAGGACATAATTATAGCCTATATTAGGGCACTAACGACTTCAGGTTTTTTCAAGTCGACTTATCTGTCAATAAAGTTGAAGTCGAGTCGACGGGTCATAATGACGTCATCACATTGTCAGCAGAGGAACAACACGGACACACGTCTGTCCAGTAATGAACAACTTATATTAAAGTTCACTGTAACGTAACAATGTCCACTGACAAGACACAAGCATCAACAAAACAAAGGCTAACGTTAGCAAAGAGTTTTCTGTTAAATTTAACTGAACATCAGTAGGTGAACATGTGGCTGCATTTGGACCCACGGCTCTAAAACTGGACTGTCCACACGTCTGTCACATGTCCTCAGTTTTTATATTAAGTGGAAATGATGTAAGTCAGCACTCGCCAAGACGAGTGCTGACTTACACTGTCCACGTCATGTTTGGAAAAGAAGAAAAGTGTGTTGTCTTAATGTGTGTTGTCTGCACTGCTGCTCATATCATTTAGGTTAACTAGCGGAGAACTCTTCAGATGGCCGTGCGTTTTTTAGTTTTTTTTTCATCTAAGGTAAAGCATTTCCACAAATGCGATGTTTGTCTGTGACTAGGGGCGACTGTGGCTCAGTTGGTAGAGTGGGTCGTCCAATGACTGAAGGGTTGGCAGTTCGTGTCCTAGCTCTGTCTGTCCACATCTCGAAGTGTCCTTGGGCAAAGACACTGAACCCTGGCTTCGTCTCCCAGTAGGACTGACAGAACCTTAGAACCCTACTGGTGGTTGTGAGGCTAATGTGGAGCGCTATATAAGTGCAGTCTATTTATTTTGTCAGCCCACCACCCACTGTTTAACCTGCAGCAGCCATGTCCTGTTTAGGTCTGACTGGGTTTATGCACCGAGGGAGAGGAAGGCAGAGACGGAATAACATGTGACTTGTCGACTCCTCCAAATTTAAGACAATTTGTGCAACAGGAGTCGACGTGTAGATGCTTCTGTTTATGCCCTAGTGTGTAGCACTAGCAGTTACAAGGTAGACAATAAATATACAGAACAATAGGTGCAAATGCTCTATGGGTTAGTACGTTTGTTAAGTGGAGGCGACAAACACACACACACACACACACACACACACGCAAACACACACACACACACACACACACAGACACACACACACAAACACACACACACACACACATACACACACACACACACACACACACACAGACAAACACACACACACACACACACACACACAGACAAACACACACACACACACACACACACACACACACAGACACACACACACAAACACACACACACACACACACATACACATACACACACAGACACATACACACACAGACACACACACAGACACAAACACAGACACACACACAAACACAGACACACACACACACATACACACACACAGACACACACACAGACACACACACAGACACACACACAAACACACACACACACAAACACAGACACACATAAACACACACAGAAACACACACACACTCACACACCAACACAGACACACACACAGAAACACACACACACTCCTAGAAACCCTCGTGCTTATCATCTCAATAACAAAAAAACAATATTTGTATCAGCCATCAGTCAACTGTTCACATCGATGCATCCCCAGTTACCATGTCCTGTGCACAGTATAAAAAGAAAAATCTTGATTAAAAGGAGAAAATTAATTAAAGATGCTGTGGCATCCATTTTCCTGCCTCACAATTTCTGTGAAATAGTATTTTTTCCAGATATGTGGCCATTGCTGCATGTGTTTTGACTGTAGTTTGATTTCTTATATTCCATAAATATAAGAAATTTGCACTTTTTAAATATACGATAAAAAGTGACATGATTTTGAGAATCAAATGTGATTGTCTTTTTATTTGAGGGGTCCTCGATTTTACTCATAATGGTCTAATAAAGGTCTAAAATGTAACTTGGTGGTTCTTGTAAGAACCCTGATACAGCTTTAACATATTCTTCAGATAAACAGGAGCAGCTCCTGAGATGGTTTTGTAGGCAAGGATTGAGGTCTTATGATCTGGGCAGCTCCAGTTCAACTGAATAAAGAGAGGAGTAACATGATGCTTTTGGGTGGAGTGAATACCAGAAGTTTTATTATGGATCAGTTCAACAAAAACACTAAACTCTTAGTAACAGAAGCAGAAAATGGTTCAAATTGTGTCTAATTTTCTTTAAACATTTCAGTTTGTTCACATTTGTTCAGGTTATTCATATTTTATTGTTACAGGATAGTTTATAAATGTAAATATCTTCATCATTTTATATATTTTTTTGCAGTTAAACAATGACAAAAAATTTAAGTTGTCATCATTTATTGGTTAAAAAAAACTGAGAAGAAAATAAGGGGTCATTTAATATGTTGTTATGGTTTTCATGTTCAGGCCACATTTAAACTGTTGGTGGGCCACATTTGGCCCCGGGCCTTATGTTTGACACCTGTGCACTCAAATAAAGAAATTAACAGGACAAATGTCTGTGAACTCACCAAGGTGGTCAAAGTACTCACATGCTGTACTGCAGTAGAAGTACAGTTACTGGGGTGGAAAAAATACTCTGGTAAAAGTAGAAGTACTGATTCAACTCTACTGAAGTAAAAGTAAAAAGTACAACATTCCAAATTGTAATAAAATACAAAAGGAAAAAGGAAAACTGCATTTAATTTTTTTTTTTTTTTTGCCATGAACACAATAATACTTATTTAACCAGGAAAAATCTGAAAAGTTTCAAAAGTGTCTAAAATAAAGCTTTTAAAAGTGAGTTAGTGTGTAGAAATCTGTTTGATCGAGTTACAGTTACTCAGTTTTTGTGGGTACGGGCAGAAATTTAGGAAAAATGGAGGAAACAAAGTCATAATTGAGATAAAAAGTCACCAGAGCATTTTAAAAACGTTATAAATATGAAATAAAAATGTATAATTGTGAGATACATAGTGAAAATGATGAGATAAAAAAGTCAAAATTCTGAATAATCTGAAAATAAAACACTGTTTTCCCTCAGGTATTTTCCCTCAGAAGGCGGGTGGAGCTGCTGCTCTTCCAGGTGGTGACGGTGAGGCGGCAGAGTTCGCCTTCAAGGACCAGATGGACGTGATAGTGAAGCGAGGCATCGTGGAACAG
Organism: Siphamia tubifer; assembly: GCA_020466265.1. Classification (NCBI taxonomy): domain Eukaryota; kingdom Metazoa; phylum Chordata; class Actinopteri; order Kurtiformes; family Apogonidae; genus Siphamia; species Siphamia tubifer. The sequence continues at coordinate 43,999,843 of CM035796.1, forward strand.
TGCTGCCGCAAACCCTGTAACATCTTCGACCTGCAGAACTACTGCAACTGAAACCACTCCCAGCGTAAAAGCCCTGACCCCCCCCCCACTGATGTCCACAAAAAAAAAAATCAAAACCAGAAGAACAGGAGCACTGTCAAAACTCCTGTTGAATGACATGCTGTGAAATGAATGAAACTATTTTTCCTAGAAAATAATAATAAAAAATTCTGATGAGAATGTACTGTGTGTTTATGCAGTGGTCATGCTTCTTCTTCTTCTTCTTCTTTTTTCTTCATTACAGTCTGTCAGATGATTAAACATTTTAATCAGATTAATCACAGGGTTGTTTTGGATTAATTTCTATTAATCAAAAAAGTTCATCTATATTAATTGCATTTAATTTTGCACAAGTAAATAGACTAAAGAAAGGGATGAATATATCTTTATTCTGTACTCTTTCTTATTTATTTTTCAGGACATTGCACATTAATGAACATGCATACGTATGTAAATGTCCCACATTATAAGACAGAGGTGGGTATTTCCAGGTCCATCAAGTCAAATTCCTGCCATGTATTGGTTCAAACCTGTTCATTGAACCAGCCCATTTTGATGAGCACAATGCCTCATCCAGGTAAATGGGATAATTAGTGGAATCACCTGTGTTCAGTGAACAGGTTTGAAGTAATACATGGTAGGACTTTGACTTGATGGACCTGGAATTACCCACCTCTGTTATAAGACAATGGCCAATGTCCATGTGGTGTCCAAACAGGCAGGCTAAGGGGCTGTCCTGCATGTTCTAGATGGTTCACCCTTTCAGCACACCTGAAGGCTATTATCATGCTTCTGCACAGATAGGTTGATTATTTGGTGAAAGAGGGTTACATCTAAAACACAGGTGTCAAACTCCGGTCCTCGAGGGCCGGTGTCCTGCATGTTTTAGATATTTCCCTCTTCCATGTGATTTAGTTTAACCCTTTAACTCCTGAGAACTAACAAAATAACTGGTAACATGAGCAAACTAAGACACAAATGGCAGAAAATCTAAGAAAAAAATGTAAAGAACCAAAATGTAGAAAAATAAACAAAATGAACAAAAATTATTATTATTGTTGTATTGATTATTGTTGCACTTTGCACATGTTCGAAATAAATCATTCAAATCAAATCAAATCAAAAACTAATAAATATTTACAAAATGACAAATAATGTGGAAAATTTTCAGAAAAAAAATTACTAAAGAAGAAAACTAGTATTGACATTTGGTCACAGCAATTTAAAAAAATGGTGAAATAAAATAATAATAATAATAAAAAATAAAAAAAACCACCTTTCTCTTTGGCACCTTTTCCATGCACAAAATAAAGTAAAACTGTTGAATTTTAATGAATATTTAAACTAAATCTTCCATTCAGAATGCATCAGCGCTGACATTTAAAGAGTTAATAATCAGTTCCTCATCAGACTGATAATGATGCAATGACCTCCAGGTGGAATGGAAGAGGGAAACATCTAAAACATGCAGGACCCCGGCCCTCAAGGACCACAGTTTGACACCCCTGATGTAAAACATGCAGGACAGTGTCAGTCCAGGACCAGGGTTGGTGACCCCCTGCCTTAGAGGGTTTAAAAAATGCATTAAAATGTTGAATCAGATTAATCACAGAGTTGTTTTGGATTAATTTTAATTAATCATGATGAAATATCTATAAAGATACTAAACACTTAGTAACAGAAGCAGAAAAATGTTAAAACTGTGTTTAATTCTCTTTCTTCATTTCAGGATGTTCACACACCTGACGTTCATTATCATTCTTCTGCAGAACATGATGAGAGGTTTATCATTTGAATCAGGTGACATGGAAGAGGGATACATCTAAAACATGGGTGCTCAATCTTGGTCCTCAAGAGCTACTATCCTGCATGTTTTAGATATATCTCTCTTCCATGTCACCTGATTCAAATGATATGAATGATATATATATATATATATATATATATGTCCATGTCTCCTTATCCAACTGTTTTGTTGATATAAAATGGTGCTATCTCTCTGTAGATTTTATGTATATTTCATGTATTTTGTATTTATATTTTATGTGTATTTTATGTATTGCATCAACCTGCCAAAGGGACAACATAGTGGAAATTATCAGGAAATGCTACAACCTGGTACAGACATCTCTCCTTCAATGGTTAATGTTTACATGTACACTGTCCCTTCAATAAAGGAATAAAAAATAAAGAAATTATATATATATATATATATATATATATATATATATATATATATATATATATATATATATATATATATATATATATATATATACACCCACACACATTCATGGACCCCCTCTAGACCCACTCACACCCTCTCTCACCGTTCAGAACATCTCTTTGACCAACCTCTCCATCTCTGATCTCTATCATTCTGGACATCTTTACTCCCACTACCAAACAGTCTCGTACCGTAACCTTCCATAATTTAAAATCACTCTGGCTCATCTCTCTCTCCTCCTCTGTGTCCCATGCCACCCCCCCCCCCCACACACACACACACACTGACTCTTCTGTCCTTGTCCACTATTACAACAGCACTCTCTACTCCTGTCTAAACCAGTTAGCCCCCCCCCCCCTCTAAAACCGTCTCCTTCTCCATTTCTGCTCCAGGTTCACTCCTGATCTCCATATCCACAGGAAGACCCGACTCATAATTCATGCCCACGCCACATTCAACAACTCTGTACTCAATAAGGCTCGTTCCAAATTCTATTCAGATCTGATTCATTCTAACCCCCCCTCCCTCTTTTCCACTTTTACAGAATTGACCAAACCCATAGACAGCATCACCTCCATATTCTCTACTGACAAATGCAACAGCGCTCTTACTTCCTTCCACTCCAAAATTCCGTCCACACACATCTCACCCCCCCACGTCTCACCCCCCCACCTCTCACCCCCCCACCTCTTCCTCATCCTCCTCAGAACCTAATATTTCTCCACCCTCATCTCTCAGTTTTACATCTTTCTCTCCTCTGTCTTCTTCTGACTCTGCACAACTCCCCTCATTCATTAATTTTCCAGCTGCCCCCTTGATCCCATTCCTTCCTCCTTCTTAAAACCTTCCATTCCAGTCCTCTCTCCTCTCATCACCTCAGTTATCAATACTTCCTTAACCTGTGCCTCTGTTCTATCTCAAACCTTTTGAAAAAACCTGGCCCATCTTCAGACCCATATCAAACCTTCCTCTGCTGTCGCTACCCAACTCAAAGACCACCTTCATTCCAATCACCTGTTTGAACTGTCTGGGTTTCCCACCCACCACAGTACAGGCACTGCCCTCCTCACAGTCACTAATGACCTGCTCCTTGCTGCTGACTCTGGTTCCTTATCCATCCTCCTACACCTCTCTTCTGCCTTCGATATCACACCAACATTCTCTACCGTCCATTGGCATCTCTGGTCGTGCTCTACAGTGGTTCATCTCCTACCTCTCCGACCGTCATCACTTTGTCTTCACGAATAACGCAAGATCCTTCACTGACCCTGTTACCCATGGAGTCCCCCAAGGTTCGGTACTTGGACCCCTTCTGTTTATTATCTACATGCTTCCTCTTGACCAGATCATTCGTCACCATGGGCTCAATTTTCACTGTTATGCCGTGAAGATATATAAATATGCTTGTATTACTTAATTAATCACTTATTAATTCTACTCACAATCAAGGTTTATTGTTTGCTTTGTATCACTATTAAATGAAGTACAAAGTGCTCACACATGCAAAACTAACAATGTGCTTATATGACTAACCTGGCATTCCTTTACACCCCTAAATCAGCTTGTTTATCTAAACATGCCAAGGGTTTCTTCCCTAAATTACCTTTCTTATCTAACCCATCACCGGTCTAAACTGGGGGTGAAGTTCCTGTCTGGTTTTGATCAAAGTACCCAGTATACAGGTTTGAAGGACATCTCTCTCATCCTGGGTGCAGCTGTGATCCTAGGGCAACGAGGCCATATATCTTCAACTCCAGCGTGAAGAAGATGATGTCATCAAGACAACTATAAAATATCACTTCTGTGTTTCTTCTGTGTCTTTTCTCTCTGTAGCTCCCCGGTTTCGTCTGGACCAGAACAGAGAAAAACCCAGATATCTGTCGCACAATTTTTCTAGATTTCTTTGTTAGGGTTAATGGTAATAAAACTTCTGAAACTTTATTTTTGGGTCCTGGTGGTTTCTTCCAGATAAAAACGAACACGAGTAAGAGGAAACTAAAAACTTAAGATTTCCTACAGCCGACGACACATAATTCTACATTTCAACTAAATCCATCACACCCGTTATCCTTTCCTCCATAACCAACTGTTTCTCACACATGCAATCCTGGATGAACAATAACGTTCTAAAACTTAATACAAATAAAACAGAACTCGTCATCATTGCGTCCAAATCCAGAACATTTCGCTCCTCCTCTACGGTCATCATGACACCCCTCCCCCATCCCTGTCCGTAACTTAGGCATCATCATGGACCCCACCCTCTCCTTTAATTGTCCAGTCTGGACGATTGATTGCTCTCACCCAAGTCCTGACCTGGAAAGATGTTGAAAAGTGTTTGGGGAGGCTGCGATCGATGGTGTTGATGAGTTGTGTCGATACAGCGATGGTCTTGAAACCCATTGGAGTCATCCTGCAAAGGCTCATTACATCTGATTTCCTGCCAGATTGTGACCAAACCCACTTTCATGATCTGTCCTACAGTCATGTGAAGATTGATGACATTACCGGTGCTTGATAGAGTGTTGTCGTGGCCGAGTGGATAAGGCGATGGATTAGAAATCCATTGGGGACTCCCCGCGCAGGTTGTAATCCTGCTGACAATGATCGTCTCTCCGAAACCTTTTGTGAATCTATATGACCCATAAGTGGACCTTCTGGAAAAGCAGGTGTTAACCCTCTGGGCGCCCAAGTCGCAAATTTGCGCCAAGCGGCGGTGCTCTGTTTAATCCACTCTCTCATCTAACTGCGATTTGAATGCAGTTCATACTCCATACTATTAGGTGGCAGACATGCAAATCTGTCTCCCGAGCACAAATTTAGGCCCTGCCCCCATGAAAAGTTTTCCAGGAAATGCCTTGGTAAATGACCGCACCTCGAAGCGCTCGTTCAGAGCTATTCCGGAGTATTACGGAGGCGGCTGCTCTCGCATTGCTGACTAAAGTTATACATCAAACACACGAAATGGCAAAAAAGAGGTTCACGGTTCATGAGGCATTGTGTCAGGTCTTAGCTGACTCGGATTCTGAACCTGAAGATCCAACATTTGATGATTTTGACCGAAGTAGTAGCAGTGATAGTGAGGAATCTGACCAGGAAAACTTTTGCGTAAATGTGCAGTGTGATGCTTCAGGATCACGTTTTCGATCTGGAGCAAGAGGATTGAGATGTCGGATAGATAGAATAGAACTGATTTCTGAGTGACCCCCTGAGGCATGTGTATGGATGAATATTTGGCATGTTTGTGTAGTTCTTAGGCATACATGTTTCATTGTTTTGAATAATATTTTGAATCAGTTCTTTGCCATGTAAATAATATTTTGAATTGTATTTTGAATCAGTTCTTTGAAATATAAAATCAGTTCCTGAAATATAAATATAATAATAAAGCTAAAAAGGATTCTTAGCTAGAGTTATTGATACTCAAATATGATATTTCAACCCTCTTGATAATATATGAAGTATTTTCTCTTTTTTCCATGCATATTGTCTAAAATTACCTTATTTTATGGCCAGACACACAAGAGAAATTTCAACAGAATTCCGAGCAGTCAACATATGTCATCAATGTTTTCTTGGATGCTCACTACGGATGCATCTAAAGTAAATAACAGTATTTTAAGCAACAACAATGTCACAGACACTCAGTAGATGACAAAACATTAAATTTTTAAGCAAAACATCCCAATTTGATTGATCCAGAGTCTCTCCCACTGTGAAATTCCTTAATTTCAGCTGTCCGCCTACTGATGACGTCATGATGATGTCATAATATGCAAATTAGATCTACAAAAATATCTTAAAAATATACTTTAGGTCCTGCCCTACAAATTTGTAATTTGGAGCAAAGCTCTATCTCTTACCACTTTTGTGCAACAGCTCTTTGAAATATTCATGTAAAAAATATGTCAACATTGAAAAAAAATGGGGCGCCCAAAGGGTTAAGTAAAAGTCATTCCGTACATTTCAGAGCAATTTCTCAAATACATAAAGAAATGGCATTTTATGAATTCAAGTGTTGACCACCCTAACGTGAAGATTTCAGTAGCACTCATTCAGCGATGGTGGTATAGTGGTTAGCATAGCTGCCTTCCAAGCAGTTGACCAGGGTTCAATTCCTGGCCATAGCAGCTTCTTTTCCTGATCTCAGGAGGATATCACCTTCCCTTATGTATTTATTGAGTCTCCTTTCGCAAAAAAACAAGATTGAGGTTAGAGACTTTGTTTTCAGTGCGAGATTTCTATCAGGACTCATAGAGGAACCGTCAAAGTCCTCAATAGACGGTGCCCACACATAGCATTAATTCAATGTGGCACGGTGATTTTTTTACTCCAGATTTCCTCATGAATTAAAATGACTCTAAAATACAACAGTGGAGATTTGAACCTACTTTTCTCCCATGCAACGAGAAAAAAATGTTTATATCTGCACTTGACCTTTGGAATAAATGCAGCACGTGGTAATTACGACTTTGCAACAAGTCCCCACAGTCGGAAAGGTGAACTTTTTGTAGCAGGTAGGGGATGTAGCTCAGTGGTAGAGCGCATGCTTTGCATGTATGAAGCCCCAGGTTCAATCCCTGGCATCTCCACTTCCCTAGAAATCTGCTTTCATGGCCTGACTATCAAAGAGATACAACTAACGCAAAGTGATACTGTTGTCTGCTAAACCGTTGTGTCGTAGTTGGATAAAAAGTTGTCAACAGCCAAGATTACCTCCAGAGTTTTACTTGCAGTGTGGTATGTGTCATGTTTTTCATAGTGGCTTCTTACAGTTTGGTACCACACCGTCTTCATCCAAGGTGCCCACAGATGGCATTTGTTTGATGTGGCACAGTGATTCTTTTACTCCAGATTTCCTCATGACTTAAAATGATTCTAAGATACAACAGTAGAGATTTGAACCTTCTTGGTTCCTATGCAACCAGAATTTTTAATTTATTTTTTCATCTCCACTTTACCTATGTAATCAATGCAGCGTGTGATAATTATGACTTTGCAACAAAGCCACAGTAAGAAAGAGGAAAAGCCACTCAGCAGGGGATGTAGCTCAGTGGTAGAGCGCATGCTTCGCATGTGTGATGCCCCAGGTTCAATCCCTGGCATCTCCATTTCTTTAATTGTCCAGTCTGGATGATTGATTCCTCTCACGCGAGTCCTGACCTGGAAAGATGTTGAAAACTGTTTGGGGAGGCTGCGATCGATGGTGTTGATGAGTTGTGTCAATACAGCGATGGTCTTGAAACCCATTGGAGTCATCCTGCAAAGGCTCATTACATCTGATTTCCTGCCAGATTGTGACCAAACCCACTTTCATGATCTGTCCTACAATCATGTGAATATTGATGACATTACCGGTGCTTAATAGAGTGTTGTCGTGGCCGAGTGGTTAAGGCGATGGATTAGAAATCCATTGGGGGCTCCGCGCGCAGGTTCGAATCCTGCCGACAACGATCGTCTGTCCCAAACAGTTTGTGAATCAATGTGGCCCTTCTGGAAAAGTAGGTGTTAAGTAAAAGTCATTCCGTACATTTCAGAGCAATTTCTCAAATACATAAAGAAATGGCATTTTATGAATTCAAGTGTTGACCACCCTAACGTGAAGATTTCAGTAGCACTCATTCAGCGATGGTGGTATAGTGGTTAGCATAGCTGCTTTCCAAGCAGTTGACCAGGGTTCAATTCCTGGCCATCGCAGCTTCTTTTCCTGATCTCAGGAGGATATCACCTTCCCTTATGTATTTATTGAGTCTCCTTTCGCAAAAAAACAAGATTGAGGTTAGAGACTTTGTTTTCAGTGCGAGATTTCTATCAGGACTCATAGAGGAACCGTCAAAGTCCTCAATAGACGGTGCCCACACATAGCATTAATTCGATGTGGCACAGTGATTTTTTTACTCCAGATTTCCTCATGAATTAAAATGACTCTAAAATACAACAGTGGAGATTTGAACCTACTTTTCTCCCATGCAACCAGAAAAAAAGTTTATATCTGCACTTGACCTTTGGAATAAATGCAGCACGTGGTAATTACGACTTTGCAACAAGTCCCCACAGTCGGAAAGGTGAACTTCTTAGAGCAGGTAGGGGATGTAGCTCAGTGGTAGAGCGCATGCTTTGCATGTATGAAGCCCCAGGTTCAATCCCTGGCATCTCCACTTCCCTAGAAATCTCCTTTCATGGCCTGACTATCAAGGAGATACAACTAACACAAAGTGATACTGTTGTCTGCTAAACCGTTGTGTCATAGTTGGATAAAAAGTTGTCAACAGCCAACATTACCTCCAGAGTTCTACTTGCACTGTGGTATGTGTCATGTTTTTCATAGTGGCTTCTTACAGTTTTGTACCACACCGTCTTCATCCAAGGTGCCCACAGATGGCATTTGTTTGATGTGGCACAGTGATTCTTTTACTCCAGATTTCCTCATGACTTAAAATGATTCTAAGATACAACAGTAGAGATTTGAACCTTCTTGGTTCCTATGCAACCAGAATTTTTTATTTATTTTTTCATCTCCACTTTACCTATGTAATCAATGCAGCGTGTGATAATTATGACTTTGCAACAAAGCCACAGTAAGAAAGAGGAAAAGCCACTCAGCAGGGGATGTAGCTCAGTGGTAGAGCGCATGCTTCGCATGTGTGAGGCCCCAGGTTCAATCCCTGGCTTCTCCATTTCTTTAATTGTCCAGTCTGGATGATTGATTCCTCTCACGCGAGTCCTGACCTGGAAAGATGTTGAAAACTGTTTGGGGAGGCTGCGATCGATGGTGTTGATGAGTTGTGTCAATACAGCGATGGTCTTGAAACCCATTGGAGTCATCCTGCAAAGGCTCATTACATCTGATTTCCTGCCAGATTGTGACCAAACCCACTTTCATGATCTGTCCTACAATCATGTGAATATTGATGACATTACCGGTGCTTAATAGAGTGTTGTCGTGGCCGAGTGGTTAAGGCGATGGATTAGAAATCCATTGGGGGCTCCCCGCGCAGGTTCGAATCCTGCCGACAACGATCGTCTGTCCCAAACAGTTTGTGAATCAATGTGGCCCTTCTGGAAAAGTAGGTGTTAAGTAAAAGTCATTCCGTACATTTCAGAGCAATTTCTCAAATACATAAAGAAATGGCATTTTATGAATTCAAGTGTTGACCACCCTAACGTGAAGATTTCAGTAGCACTCATTCAGCGATGGTGGTATAGTGGTTAGCATAGCTGCCTTCCAAGCAGTTGACCAGGGTTCAATTCCTGGCCATAGCAGCTTCTTTTCCTGATCTCAGGAGGATATCACCTTCCCTTATGTATTTATTGAGTCTCCTTTCGCAAAAAAACAAGATTGAGGTTAGAGACTTTGTTTTCAGTGCGAGATTTCTATCAGGACTCATAGAGGAACCGTCAAAGTCCTCAATAGACGGTGCCCACACATAGCATTAATTCAATGTGGCACGGTGATTTTTTTACTCCAGATTTCCTCATGAATTAAAATGACTCTAAAATACAACAGTGGAGATTTGAACCTACTTTTCTCCCATGCAACCAGAAAAAAATGTTTATATCTGCACTTGACCTTTGGAATAAATGCAGCACGTGGTAATTACGACTTTGCAACAAGTCCCCACAGTCGAAAAGGTGAACTTCTTGGAGCAGGTAGGGGATGTAGCTCAGTGGTAGAGCGCATGCTTTGCATGTATGAAGCCCCAGGTTCAATCCCTGGCATCTCCACTTCCCTAGAAATCTCTTTTCATGGCCTGACTATCAAGGAGATACAACTAACGCAAAGTGATACTGTTCTCTGCTAAACCGTTGTGTCATAATTGGATAAAAAGTTGTCAACAGCCAACATTACCTCCAGAGTTCTACTTGCACTGTGGTATGTGTCATGTTTTTCATTGTGGCTTCTTACAGTTTTGTACCACACCGTCTTCATCCAAGGTGCCCACAGATGGCATTTGTTTGATGTGGCACAGTGATTCTTTTACTCCAGATTTCCTCATGACTTAAAATGATTCTAAGATACAACAGTAGAGATTTGAACCTTCTTGGTTCCTATGCAACCAGAATTTTTTATTTATTTTTTCATCTCCACTTTACTTATGTAATCAATGCAGCGTGTGATAATTATGACTTTGCAACAAAGCCACAGTAAGAAAGACGAAAAGCCACTCAGCAGGGGATATAGCTCAGTGGTAGAGCGCATGCTTCGCATGTGTGAGGCTCCAGGTTCAATCCCTGGCATCTCCATTTCTTTAATTGTCCAGTCTGGATGATTGATTCCTCTCACGCGAGTCCTGACCTGGAAAGATGTTGAAAACTGTTTGGGGAGGCTGCGATCGATGGTGTTGATGAGTTGTGTCAATACAGTGATGGTCTTGAAACCCATTGGAGTCATCCTGCAAAGGCTCATTACATCTGATTTCCTGCCAGATTGTGACCAAACCCACTTTCATGATCTGTCCTACAATCATGTGAATATTGATGACATTACCGGTGCTTTATAGAGTGTTGTCGTGGCTGAGTGGTTAAGGCGATGGATTAGAAATCCATTGGGGGCTCCCCGCGCAGGTTCGAATCCTGCCGACAACGATCGTCTGTCCCAAACAGTTTGTGAATCAATGTGGCCCTTCTGGAAAAGTAGGTGTTAAGTAAAAGTCATTCCGTACATTTCAGAGCAATTTCTCAAATACATAAAGAAATGGCAGTTTATGAATTCAAGTGTTGACCACCCTAACGTGAAGATTTCAGTAGCACTCATTCAGCGATGGTGGTATAGTGGTTAGCATAGCTGCTTTCCAAGCAGTTGACCAGGGTTCAATTCCTGGCCATCGCAGCTTCTTTTCCTGATCTCAGCAGGATATCACCTTCCCTTATGTATTTATTGAGTCTCCTTTCGCAAAAAAACAAGATTGAGGTTAGAGACTTTGTTTTCAGTGCGAGATTTCTATCAGGACTCATAGAGGAACCGTCAAAGTCCTCAATAGACGGTGCCCACACATAGCATTAATTCGATGTGGCACAGTGATTTTTTTACTCCAGATTTCCTCATGAATTAAATGACTCTAAAATACAACAGTGAAGATTTGAACCTACTTTTCTCCCATGCAACCAGAAAAAAAGTTTATATCTGCACTTGACCTTTGGAATAAATGCAGCACGTGGTAATTACGACTTTGCAACAAGTCCCCACAGTCGGAAAGGTGAACTTCTTGGAGCAGGTAGGGGATGTAGCTCAGTGGTAGAGCGCATGCTTTGCATGTATGAAGCCCCAGGTTCAATCCCTGGCATCTCCACTTCCCTAGAAATCTCCTTTCATGGCCTGACTATCAAGGAGATACAACTAACGCAAAGTGATACTGTTGTCTGCTAAACCGTTGTGTCATAGTTGGATAAAAAGTTGTCAACAGCCAGCATTACCTCCAGAGTTTTACTTGCAGTGTGGTATGTGTCATGTTTTTCATAGTGGCTTCTTACAGTTTTGTACCACACCGTCTTCATCCAAGGTGCCCACAGATGGCATTTGTTTGATGTGGCACAGTGATTCTTTTACTCCAGATTTCCTCATGACTTAAAATGATTCTAAGATACAACAGTAGAGATTTGAACCTTCTTGGTTCCTATGCAACCAGAATTTTTTATTTATTTTTTCATCTCCACTTTACTTATGTAATCAATGCAGCGTGTGATAATTATGACTTTGCAACAAAGCCACAGTAAGAAAGACGAAAAGCCACTCAGCAGGGGATGTAGCTCAGTGGTAGAGCGCATGCTTCGCATGTGTGAGGCCCCAGGTTCAATCCCTGGCATCTCCGTTTCTTTAATTGTCCAGTCTGGATGATTGATTCCTCTCACGCGAGTCCTGACCTGGAAAGATGTTGAAAACTGTTTGGGGAGGCTGCGATCGATGGTGTTGATGAGTTGTGTCAATACAGTGATGGTCTTGAAACCCATTGGAGTCATCCTGCAAAGGCTCATTACATCTGATTTCCTGCCAGATTGTGACCAAACCCACTTTCATGATCTGTCCTACAATCATGTGAATATTGATGACATTACCGGTGCTTTATAGAGTGTTGTCGTGGCTGAGTGGTTAAGGCGATGGATTAGAAATCCATTGGGGGCTCCCCGCGCAGGTTCGAATCCTGCCGACAACGATCGTCTGTCCCAAACAGTTTGTGAATCAATGTGGCCCTTCTGGAAAAGTAGGTGTTAAGTAAAAGTCATTTCAGAGCAATTCCTCAAATACATAAAGAAATGGCATTTTATGAATTCAAGTGTTGACCACCCTAACGTGAAGATTTCAGTAGCACTCATTCAGCGATGGTGGTATAGTGGTTAGCATAGCTGCCTTCCAAGCAGTTGACCAGGGTTCAATTCCTGGCCATAGCAGCTTCTTTTCCTGATCTCAGGAGGATATCACCTTCCCTTATGTATTTATTGAGTCTCCTTTCGCAAAAAAACAAGATTGAGGTTAGAGACTTTGTTTTCAGTGCGAGATTTCTATCAGGACCCATAGAGGAACCGTCAAAGTCCTCAATAGACGGTGCCCACACATAGCATTAATTCGATGTGGCACAGTGATTTTTTTACTCCAGATTTCCTCATGAATTAAAATGACTCTAAAATACAACAGTGGAGATTTGAACCTACTTTTCTCCCATGCAACCAGACAAAAATGTTTATATCTGCACTTGACCTTTGGAATAAATGCGGCACGTGGTAATTACGACTTTGCAACAAGTCCCCACAGTCGAAAAGGTGAACTTCTTGGAGAAGGTAGGGGATGTAGCTCAGTGGTAGAGCGCATGCTTTGCATGTATGAAGCCCCAGGTTCAATCCCTGGCATCTCCACTTCCCTAGAAATCTGCTTTCATGGCCTGACTATCAAGGAGATACAACTAACGCAAAGTGATACTGTTGTCTGCTAAACTGTTGTGTCGTAGTTGGATAAAAAGTTGTCGACAGCCAAGATTACCTCCAGAGTTTTACTTGCAGTGTGGTATGTGTCATGTTTTTCATAGTGGCTTCTTACAGTTTGGTACCACACCGTCTTCATCCAAGGTGCCCACAGATGGCATTTGTTTGATGTGGCACAGTGATTCTTTTACTCCAGATTTCCTCATGACTTAAAATGATTCTAAGATACAACAGTAGAGATTTGAACCTTCTTGGTTCCTATGCAACCAGAATTTTTTATTTATTTTTTCATCTCCACTTTACCTATGTAATCAATGCAGCGTGTGATAATTATGACTTTGCAACAAAGCCACAGTAAGAAAGAGGAAAAGCCACACAGCAGGGGATGTAGCTCAGTGGTAGAGCGCATGCTTCGCATGTGTGAGGCCCCAGGTTCAATCCCTGGCATCTCCATTTCTTTAATTGTCCAGTCTGGATGATTGATTCCTCTCACGCGAGTCCTGACCTGGAAAGATGTTGAAAACTGTTTGGGGAGGCTGCGATCGATGGTGTTGATGAGTTGTGTCAATACAGCGATGGTCTTGAAACCCATTGGAGTCATCCTGCAAAGGCTCATTACATCTGATTTCCTGCCAGATTGTGACCAAACCCACTTTCATGATATGTCCTACAATCATGTGAATATTGATGACATTACCGGTGCTTTATAGAGTGTTGTCGTGGCCGAGTGGTTAAGGCGATGGATTAAAAATCCATTGGGGACTCCCCGCGCAGGTTGGAATCCTGCCGACAACGATCTTCTATCCCAAACCGTTTGTGAATCAATGTGGCCCTTCGGGAAAAGCAGGTGTTAAGTAAAAGTCATTCCGTACATTTCAGCGCAATTTCTCAAATACATAAAGAAATGGCATTTTATGAATTCAAGTGTTGACCACCCTAACGTGAAGATTTCAGTAGCACTCAATCAGCGATGGTGGTATAGTGGTTAGCATAGCTGCCTTCCAAGCAGTTGACCAGGGTTCAATTCCCGGCCATCGCAGCTTCTTTTCTTGATCTCAGGAGGATATCAACTTCCCTTATGTATTTATTGAGTCTCCTTTCGCAAAAAAACAAGATTGAGGTTAGAGACTTTGTTTTCAGTGCGAGATTTCTACCAGGACTCATAGAGGAACCGTCAAAGTCCTCAATAGACGGTGCCCACACATAGCATTAGTTGGATGTGGCACAGTGATTTTTTTACTCCAGATTTCCTCATGAATTAAAATGACTCTAAAATACAACAGTGGAGATTTGAACCTACTTTTCTCCCATGCAACCAGAAAAAAATGTTTATATCTGCACTTGACCTTTGGAATAAATGCAGCACGTGGTAATTACGACTTTGCAACAAGTCCCCACAGTCGGAAAGGTGAACTTCTTGGAGCAGGTAGGGGATGTAGCTCAGTGGTAGAGCACATGCTTTGCATGTATGAAGCCCCAGGTTCAATCCCTGGCATCTCCACTTCCCTAGAAATCTGCTTTCATGGCCTGACTATCAAAGAGATACAACGAACGCAAAGTGATACTGTTGCCTCCTAAACCGTTGTGTCGTAGTTGGATAAAAAGTTGTCGACAGCCAAGATTACCTCCAGAGTTTTACTTGCAGTGTGGTATGTGTCATGTTTTTCATAGTGGCTTCTTACAGTTTGGTACCACACCGTCTTCATCCAAGGTGCCCACAGATGGCATTTGTTTGATGTGGCACAGTGATTCTTTTACTCCAGATTTCCTCATGACTTAAAATGATTCTAAGATACAACAGTAGAGATTTGAACCTTCTTGGTTCCTATGCAACCAGAATTTTTTATTTATTTTTTCATCTCCACTTCACCTATGTAATCAATGCAGCATGTGATAATTATGAATTTGCAACAAAGCCACAGTAAGAAAGAGGAAAAACCACTGTTCAGCAGGGGATGTAGCTCAGTGGTAGAGCGCATGCTTCGCATGTGTGAGGCCCCAGGTTCAATCCCTGGCATCTCCATTTCTTTAATTGTCCAGTCTGGATAATTGATTCCTCTCACGCAAGTCCTGACCTGGAAAGATGTTGAAAACTGTTTGGGGAGGCTGCGATCAATGGTGTTGATGAGTTGTGTCAATACAGCGATGGTCTTGAAACCCATTGGAGTCATCCTGCAAAGGCTCATTACATCTGATTTCCTGCCAGATTGTGACCAAACCCACTTTCATGATCTGTCCTACAATCATGTGAAGATTGATGACATTACCGGTGCTTAAACTCACATTAATCATGTCACACAGACTTCCTTCTTTCACCTCCGCAGCATTGCTTGTTTCCCCCCTTCACTCCCCCTCCCCACAGCAGAAATACTCATTCATTCATCACCTCTAGACTTGACTACTGCAACAGCATCTTCTTCAGCCTTCCTTCCACACAGCTACAAAAATGACAAAACATTCAGAACTCTGCCGCCTCCTGACTCACACCTCCTCTAGGGAACACATCACCCCCATCCTCACCCCCTTCACTGGCTTCTGTTCATGACCGTATTCACTTTATACTCCTTCTCCTTACCTTCTAGTCCAGGGGTCTGCAACCCTGGTCCTAGAGAGCCGCTATCCTGCATGTTTTAGATGTTTCCCTCTTCCAGCACACCTGACAGACATTATCAGTCTTCCACACAGCTTGATGATAGGCTGATCATCTGAATCAGGTTTGTTGGAAGAGGGAAACATCTAAAACATGCAGGATAGCGGCTCTCTAGGACCAGGGTTGCAGACCCCTGTTCTAGTCCCTTCATAACCTGGCCCCTCCTTACCTTTACCACCTCCTCCAGCAGCACCACCCCACCCGTCATCTTCGCTCTGTTAATTTAAACCTCCTCATGCCCCCCGCCCACACCAACCATCGGACTTTGGGGGATCGAGCCCACCAACTCTGGAACTCTCTCCCACTACCCATCTGGAACTCAGACTCACTATCCACATTCTTAGTTTTTATTTTATTTTATTTATTTATCTATTTTTAATGCATTGCTTGTTTGTCTGCTATGTAAAGCGTCGCTGAGTGTCTTAAAAGCACTATATAAGTTTGAGGTATTATTATTATTATTATTATTATTATTATTATTATTATTATTATTATTATTATTATTATTATTATTATTATTATTATTGGATGCAGCTGCGGGGACCTCCTCTTGTCCACTGGGTGGGGCAGGTGATCTGCACACTCTCACCTGCTTGTCCCGCGGGGGTGGGCGGGGTCAGGTGCAGTTTGTTTACCCTGTAGTTTGGTTTCTCAGTTCAGTCAGTGGGTCGGTATCATCGGTACTACTCTGGAGCTACACCCACTTTCATTACACTAAGGCCTGCTTTATTTTCAGCTGCATTTATGAGCAGAAGGACACTGTTACGGATTTTCTTTGTAGTTAGTTAGTTTCAGCGCGCGTGTGTTTAGGCGCGCGCGTGTGTGTGTGTTTCCGTGGCGTCGGTGTTGGTGCTCCGGTAACAATGCGGGATGTTCGGCTGGATGGACTGAATGAGAGCTGCACCAACGGTAAGGAGAGAGAGGGTGTGTGTGTGTGTGTGTGTGTGTGTGTGTGAACGCGCGCGCATGTGTGGACAAGCTGTGGAAAGTGCTGTCGTGTTTCTGCTCATGTTTCAAAGAAGCTAAAATGTACAGACTAAGTGTTAAATACACACTCAACCCTGAAGAAAATGAAGCTCAGGTACCAAAGAAAATCTGTCTATTATAAAAGCCATTGGATTTTTGCATCCGAATTCATGAACATGTGTTTTTTTTATTTAGTTCAGTTATTGATATTTAATATCACTGCAAAAAGTGCAGGTACCTAATTTCAGTAAATGTTTTTGTTGAGAGAGAGAGTAAACTTTATTTATTTTTTATCTTTATTATTATTTTTCGTTTCTAAATAGTTAAAAACATATTTAATGTCACAGCAAGAAATGTCAGATATTTAATTAGTGTGAACATTTCTGATACAGACACTTAATTTCATTGTGTACAATTAAATGGGATTTATAATAAAAAATGTAATGACAGATTTAGTTCCATACTCAGGTTGCTTTAAGGTTTAAAACATGTGAAAGTAATTTATGATCTGAAGTGGACCATGCCATTAGAATAATATCTAATACTATATATATATATATATATATATATATATATATATATATATATCAGCTCCAAACTTTTGTCTATGTTTTAGAGCATGGGTCTCACACCAATTTTCTTTCAGGTGTAAAATAATGGCATAATAATAATGATGTAAAGATAAACCTTAAACAGTTATGGGTCTTTGACAGGAGTGTCCAAATCCAGTCCTCTCGGGCCAGTATCCTGCCTGTATTAGATGTGTCCCTGTTCCATCACACCTGCTTCAATGAATGATGATTGAATTCCTGTAGTGTCATTGTATAAAGAATACAATACAAGTGAATGCTGCTCCAGGAAAGTGCTTCAGTCACACATGCATCACATTACACACTTAGTAATATACACAATACAATAGTAACAATGTTAAAAAGATAGAACTGAAAATACAAAATACAGCACTACAAATGATCATCATAAAGCTCAGGGTCTGATCATGATGTAATGGCTTCCAGGTGTGATTGAAGAGGGTAACGGCTAAAACATGCAGAATACTGGCCCTCGAGGATTGGATTTGGACACCCCTGGTCTATGACGTATGAGATCTGAGTGAATCGGTCCATGGAGCCTTAATCGTTAAAACTTACGAACGTGATCCGATGTCCTGGATTTACGGCCGTGAATCAGTTTCCTCAGATCCAGCCACAGATCTGTAATTCTGTTCTTTATATCTGTGACCAAGTGAAAGAAATGTATAAATACATGACAAAATAAAAGCAGATTCTGTGGTTGATCCACACATCTGAAGCCTTTTATGTTAAAGAAACTTTATATCTGCTCCAGATTTCCAAAACACAGGACGAGGTATAAGTGTGAACATGTACTGACTGTGTGTGTTTTAACTGAAAATAAAGCTCAAAAGTGAGCTCCTGGGCAGATTAAAAAAACACCTCTACCTTCTCTACAGATTCAGGTTGCATTGGGACAGTCTTTTGCTCAATTTGCACCTGAGTAGTGATTGTTATTTTTAATTATTTAACTTTTTATTTTACTCACTAATCTTTTATTCTTTTCATATTAGCACTTAAAGTGACACTGCTGACTCTTACACTGTTTTTAAATTGCCGTTCGGGATAAATAAAGTGTTTTGAATTGAATAAAATGTTTAATCATAGGTTGGGTTATGGGTCTAATGGGTTTATGGGTTTGTAAAGTGGACTCCCCTGTAGGTTCACCTGTAGCAGATCCTCTGATGGTGAGTGAATATTAATTACTGTCAAGTGCTGTTTGGTTGTTCAGTTGACTTTACCTGAAAATAGATTATTACCAAACCCTAACCCCTGACCTCTGACCCCTAACCCAAACCCACTCCAGTGGTGGAAGAGACATTCACACCTCCCACTGCTGTCACCTCTTTAAAAATACTTCTGTAAACCAGACACAAGCGTAGCATCAGAAAGTTTTTATCACATCAGTGGGTATAGTTTGAGTAACATTAGTGTTTTTAGAAATGATTATGTTGACCAGTTGATTTTCCTCAGAGTAAAAAAAAACCTCTATTTTATGTCTA
The DNA here is from genome assembly GCA_020466265.1 of Siphamia tubifer. Lineage (NCBI taxonomy): Eukaryota > Metazoa > Chordata > Actinopteri > Kurtiformes > Apogonidae > Siphamia > Siphamia tubifer. The sequence goes on from CM035796.1 coordinate 44,018,710, forward strand.
ACGTCAATTAAAGAAGTTTTTTTACATTTGTTTTTATTTGTCAGAAAAAAGTTGATATCTGCGCTGTGTGTTGGTCATCGGCTAACGCTGAAGGAAAAGGAAATCTGTATCGGGCCAAAAAATTAATATATAACAAACTGATTAATGAAACATTACACCTGATGACCAGCAATGTCCACATCCACTAGATCTGTTTCAGGTGGATGTGGACATGATGGACATGAGTGTTAAAGGATCATTATTTCTTCTGTGGTTAAAGGAGGACTATTATAGTCCGTTTTAAATATCATTATGTGAGTCTATAGCACCTATAGATTAGCTTAGCATGACTTCCAGCTCATAAAATCTCCAATATTATTATTATTATTATTATAACATTGTATGTATGTAGAAAAACACAGACCAGCATAATAGGTGTCCTTTAAGAATAATGTCACTGTGGAGTTAGTGTCATCATTGTGTGTTTTTGCTGAGGCCACGCTGTTGACAATGTCAACATGGACGGGTTCAGGCTGGTAATGCTGGCTCTCCTCACATTACTGTGATCAGCACAGTGGTCAAACCAGTATTACACAACCTTACACTGGTCACACAAAGCCAATGTTTATTCATGTAGAGCAGAACATGTTCTCCAAACTCCCCAAAAAGTTCTTACTGAACAAAGGTTTCCAGACCATGTGTTGAACTGAAGACATTCACAGACATTTACTCATGTATTCTGTTTATTCTCTGTAGATAATCAGACTTTTTGGAGGTGATTCAGATCATTTGGACCAAGATTATTCCACTGTACGCCTATTATGACTAATCATAGATATAAGAAATAATTTAGACCTATGAAAAGAAATCTGCACACCTTGATATTCAACAGGTGTGTTGTCGTGAGGGAAACTCTGGAAACAATAAAAAATCCTCTACAGGGCTCTGGTGCGCCTAACTGTTTTTCTTGGGTGCACCAGCACAAAAGTTAACTGCACCCAAAAGTTTCAACCACATTGCATTTAACACCACAGTTTTACATGTTCACTTTAATAAAAAAAAAAATCACCCATACAGACAATATTGATAGTGATAGCCATTAGCATATAGCGGTTAGCATAATTCAAGGGTATGATTTGATAACTAATTAGAATTTTTTTTGTTTTTCATTTTCTTTCTTTTGCCATACTAAAGCATACAGTTAGAGAAGTCATAAAAGAGTCCCATTATTACATTAGCATACCATTTGTACATACTCTGTTATACAATGATGCAATGTTTAATGTTTATCCCCACCCAAGTGTCTCAGTATTACACATTAAATAGATTGTTGTGCGTAACTTGAAGCATTGAATTGCATTATATTACACACATACCTTCATTCAAAGATAGAGAGAAGAAAATGTAGTACTTAAGTTTTTATAGTACTATTGACAAAACATTGACTTTACGGTTCTATCAACTTAATGCAAAACATTAAGTTATTGTTTAATTACCAATTTACACCACCTTGTGTACTGTTATTCCAAAATTATATACATATATACATACAAATATACACACACACACACATATATATATATACTTTTTTTCTCCATCCATGTTATTGTATAATTTGTGTCTAAGTGCATTAAAAAGAAGAATTTGCCAATGTTGTCAAAACTGACAACCAGTTCAGACTCCATCCAACTCATGCTGAACCTATTTTGGAAGTGTGTATGTCAATTTAAATTAGTGTCCTGGTTTGTGCATTTAGAAGGTACCAGTTCACAACAGTTCACAAGGGTACAGAATATAACTACTGTTATTAGAACGTACACGGTGATGTGCACACGTACAACCCAAACCACACCCATCTGCATGAACTGGCAGATGGTGAGTCCTGTTTCGTTGTTGATCACTGGAACTTGAAAAGTTGGGGACATTTTTTTTCCCCAAGGATTGGTCGCACTGGTGTGACCTCAAAATTTCTTTCGTTGTACTTTTGATAAAGTATATGGAAGAGGAAGTCTTTAACTGTGGTTAACGTAGTGTGATTGGTGTGTATGTATGTATGTTTATGTGTATTTATGTATCTGTGTGTGTGTGTGTACATATATATATATATATATATATATATATATATATATAATTATGTGTTTGTTTATATAATTATTTCTATATTTGGTATGTACATATAATGTTTTTATTATATGTATATAGGACTGAAGTGATCTGATTGTGGAGGTGACAATGTGTTGATAAATGGTTATGGATGCATGTGTTGATCGGGGGTGGATATGAGGTGTGTTGGGACAGAGGAGGTGGAATCTATTAGATTAGTGGTTTGTAATAGAGGGGTTTGAGTTTATAAGTTTGACTTCTTCTCACTCCTTTTCGAGTACAAAAATAAATACATCAAAATTAGGTTGCATGTGTGACCACATTAGGTGCACTCTAGAGCCCTGCCATGCACCGTCTTCACCACTTTTCAGACCAAGGATGTCCCGATGGAACTTTTTCTGTTCCAATACGATACCAATATTTTGGCCTTGAGCATTGACCGATATTGATCTGATATATTGTATAGTTTGGAATGTTAGAAAAAGTTCAATCATGTATTATTACTCAAATGGAGAACAATAACATCAGCAGGTCTAAGAAAAACTGACCCCACTTATTATGAAGTAATAGGTTACATCAATTTTAACCATCAATTTAATATCTACAGTGTTCTACAATTGGGGAAAAAACCCTGAAACATTACTGACCGATAGAAATCCAGTAAACACAATTTAAATCAATATAAAAATCTTTGTTTATATGGCACTTTTCACATGGTGCATGTAGCACAAAGTGCTTTACATCAGACCCCCCATTATCCCACAATTGTAGGAACAAGTTAAAAGATTTACCGAATTAAAAAAGAATAGAACAAATAAATTAATTAATACGTAACAATGGAAATACAAATAAAAGTAAAAATAGCAGGAAATAAAATAGAGTAAAATAATGTTAAGAGCTAAGTTAAAAAGGTAGGTTTTCAGTTTAACCTTGTGGAAATAAAAACTGAACGAGGCCTCACCATGTGTTTTAGTGTGAACTCTAGGGACAATTAAAAGCTTACTACCCGAGGACCTGGGTAAAATAAACAGGGCCACAACCGTGAAGACATTTAAAAACCAATAAAATCACTTTAAAATCAATCCAGAAGCTCACAGGAGCCAGTGCACAGACCTGAGCACCGGTGTCATATGCTCTCTCTCACTTTTAAACACACAATTCATGTTCACTTCAATAAAGGTGTGAGGCGTTCCAGAATAGATCCCATTACATTTTGGTAAATGTAGGTCAAAGGTCACAATCACCAAAAATGTGTTTTCACAATGAAAAGAGATAGGGTAAAGCAGTTCAAATGTGTGTGGGGGGCGGGGCTTGTTGTGCCAGTCATCACTTGTTTCTATTTATTTAGGTCCTTGTTAAGTAATGATGTCAGCTGTTGTGTTCCACTTCAGTTGTGTTGTTCTGTTGATGACTGATCATAAGTTCTTAACCACACAGTGTTAACTGAGTAACTACACGTGAAGTAACTATTACTGATGGAACAGGTGGAGAAAGTCTTTGTTGTGGTGACACATTATCTCATCTAATCAGTCTTTCAATGTGTGTGTGTGTGTGTGTGTGTGTGTGTGTGTGTGTAGGTTCTGTGCTGAAGGTGTGGTGCGGCTCTCAGTCTGCATTATGTTTGGTCACAGGAGATCAAACATTATTCACCACATCCTTGACACACCTTGACAATGGCACACATGCAGGTAGGACTGAGCATACAGTACACTGCACTATACACAGTCAAACACACTGTTGGTAAAACACTCAATTAAGACAGTTTGTCTATACGTCAATACTCTTTATTGATGCTTAAACTGTCCTGTTGTTGGTGATCTTTGCTTTATTACTGTAAATGCTCTTTTTTTTTAGATTCAACTGTATTGTCATTAAACATGTACAAATACAGAGCAATGAAATGCAGTTAGCATCCAACCAGAAGTGCAGTGCAGTATGGGAATGCATAATACACACACATATGTGTTTCTAGCTTTAGCCTCAAATATGTTCTATGGGTCAAAATGATTGAATTTGACGTTTCTGCATAAAATCCAAGTAAAATGTCTCCTGAACACTTCTAATAATGAGTTTTTGTTAAAATCCTACCGTAAGTGCTTCAAATTATGCCTTTTAGGAAGAACAACAACTAACTCTGACAGTAATTAAGTCTAAAACAAAAAATCGACTCAAAACACGACTTTCCTTGGCGCTGGCGTTGGGTATTTCCCCGTCATGTTTGGTACCGTTGGAATGATGGGGATTCCCTCTAGACAACCCTTCAATAGAAATCTATGTAATTATATATTTGAACCAATGGGAGGCCTCAGAACAAAGCCTTCTCCAATAAACTAAAGCCCTTGTTGCTATGGCGATGTTGAAAAAAATTATCAGATTTGTACAATCTAAACATCGTTGGAAATGATTTTTAATAAGCTTTCAGATACATATAAAATCTTAATTTTTGAAAAAAAATGTAACCAAGTGACTGGTTTTGTGCTGGAGGGTCACATGTATGCATATATATGTACACACCAGTGATGTGTGGGCTGACCCACAATGAGCGGGCACCCACGGTTGTGGGTCATTGAAAAATATTTGTAATGATATTAGGCTTGCAATTGGTCGAGTCATTTGTTGTTTGAGATAAACATTTGAATAACCTGGTAAGTGATTGTAAATTTAACATTAGGTCCAATTTTCTATCATTAATAAATACTGTTCACATTATTGACAAATTTTCCGTGAAGGTGATGTAGCTACATCGTGGTCCGTATCCTACGGTATGGAGAGTGGAAGCTCTGGAAACATCCAAACAAAAACAGTCAGGTTTAGGACACACTGGCTGAGATTTTTAAAGATGATGAGCGGCTCCCAGTGTTTTCATTTCCATGGAAACCAGGTTCAAATATGTGTCTTTGGGTGTTACAGGTTGTCGACCCCTGGTTTAGATGCTGCGTTAGCGTTGATAACTTTTAAATGATGAAGCAGAACAAACATATTTATAAACATATTAACTTACAAACAATGACATGGAATGTTTTGCCACAAATTCACATAAATGCTCTAGTTGAAAATACCATCCTGCCAAACTAACCAATCAGAAGCAGTGTTCTGCACCAGGACAGGTCACATGATCTGGAGTCAGAACATTAGAACCCAAATGAAGACACAGATGGTTCTGGTAGTTCTTCAGCTGGAAAAACTGTCTAAACTCAATGTAGCCTATGTACAGACTCGGTGTAGCCTATGTACAGACTCGGTGTAGCCCATCTACAGACTCGGTGTAGCCCATGCACAGACTCGGTGTAGTCTATGTACAGACTCGGTGTAGTCTATGTACAGACTCGGTGTAGCCCATCTACAGACTCGGTGTAGCCTATGTACAGACTCGGTGTAGCCCATCTACAGACTCGGTGTAGCCTATGTACAGACTCGGTGTAGCCTATGTACAGACTCGGTGTAGCCTATATATTACATATTTCTTATTAATAAACAGAACTTCATGTGAAATCAGTTCTTTCCTTTAGTTTTGGTTCTCACAGTAGTTATGTCATTTGTTTGAATGATATGATGGAAGTTTCTTTGACGTTTGCAAAAATATTACGGACTTCTGAAACTTGATTTGAACAAAGTCGTGAATGAAATCCAAATCTGTTGGAAAAATCACAGTTACTTTTTTTTCTTAAAATCCTTCAGCTCTACTTTGAGCTTTACAATTAAAATAAGTGATTCCTAAATATTTTTTTATAATCAAGGTCCTGGAATTACTGGAGGAATCATCTCACCACTACTAGAATGTGTTAAATATGAATTAACTGATATATTTATATTATACAGCTTCATCAAACAGACAGAGAGAAGTGAACACTAGTGTTCTGGGAAAAAAGAAGTTAGCAGCTGAACTATTGTATAAAACACAGTAACCTAATATGTGAATACCTGTTCATTAACAAGAGCAGTTTGTGCTCAAACTTTGTTAATGTGTGTAGTGCAGAGGAACAACGGTATAATATGTTTGTCTGTTCTGAACTAAAGGTATTCAGTACTATTATTACCACTACAGATTTATTCCTGGTTCTTATTTTCCATTAAAAAATACATTACATCAATGTACAGTAGCTGCAAAAATTTGAGCATCAACATTGAAATGTACATGTTCACATGTCCTGCAATTATTTTAATTGTATTTTTTATGTTCATTTATTTTTTATTTATTCATTAATTTTTTTATTCATGTATTTTTATTTGCCTTTTTGTTTACTTCATTAATTAATTAAATTTTTTTATTTATTCATTTTATTCCATTATTTCAGCTCAAACGTATGTTCACTAATCTGTTTGACCATTTGGGTCGACACCACACAGCTGTTATTTACTCCTGAGGATTTTTTTCATATTATATCACAGGGTTAAATAATGCAACGTCATTTTTTTTCTAATTTCGTCCATCTGTAGTTTTGACTGACCATGAACAAAACCCATTCACAAAAGAACATGTGTCTGTCATGATTAATTATTCATAAGTACCCTGACGTTTGAAGTGATCTTGACTTTTTCTTTAAACTGGTGTCCATCAGTTTAGGATGTTGAAAATGGACTGAACTGGAACACATTCAACAACTATATGAATTGTGCCGCAGCAGGTTTTGGGCTCTTAAAAATCTGTTCAAATGTTTTCTGGCACTTGGTTTAATTCCAAACAATAATTAAACAGTCAAAAGTTTGTAAAGATATAATGGGGGAAAAAAGGAAAATCACAACAAAAGTGTAAACTATAGTAAAAACAAACAAATTCCAAAGTGTTTATTTTTAGTTTCACTCACTGCTTTGTTTTGTTCCATTGTTTGTTCAGAATTATGAATATTTATAATAACTCATACATATAGAACACTCACCAATGATGAGTCAGAAGTTAAAGAGTTTAAAAAAATGTAATTAATGTAATTACTTGACTAATCAATGGGGAAAAATTGTCAGAATACTGGATTACAAAAATATTTGATAGTTGCAGCCATAGATGCACCCTCTGTTAGATGAAAGGTGTGGAAATGTAAAATTCTTTCCATGATCAGCAGTGATTGGCTGTTAGCAGATCAAGTTTTTTTTTGGTGATCGGGTCAAAAAAATGCTGATCGGTTCATCAATAATAATCACTTTCTGTTTCTGTGAATAGTTTTTATCCCTGGAATTATTTAATTATTTTCTCCACACATGGTTACTCCAGTCATGGAAGTCTATTTTTTTTAGAACGTAACCATTAAATTCCTTGTGTCCAGTGTTTTAGATGTGGTTCTGTATGTTTGTGAGCAGAGGCAGGACAGTGAACACACTGGAAATAATGATAAAACATGTGGTTAGCATTTGCCTGTTTCTGCACTGTGTTCATTATGCAGCTTTAACAATCAAATAATTCTGCTCTTTGTTGTTAACAATAGAGAAGGAAGTTGTGAGAGTAGAAGGTGGAGATAACATCAGAACATTATGTAAATGAATATATGGACTTCTGTCATCTTCACTCTGTGCTCTTTTGGTTTTTACCGTCGGCTCTCACCACAGGAACAGTCACTACACCCCTGTAAACTGTTATGGACCTGTGGGTTTATGAAGTATGGGGGACTAAAGGGGCCAAAATAAATAAATAAATAAATAAATAAAATAATTACCTCAGCAAAGGAGGTTATGTTTTACCTCGTGTTTGTTTGTTTGTTTGTTTGTTTCTTTATCCGCAAGATAACTCAAAATGTTCTGGACAGATTTTGATGAAATGCATTACCAAACAACTGGACTCCAAGAAGACCGGACTCCACCGCGATAGGGGCCGTTACCGCTGAGCTCAGCCTTAGTCAGAAGGACTCGCACCCCTGAGCGACACCGGACAAGTGGTCTTCCATATGTTACATTTCAACTCACATCTAAAACCTGCGGGAACAGATGTGGGACTGAAGGAGCAGACAGACTCTAAACTACGCCTGGCCTGTCGGAGGCTGCGACGTCTTGAGATTTTCCCTCCATTTCTCCAGGACAACAGTGTGCCCAGGTCACACCCAAAATGGCCGACAGTGTCTGACCTCTGACCCCTGATGTCTCTGCTGGTTTATGACTTGGATCAGCTTTATTTTCAAAAGCAGACTTGTGAATATAATAATTCTTTAATAATAGTAATGCTGTTATTCAGAGTGTATCCATGTTTGTCAGATGTACGATGCTCATGATGCTAAATGTATGTTTACAAAAACAACCTGGTTTGTGTAACGGACCCTAAATGTGTCGCAGATCCACTACAGAGACGACTATAATTCAAATGTAGAAAGTTCTTTAGATTTCCTTGGGTCTGATAAACGTCACACAACAACATGACAACATTTATAAATTTCACCCAACATTGGTTGGAAGAGATTATTGTAATCTGTGTGTGTGTGTGTGTGTGTGTGTGTGCAGACGTATCATGCTATAACTCAATGAATACTGTAGATATCACCATGAAATTACATGGTCATATACATATAGCTAATGCACATCAGATACAATGATGCATTTGCAGAAAGGTCAAAGGTCACCATTAACTAAAAGGTCAAAATCACATTATCATTTATAACTCAAGAACAGAGGGTCACAGAACTTTCATTTTGGTACCAAATGATGTGGAATGAATATTTCTACAATTCTCATAGTTGGTGTTATCACCTACAACCAATAGTTTTTGAGATCTCTGAAGGTCAAAGGTGACATGTCACAAAATTAACTTGTGTAACACTGTCAAATATAAACTGTGATGGAAATGTTCCTTAACTGGGTCATTAAATGTCACTGATCACCATGAACTATAAACATGAAGCTTATGATTATGAAATATTCTGAAGTATTTCAATCATAGGTGGCATCTTCAGATGGAGGATCAACGATGGTTTGACCAACAACAACATCAAAAGCAAAAAACCATGGATTTAGTAACTCTGAAACAGTGAACGATGATAGAAACTAAATATGAAAAGGAACAATGAGAAGAAGTACAGAAAAATAATTATGGTTCATGTCAAATATACTCAGGGGGAACAATGATTTGAACTGAAGACACAACATTATATTAGACTCAGTTAATTTAGGAACATTCCAGTAAGACTATTTTTAAACAGGAGGTGACATTATCCATTCTCTGAACACTTGGTTCTGTTTGTAGATGTCCAGACCAACGGTTCCTACAACCTGTGGCTGGGTCTGACTCTGGCCCTGATGTCCGCCTTCCTGATTGGTGGGAGTGTTATTCTGAAGAAGAAAGCTCTCCTGCGATTGGTCAACAGTGGAGACACCAGGGCAGGTGGGTGGAGCTTCGATTTTTTCCACTTCTTTTGTTTCCACATGGAACATTTTTGGAAACGTAGACCAGATCTATAGGACAGGCTGGGAACTGTTTTACATGATCATAAAAATTCATTAACTGCGACAAATCCAATAATTGTAATTTTTTTACACCAGGGGTCTCAAACTCATTTTATTTCCAGGGCCACATTCAGCCTGATGTGAGTTCCTGTAAAATAATAGAATATTATGTAAATGACAACTACAAACTTTTGTCTTTTTATTTAGTGCAAAACACTCCCATTAAATTATGAAAATATTTTCTTTTACCAACTATACAAACACAAAACAAAATAACCAGAAAAAAAACTCACATTTCCAAGGAAAATTAAATGCAATTTTCAACATGATCATTTCTTTTACACGAAGAATAAAAAAAACAGTTAAAATTGTAGTGAGTTTTCTTTAGACATGATGTTCAAACTTGTTGAGGTTTTTCACATTTTATTCTTACATTATAGTTTATAAATGTTTCCATATTTTCATGTTATTTTTTAAAACAAAAATAAAATTTTAAAAAATTTAAGTTTTCATTATCGACATGATGTCAAATGTTTTTTCACATCAAACCCAGAAGAAAATAAGGATTTATTATTTTTTGTAGGTTTTTCTGTTATTTGATTGTATATAATATTGGTCTGTATGTGGAACCTGAACTAAAATCACTTCCACAGCCGTGACTGTGGAATTATTGCCCTTTGAAAATTCATCCCAGAGGCCGCATTGGAATCTTTGACTGGCCACATTTGGCCCCTGTTCCAGAACCTTTTTTAGGGCATTTTTATTGCATTTTTCTCTATTTGTAGTACATTTTAGTGTCTTTTTAATGTGTTTTACTTGTTTTTTTGCATTTTTTTAAATTGCATTTTAGTGTATTTTTTACTGCATTATACTCTTAGTACATTTTAGTGTATTTTTATATATTTAATATTGTTGCATTTTAGATATTTGTCTTTATATGCATGTTTGCACTGAACAGTGATGTGCTCTTATCTCACTGTACGTGTATAATGCAAATTGTAAACATGCATAGTGATGATAAAGATAGATAATTCTATTCTAAAAAAAGGGATTGATTTCATTTAAAGGCAAGGCTGATTTAAATGAACTGACAGTTTTTCTCAGACCTCAGGTATCCAGGTATTTTGTTCCACAGTTGAGGAGCACAATAACTGAAGGATGCCTCACTTTGTTTAGTTCTTATTTTTGGAACACACAGTAAACCTGTTCCCGATGACCTATGACCTCAGGGCTCTGGATGCTTCATAGGGAACCAGTAGGTCTACGATGTATTTGGGTCCAATGCCATTTAGTGCTTTATAGACCAGGAGTAAGATTTTAAATTCTATCCTGCTAAAAAGAAGTATCTGAAAAAATAAGCAGCAGCAGCAACACATCAGACTGGACTGATGTCAGTCCTCAGAGTAAATTGGTCAAACTGTGGACTTTTGGTTGATGCCTGCTTTAAATAAATCTAAACTTATATGGGGAAAAAAACAAATGTAATAATAAAAATGGATTTGTACAGAAGAACAGAAAGGAACAAATGCTTATTTGATCTCATATAATGATTATTAATACTTCTGCTTTTTATTAAACTATAAATATAGGAAGGCAACAGTCCAAGGCCTTGGAAATAAATGTCTGTTATGGGTTGGAATTGTCTCTCTTATCTCACTATATATATATATATATATATATATATATATATATATATATATATATATATATATAAATAAAGCGAAAGTAGTTTCCTGGGGTCAACAAAATAAAACGTGTTTCTTCTCAAAACAGTATGTTTTTGAATGAGTCATTTATTTGCATAACAAAACTGTCATGAAACCACCTCGTAATAGCTTGCAGCTAATTTCTCACTAACGATCAGTGCACGTTGTCACTGCTAACAGCTGTGCACCTTTACAAACTACTTTCATCAGTAGTTCGGCAGTGTTTGCAGCTGCTACATGTAAGACACATTTTATTACACTGTGGGGGGGTAAGTCAGTGTGGGTGCACCAGAGTAAAGACACTGATGACAAACACATTCATCTGAAAAATACTGAACTGTCCCTTTAAGTTGCTATTTTTTATCAATTACTAGAAATCCCAGGAAACCCCATTTGAGTTCCAGGTGACACTGGTACAGTATATTGTCTGAGCTGATGTTTTTTTTAGCCTCTTATGTCACAAATGTTCAAACATTTAGTTGCTCAATCAGGTGAAACTAGTTTTGTAGATGTTATTAACTCAGCAGTTCAGTTTGCTGCTTCACTGTCCATAGTTTTATAGTTTAAAATTAAGTTTTAACACAACAAACCTCAGCTTTCTATATTATTGTTATTATTATTATTATTATTACAAGGTTTCCCCCAGACATCTTGCTTAGTCTGGTGGTAGGGGGCTGCTGGTGAAGACCACTGGTGACCCACCATGTTTTTGTAAAAATAAAATTATAAAAAAGTTAAAAGATGTCATGAAATATGCAATGATATCCATCATGTGTTATTGTACAACAAATATTAACAATATTTACACCAACTGCTAACAAAAATGTACTCTCTGAAATACACTTTATTTTCCTTTAATAATGAATTGATGAATAAATGTCAATGACACAATCCATAAAGATTTGTTATATTGAGACTTGTCTATGATTTATTTAATAGAAAACTCATAAAGTCTACATTTAGACTATTATACAGATATATAAATCTATACCCAGATCTGGGCTGGACTCTAACGTTACATTATTAACACAGTATGGTTAGTATCACTAGTTATAACTAACCCGTATACCATATTTTCTGGACTATAAGTCACACCTGTATATAAGCTGCATTCGCTGTATTATTAAAAATATAATTAAAAGAAGAATATACAAGCCACACTAGCTTATAAGCCGCAGATATCTATGTTAAAACATCATGTATTTATTGCAGGTACAGAAGGATTTAACTATAAATATACTTACATGTTTGTACCTGGACACATTATTTCCTAACAGTGACTTTTAACACAACATCAACTTTACTGATTAAAACAGAACAGAACAAAGAGAAAAATAACCAGTATTTACTTTATTTATCTTCATTTCCCCCGTATTTTAAATCACTTTAATTATCTTCACTCCAACCCATGAAGTCGTCTTCTTCTGTGTCACAGTTGAACCTCAGAAGCTTCATCACATCTGTCTGATGATGATGATGATGATGATGATGAAGGGCTGAGGGTTTGAAAAATAATTAACAACTGATCATTTGTTGTCAGTACTAAAGAAAAAGTAGCGTATTCTTCTTTGTATTGATTGTTCTTAGTAGTTTTGATTATAATTCCAGTTAGAGCGCCCCTAGTGGTGGAAGGAAAAACCACAGAAAAGCTGCACCTTTGTATAAACTTCATGGTTCAAAACATACGAAAAAAGTAGAGGCTTATAGTCCAGAAAATATGGTAAGTTTGTTGAAAATAATAATTATGCTTAACCTGGTGGGTGGGGGGTTTATTCACTCAGAACATTCAAAAGACGTTGAGGGGTACTAGGAGTGGGTGCTATGGCCAAAAATATCCCGCTATAATTTGAGCCACTGGAGGTATACAGTATATATCACAGTATAGTACTTTTGTAGGATACTATACATAAATAATAAAGTATAAATGACAACAGAACAGTCTATTAGTGGTCATATAGCTCCAAGTCCAGTCTTTCATATTAGTGCAGACTTTCTTCATATTCATAGCACAACACATGTCAATGGTAGTAATCACTATAGAAACATGTAGCATGCTAACATTAGCGAAATCGCTAACGAAATTGTTTGTAACTGTGAACAGTCATTTTAGTTGCTAACACCAGCCAGATACCATGATCTTTTTAAATGTGCTATATAAATAAAGTTGATTGATTGATTGATTGATCACTGGAAATGCGTTCAAAGCACAAATATACTTTGTCATAATTTTTGGAATATCACTATTGTTTTGTGAAAAACTGTAATGGAAACACAGATACTACTGTCTCTCTCTCTCTCTCTCTCTCTCTCTCTCTCTCTCTCTCTCTCTCTCTCTCTCTCTCTCTCTCTCTCTCTCTCTCTCTCTCTCTCTCTCTCTTTAAAGTAAATTAAGAAAAAGACAAATCAAAGAAATACCCCCAAAAATACAGAATTACATTTAAAAAAAGAAAAAAAAAAAGACATTTTTAGTTATACTGACGAAGATGAAAACTAAGGGAATTTCAACCATATTTTTTATACAATGCAGTTTCAGTTAGTTATTGATTTTCATTTTAATTACAGTTTTGATTTATTTTGATTAATAAAACGTTATTTTCTTTTCAATTCTAGTTTTCATCATTTCAGTTCTTTTCGTTAATGATACTAAACTTATGATCTGATGGTGGGTTTTTTTCTGTGCAGGTGATGGTGGTCATGGTTACCTGAAGGACTGGCTGTGGTGGGGAGGACTTCTGACCAGTAAGACTTTTCTACCTGAACACACTTAACAAAAATAAAACACACTGAGGATGAGATGGATGTTAGTTTGAGCACAAAGTCAACGAGCAGAGGAGTCGTCACATGGGAGTATTTCAAACTGTGTCAGAGGTGGTAAAGAGTATAAAGTACACATATTTATATGAATGTAAAGAGTATAAAGTACAGATATTTATATAAATGTAAAGAGTATAAAGTACATATATTTCTATAAATGTAAAGAGTATAAAGTACATATATTTCTATAAATGTAAAGAGTATAAAGTACAGATATTTCTATAAATGTAAAGAGTATAAAGTACATATATTTCTATAAATGTAAAGAGTATAAAGTACATATATTTCTATAAATGTAAAGAGTATAAAGTACAGATATTTATGCAAAAATTTAGGGAATAAAAGTAAAAAGTTGCCCAAAAAAATAAATACTCAAGCAAAGTATTCAAAGTAAAAAAGAAAAAAAATCGACTTAAGTACAGTAATTAAGTACTTGTACTTCATTACTTCCACCTCTGAACTGTGTACATAAACTTTAGCCTGTGTTAATATTCACACTAATTCATGAGCAAACATGATGTTATAGTTCATTTAGGATGTGGTCTCTTTCAATAATTTTTTTTTCTAATAGCTTTTGGAAGAACATTATTAAAACGTGCAGAACAACACGTATGTTCTTCTTTAGCTTCACAAACAAAACTCCAAATGTCATTTTAGTTGGAGTCATGGTTTTTCATTAATTGAGGAGACAGTGTGTTATGGGACTGACGTCATCCTTGTGTCTGTGTGTCTGCAGTGGGAGCAGGGGAGGTGTGTAACTTCGCTGCCTACATGTTTGCTCCGGCCACACTGGTCACTCCACTGGGCGCTCTGAGCGTCCTCATCAGGTACCTGCAAGTCACACACAAATATGAAACTGATCACAATACAGTCTAGTGCCCTGAATAGGAGTGGCTAAACACTAGATAAATATTAGACAGCCTTTAATGTCGTCATATAACAAATATACTAATGATATTTGAGCGTCTCCTTTCAGTCAGTACAACAGAAAAACAATAACTACTAAAATTAACTAGGCCTATGTAGTCCCCTATGACTGCTGAAGGTTTATCCCTGAAATGTGATGCTTCCAGTCACCCATCATTTCCACCACTCCATTCACCCATTCACCCATTCACCCAATCATAAACTTATATATTAAATACAAAATATTAAAGAATGACTTCATGTGTCTGCCTTTTCCAGACACTGGTATGTCTTTTCCATATCAGCCACTTCCTCCATTTGCTGATGTTACACGCCATGCACGGGTTTGTCCTTCCATGATAGCCCCTCTGGTTCCTCAAATTTACTGGGCTTTTGTTGCCTGAGGCATTCAATATATATATATATATATATATATATATATATATATATATATATATATATATATATATATATATATATATATATATACACATATTGTATCCTCTTGAGTCCCAGGAAAGTACAACTTTGGACTTTGTTACATACAGTATTTGCCTTTTTCCGGAAACAATACAATGGCAGGTTTTTCAGAAGCGTTTTTTATTTTTTTGAATGTACTTTGCAGTGGACAACCTACATAGGAAGGTAACAGTCCAGGTGTGTTTTTGTAACGGCCTGTTTTCCATGTGTGTCATTAACAGTGTGTTCCTTGTGTTTCAGTGCTGTTCTGTCCACTTACATGCTCGGGGAAGTATTGAACATCGTAGGAAAACTGGGCTGTATGCTGTGTGTGCTCGGAAGTGTCCTTTTGGTCATCCACGCCCCACAGGAACAGGAAGTGACATCACTGCAAGACATGACCAGCAAGCTGCTGGAGCCTGGTGAGATTATTCACCAGATTCTTTTTTTTCTTTTTCTGGTTGACAAATGTTCTTCACTTTCTCTTAACCCTTGTGCGGTCCTTCGGGTCAAAGAGACCCGGTGGTTCACAAATGCACCTTTTTATACGTACTGTAGGATGCCATTGCTTACTACTGAAAACAGTAATATATCCTTGGGGGGTGGGGTGATGAGTCTATGGAACTGAACTTTGGAATCTGGGTTTTTAAGACCCGATTGTAGGACACAGCCAGTGTGCCTTTTGCGAAGGACCGCACAAGGGTTAATTTTTGAATTCTGGCTACATTTATTGAAAAGATTGAAAGTTAAGACTTTAAACAAATGACTGCGTAGGCAAAGTATCAGTGAGCAGGAGAGTCAGTGTTGTGTGACGAGGGTCCGTGTACGTGGTGGTGGACATTCGATTTTCTGTTTTCAAATCAGGAAGTAGAAAACAGATAATGGGGCGTCCCAGAGTCAGAGAATGGGAAACGATGAAGGAACCCATTTCTGAATTCGATTTGAAAATGAGAAATGGGTCCTTGTCTGCAGTTCAGGTGCTCATGAATGAAAACAGGGGCAGTTTTTAATTTGTGTATCATTTCTTTTTCAAAATAAAACCAAAAATTTTTAATTTAAAATTAATTTTTGTTTCGGATCTGAGTTGTCCAATTTGACTTCTCCACTGACAGTTGGAGCCACAATGGGCACATGAATGGTCATCATGTTGAGCTGTAATCTTATCAATACAAATTGAGTCCAACATATGGAACGAGAAAAGCACCCTGAGAACGCAAACCTCCACCAAGGTAGCCCCCCCCGCCTCGAATGAAGAGAAGTCCACCATAGAGGTGTTCAGGTTTTTGTGTTCGTTGATTGGAAGCTCCGAAGAAGAATTGAGGTTCAGTCAAATATGAATTTTGGAGTCTCAAGTTCACAATTTATTCAGGTCACATTCAACTCCCCAACTCCCTTGACAATATGTTCTAGGTGTTTCCACTCTGAACACGTGGGTTGAACTTCGCAAAGTCATTGAATCCAGTCTCCTGATTGGTTTGCCGACCTCAGCTCCGCCCAGTTTAGCTCCTGTATGGGAAACTTAAATGTTTGTGTCGACTGTGTTTGTGTTATTTCCCAACATTAGACTCCACTTGGGGACAAAACATGGTTAACAATGTATTGTCTTCCCAGGACAGACAGACCTTGAACATGCTGGGAAAGTGCTGCTCTGTACAATAACATATGGTGAACACATAGTTTTAACCATATGAAATAATATATGAATGAACTAAAACTATCAGAGGTTGTTTGTTTTTTAGCAAGATCAAACATGTTCAGAGTATGTTGGGAGTGTCACAAAGAACAAATGATTACATTTTGGTGGTGACCCGCTACAGATCCTGGATTCTGGATCACTTTGAAATTTGACATTGCAGTAAATGGAGAATAAATGTCCAGTTTTCCAGTTGAGCGGTGGCGCTGTGGCTGTGTTTCAGGTTTCCTGGTGTACGTGTCGGTGGTGTTGGTCCTGTGTGCCGTACTGGTCTTCTACTTCTGCCCACGGGTCGGTCAGTCCAACATCCTGGTCTACATCAGCATCTGTTCGCTGCTCGGAGCCTTCACAGTCTCTTCTGTCAAGGGTCTCGCCATCGTCATCAACACCAGTGAGAGACGCACAGACAGGAAGCACGTGTTATGTCCCGCCCTCTGAATGAGTCCTGTTCAAACCTGAACCTCACTGTTTCTTTTTCTTCTTCCTCTTTTCAGTGGTTTATGACACTTCAGTCCTCGCGAACCCCCTCACCTGGATCCTGCTGGTCACGCTCATCGTTTCCATAGTAACACAGGTGAGCTGGGATCACCCTCTCTTCATACTATGTTTCTTCAACTCATACATTCACAGATCATTTATTACCCCACTGCCCCAAAGGGGGGCAATGACGTGGTGTTTTTAGTACCTTTTTAAATAGTTTTATTTTGTCAGTTTGTTCGTTGTGTGTTGGTTTGTTTGTTTGTCAGCGATTTTATGCAAAAATGACCAATTTTTTATGATAGGTGTGAGGTGGTCCAGAATAGATCCCAGAAAATGTTTATGAATCTAGGGCAGGGGTCACTAACCTTTAACACCAAAAGAACCATTTGAACCTGGTTTCCATGGATGAGAAAATACTGGGATTCCTAAATACTTTTTGACGTCTAAAATAAAAATGAGAAGGGGAAAAAAAATTACTTATTAAAAAGAAAGGTAGAAAAAATATTTAAAACAACAACTTTTTCCCTGTCATGCTTGGGGGTTCACCTCAGTCAGACACCTATTAGTGCTTTGAGCTTTTTGAAGATGTTCTATCTGATCTAAAATGAACAGAACACGGTAGATGTGACCTTTTCTTACTTTTACGCTGGTCCAGTGTAAAGCAGACACTCCGACCTCGTTAACCTTTGACCCTGTAGGACTTTGTCATATATGTTTTTTTTGTTCTTTGTCTTCTTTTTCCCATGGGAGTAATCATGATGTTGACATTTGATGACTTCCTCATGAGATATAGCAACTTTTTTTGTCAACAACCTAGATATGAAAAGGAACAATGAGAAGTACAGAAAAATAATTATGGTTCATGTCAAATATAGTCAGGGACAATTGTCTTATTTTACAACTGAAGACACAACATATTAGACTCAACTTATGAACATTCCAGCAAGACTATTTTTCACAAACAGTTTTATGCATACTCTGAAAACTTGTTCTGTTAGTTTTTTCTTCCTTTATTTCCAGGTAAACTACCTGAACAAGTCTTTGGACACCTTTAACACCCTGATGGTTTACCCCATCTACTACGTCCTCTTCACCTCTGTGGTCCTGTCCACCTCCATCATCCTGTTCCAGGAGTGGAGCAGCATGTCTCCTGTGGACATCGTCACCACACTGGGAGCTTTCCTGGTCATCGTGGTGGGCGTGGCCATGCTGCACCTGTTCAGAGAGTTACAGGTCAGTGACGCTTCAGTGAAAAGCACAACATGTACGAACAGCAACCATACAAGGTTTATCACTTTAAATACTCCAATCATTAGTCGACCACTAATGTGATAGATTAATGCTCGACACTGAACATAGAATAGAATAGAATAGAATAGAATGTCTTTGTCATTGCTCAAGTATAACCACATTGGAATACATACTGTAAAACGTACTATATATACTGGATTTTCTGGACTGTAAGACTTTAATTTTCTCCAAAAACCACAGTGCGTTTTATCTATGAATTAATTCTGGTAGTTAGTGACTGGGAATTTTGACTTTTCATCTTAGAATCTTGGCTTTTTATCTCAGAATTTTGACATTTTATTTTTATATTTTGAATTTTTTTATCATAATTTTGACTTTTTTATCTCATAATTCTGACATTTTATCTAATAATTTTGACCTTTTGTCTCATAATTTTGGCTTCTTATCTCATAATTTTTCATTTTTATTTCATGATTTTGGCTTTTTATCTCATAATCTTTACTTTTTTATCTCATGATTTTGACTTTTTATTTCAGAATTTGGATTTTTTTTATCATAATTTTGACCTTTTGTCTCATAATTTTGGCTTCTTATCTCATCATTTTTAATTTTTATCTCATAATTTTGGCTTTGCTTAAACATTTCAGCCTTCAATCAATCAATCAACTTTATTTATAATAGTACATTTTTAAAGATCCACAGGGGAAACCAAAGGGCTGTACACAAAAAAAGAAAAACTAAATAAAAAACAAACAAAACAAAAAAAAACCCACAATAACAAAAGAACCTGGTTTATGTCAGCTTGGTGACTGCTGATGCCAAACGTGAGGTTACGAGTTAAAAGCCAGTTTTTACATGTGATTTAAAAACTGGGAGAGAAGAGGCCTGTCTTACACCCAGTGGAAAGTCCAGAGTTTAGGAGCAACAGTTGTGAACGTTCTGTCACCTCTGAGCTTCTGCCTCGTTTAGGGACAGAAGCAACTGGTCAGCTGATCTGAGGGATGGGGTGGGGCTGAATATGGTTGAGCAAGGTTATTTAAACATTTACAAACAAACAATAAAAGCTTGAAGGAGTCGTTCCATGGTTATTTAATTCATATTATTGTGTTCTCCATTGTGTGTTGGTTCTATTTAAAAAACAAGAACAAAAAACGTCCAGATTGTTTTGTTTCCAGCTGTTTTTTACACTGTTAGATTTGATTTGTATTTATACTTATGTATTTGTCGTCTTTTACAGTTTGAAATAAAGGAAATGTAAGAATTAAAGCTCATTTATGTCACATGATGCAGATGACGATGAAGGAACTGACCAATCACTTGTCTCAACCACTGGAGAGGGAGGAGCTTGAACAGGAAGTGTCGGCGAAGGAGCGGACAGGAGGAGGAAGGAAAAGTAAAAAAGAGGATAAATACGGTCTGATGGACAACGTGGTGATTGACAGTCTTCCTCCGATGAGGGAGGACGGACCTCGAGTCTTCATCATCAGCTGAGACACAGAAGAGTGGACAGACTGGACATGAGAGCGGTGGACACTGGAGTCCTCACACTGTCAGTGTGTCTTACCTTCAACTGTAAACTGACTTTTTTTTTTCTTTTTTTCCCCTTTATTTTCCCCTTTTTTCTTTTTTCATTTTTTCTGTCACTGTTTTCTTTATTTCTTCTTTTTCCTTTTTTAGTTTTTGTAAAATTTTCTCCTTTTTTCTTCTTTCATTTTGTCTTTCCTTTTTTTCTTCCCTTTTTTCTCTTTTTTCCCCTTTTTTCTTCTTTTTTTCCTTCCCCTCTTTTTTTCCCTTTTCCCTTTTTTCTTGTTTTTTTTCTCTTTTTTTCTTACCCCCCCGTTTTCCTTTGTTTTTTTCTTTTTCTTTCCTACACATTCACTTCAAACTTATACTTGAATCTTCAGCTCGTCCACAACATTCTCAACATGTTGAACCCATTGACATTTTGAACAATCAAAAATACCCTCGCATACTTTATATTTCTGACCGTAAGGCAGCATTTGTTTGTTTGTTTGTTTGTTTGTTTGTTTGTTTTTCCACTGCAGTGGTCCATTTTTACATTTGATTTCATTATAACTTGCTATTTATGGAGCGATTTTGGACAAAATGAAGCATATTTACAGCACAGTAATGTGTGCATATTTGGGATATGCATGAGTATTTAGTAGTTGAGCATAAAGTAAATATTGTCAAACTCTAAAATGAGTCCATTTGAACTGATAATGTGTTTGATATTTGTCAGAATAAGAATCAAAAAGTGACGACATCAAAACTTACATTTATGAAATTAAAAGTTACAAGTACAGTCTTCAGTATAAATACGAATTTCTCAAATGGAAGAAAGTGGTAAAAAAAAGACCTCATTTTATTGAAGATTTTTGGTCATTTTTGTTAATTTTATTATTTTTTTCATTTTATTGAATATTTTGTAAAATAGTAAAATTACATTTACGAAATTAAAAGTTAAAAGTACACCGTCTTCAGCACAAATATGAATTTCTCAGATGGATAAAGTGGTAAAAAATACGTCCTTCTGTCTGTTCTGTGTTCCATGGATAATGTCTGTGACATGAGGACATATTTTCTACCACTTTCTTCCATCTTAATTTGGTAACTTTTCTATTTGTATTCTGACAAATATCAAACACACAACACAGTTTGACAACATTTATTTTATGCTCAACTACAACCACAGATAAAGTCACTATTGTGAGATTTTAAAAAGTCTGAAATATGAGATAAACATGCCAATTATGAGATAAAAAGTCAACATTGTCTGGTAAAAAGTCACAAATAACAGATAAAAAGTCAACATTGTCTGGTAAAAAGTCACAAATAAGAGATAAAAAGTCAACATTGTCTGGTAAAAAGTCACAAATAACAGATAAAAAGTCAAAATTATGAGATAAAGTCAAAATTGTGTGATTAAAAAAAGTCAAAAATAAGAAATAAAAAGTCCAGATTATGAGATGAAGTTTCAAAGTTACGTGACAAAAGGTCCAAATTGTGATATGACATATTATTTACCACTTTCTTCCATTTGAGCAATTCATATTTGTACTAAAGATGGTGTAGTCTGTAACGTTTACTTTCGTAAATGTAATTTTTAATGGGGTAACTTTTCTATTTGTATTCTGACAAATATCAAACACATTATTAGTACAAATTAACTCATTTTAAAGTTTGATAATATTTATTTTATGCTCAACTACAACTAAACACATGCATATCCCAAATATGCAACCATTACTTTACTATAAATACACTTAATTT
Source organism: Siphamia tubifer (assembly GCA_020466265.1). Lineage (NCBI taxonomy): Eukaryota > Metazoa > Chordata > Actinopteri > Kurtiformes > Apogonidae > Siphamia > Siphamia tubifer. The sequence goes on from CM035796.1 coordinate 44,040,733, forward strand.
TATCCCAAAAATCAGCTCCATTAAAATTGCACTTTGTCTTTAGGATCATGTGTTTTATGAAAACACTGACGTGTCTCAGCTTTATGATCATATGCTACTTTTTAATAGGATTTTTAAGGGAAGAATGAAACGTCTTTTGCTTTTACTCTTTTTAATTTGACAGAAGTGTGCATGTGTCGCTGTAGACTCTGCTGAACACCACAGTCTATGAAGCTGTGCCGGTACACACTCACTGTATACTGATATAAATATGGACACATTTTAATTTTCTTAAATGTTTAATTTGGATGTCATTTTAATGGTACTATCTGATAATAGCTCCATAAAATGAGCAGCAAAATATCCTTCAGAAATAATTTATTTTATTATATTTTTTTTATTACATTTCGCTTTGGTTTGGTCTAAATGACACATTTCATATTTATTATTTTTAATTATTTGGTCAGTTCTGTTAAAGGGATAGTTCACTATTTTGCACATGAATGTGTATGGCAGTGTTTCCCAAACAGTGTACGGTGGCACATTAGTGTGCCGTGAGAAATGATGTGATTTCACCTTATTGTTACAGTGAGCATGTTGAGCCGCATTTTCTAATAACTTTTGCCGCATTTCTATTTCCAAAATATATTTAAAATATTTGAGTGTTTTCTTATATATTTCAAATTGTCCTAATGTCTAACATGTCTAATTACAACCAAGACATAAACCACTGGGAGTGTTTCCCAAACAGCTCCTTTAGTTTTAATGTCACACCACCAAAGCACCTGCTGCTGAAAAATTTAAAAAATTTATTACAAAATGCTGGTTTTTTACAAACTGAAATGAAAAAGTTATTACATTTTGGATATTTATTACAAAATTTATTACAAAAACAACAGAGCAGCATGAATATACAGGGTCAGGCAAAATGATCGCACACATTTATAGGTTTAATAAAATGCAAATGAAGTAAAGAAACAAAAAAGTGTTTTTTTTTATTTTTGAAAAGTACATATAATACCTTTTCTTTCATATAATGCCATTGTTTTTTTGTTTCTATTTCAGTCGCTGCCATGAATGTGACTGGTGAGCATCATGCTTTTGTTGTGGAAGCGTTTATCAAACCAAGCAAAACTATCTGCAACACAACGAGCGTTCCGTTTGCACTTGTATCTTGGTAGACATGATCCTGTACCAGCTCCAAACATGATGTTTTTATGTGTTACTAATAAGACTGAAGTGCAAACGAACGCTGGTTGTGTTGCAGTTACAGATTTGTTAATTTAACTTCCACAGTGACAGTGCGATGTTCACTACATTCATGACAGTGACTAAAAAAACAATATCATTATAAAGAAACAAAACAAAATGGCATTATATGTACTTTAAAAGAAAACACTTTTTTGTTTGTTTATTTAATTAGCATTTTATTAAATCTTCAAATGTGTGATCATTTTGCCTGCCCCTGTACAGACACTGATCCACTCACACCTGTGTGTTTAACTAAACAGGCTCAGGTTTTACACTGAATGAGTAAATCAAGACTAGATTTGCATTATATGACAATAAATATAGTTTTTGTGAGGTTTGTCTTTGGTAGTGTGCCTTATGTTTCTAATGTAAAATATGTTCCGTGGCTCTAACGCTGGTGTTTGTCATCAGTGTCTTTACAAACGGGGACTTACCCCCCACGGTGTCATGTGAACCCAGTTCTGGTGCAGTTTTGGTCAAAGCAAAAGTAGTCCCGGCAGGTTTCCTGGGGTCAACAAATTAAAACAAGTTTTTTCTCAAAACAGTATGTGTTTGAATGATGGATTTATTTGCAAAAGAAAATTGTCAAGGAAACAAAACTCACACCTCGTAATAACTTGGACCTACTTCCTGTGGGGCGGCTGTGGCTCAGTCGGGTCGTCCAAAGATCGAAGGGTTGGCGGTTCGCATGCTGGCTGTGGCTGTCCACATGTCCAAGTGTCCTTTGACAAAGACACTGAACCCTTAGTCTCCCAGTAGGACTGACAGAACCTTAGAGACCTACTGGTGTATGAGTGTGTGTGAATGGGTGAATGTGAGGCTAATGTAAAGAGCTTTGAACCATAAAGGTGGAACAACTATAGAAGTGCAGAACATTTAACATCACCTACAAATTTGGTTAATAAAGTGTACGTATTACTAATAGAAAATTATACCTAATATTTACATTACAATAATTTACCAGGTTATTTTACTGTAGTTGTAAAGAGCTTTGAACCATTAAGGTGGAACAACTATAGAAGTGAAGAACATTTACATCTACTTTCTCTCAATGGTCATTGTCACTGCTAACAGCTGTGCACCTGCACGTAGCAGCCGCTAACACTGCCCAACAACTGATGGCAGTAGTTCACTACCATTGATCAAAGAAAGTAGCTCCAAGCAATTACGAGATGTGAGTTTTTGTTGTTATGGTTTTGTTATGCAAATTAACCAGTCATTCCAACACATACTGTTTTGAGAAACAGGTTTTATTTTGTTGTCGGGGGTAAGTCAGTGTAGGTGCACCAGAGTAAAGACACTGATGACAAACACATTCATGTTAAAAATACTGAACTGTCCCTTTAAGTCGTGGTCCTGACAAATAGATGATCCATAAATGAACGTTTCTACCCTGGTCATACAGTAGCAGTGTGCAGGACAGCTGAGGACTGTACTTTATGAAGCAGAGGATATGATTCCACAGCTTTGTCATAAAGTTCAACCCATTTTTTGTTTTGTTTTCCAACTTTGTATTAAATTGTGTATCATTACACCGGCACAAAAATATGTGAAGTCACTACCATTTCAATACACACTGAAGAAGTTAGTTTTTGTGTCCTTAATAAATTAGTTTTTATTAAGGACACATTTATTTGTATTGACTTTTATGTATAATTTATTTCCTATCAATTAATGACCAGTTTCTGCATCAGGTTCATCTGACACTAAATAAAGATGGAGGGTACACCATGCTTTACCACTGTGCAAAGGTACTGCAGAGAGATAATGACGAGGGCTGTCAAACAATTACATTTTTGAATCAGATTAATCAAAGGGTTGCTGTGGATTAATCATGATTAAATATCATTCATGTTTAAACTAGACTCTGGGAAAAATCTGAATCTGACCAAGTGTATGTTTCTCATTTTTAGTCCAAATTTACAGACAATAGATCTGGAAAATCTGATTTAAGAAATCTGACGAAGATCACTTTTACTGGTTCCATTGGCAAATTTTAAAATGATTTATTTATGTATTTTATTTTTGCTCAATCAAGATTTATTTTTATTTAATTAAAGATATTGTTTAATTTGAGATTTTGTTTTTGCTTCATTAAAGATGTCACTTTGTTTTCTTCCAAAAAAATGTTTTTTGCTTAATTCAAGGTTTGTTTGTTTTTTTTTAAATGAAGCCAAAAAATCTGCCGATGGAACATGTAAACATGATCTCTCTCAGACTCCACAAAATAGAAAATACATTTGCTTAGAAGTTCAGAGTAATTCTGCTCCAGATTAGTTAATTACATTTAAATATTTAATCAGATTATTCACGAGGATAGATTAATTTGCATTAAATTTGACAGCCTTATTAATGACCTCTTTTATGATCTATATATTTAGTGGACTTGGTGTCGTCCATGTCCCATTGACTGACTGCAGTCTGCAGTGAACATTCACCTACATGTGTTTTTTTTCTCAAGAACAGAAATTAAAGTGTGTAAATAAAATCCTATAATCCAACATTATGAACAGTAATACTGATATATATTTCACACATGTTGGCAGTTAAACCCATGAGAATGTTCTGTTTATAGAACTGTAATAATAGATGTGACTGCTGACTGTTTCCTCCCAACACCAAGCTCTGTATTTTTTTATCCAGTGATTATTTTAATTTAAAAATACAAATAAAATAAATAAATAAAAATCTCTCTATAAATATGCCACACTTGTAATTTATTTGTTTTTAATCATTTCTGCAGTGGTGCTAGTGGCCGATCAGGTCCAGTAAGGTCTTAAATGTTATTTATAGAGCCCCAAAGCACAACAACATCTTCTCACAGAGCTGTACAGAGTTGATTGGAGAGAACAAACAATCACAGAAATAAACAAACAACCCCCGCCCCCCCGTCCTTAGAACCTCATTCTCAGCAAGAAATAAGTCAAACCCAGTAGGAAAAAATAAGAAATATTGAGGAGAACCACAGTGAAGGACATATCCACAGACAGGGTATAGATGAACGTCTATATGTAGATGAAAGGAAGGAGGGGGGGGGGGGGGGCAGCACAGGACACAGGTGAGTCACTGGACATCCTGTTGTCTATGGCTCCTTATGGGGATACTGCTGAGAGACTTGTCAACACTATTGTATGTATGTATGTATATATATATATATATATATATATATATAATTATCATCTGCCGAATAATCCTAAACTTAATGTTTATAGTTCATGGTGATTAGTGACATTTAATGATCCAGTCAAGGTCAAGAAGAAATCTTCATTCCACGTTGTTTGGTACCAATCTAAAAGTTCTGTTACCCACTGTTCTTGAGTTATAACCCATAATATGATTTTGATGATTTTAATGATGACTTTGACCTTTGACCTTTACTCAAATGGATCATTGCATGTGATGCACATTAGCTATATATATATGCCCATGTAATTTAATGGTGACATCTACAGTATTCACTGAGTTTTAACATATTTCTGTGGACACACACACAAGCACACACACACACACACACACACACACACACACACACTGGTGAACAGAAGATTTTTGTATATTTTCTTAAATGTACAAATATAATCTTCATGTTTGTTCTTTGTTTATTAATGGTCATTAACTCAGTCGTCACAGATAGAGTTAAAGGACATGCAGAGTGTATGAACAACTGTGAGTGTTAACATGGCCTCCAGCTCACAGTAAACACAGGCTTTGGTGTCACTGCACTGGTGATCACGTTTGCTGTTTCCGAAGTCACCCCTTACCCCCTACACAGGGAAATAAATGTAGTGTGATACATAGTGAACTGAATGGAAACTTTTCAGACACTACTACGACTGTTTAGTTGTCGAACAACTAAAATGTTACCGTGTCGTCGCTCACAAAATTAACCCTAACCCTTTTAAACAATGAAATATAAAAACATATAGCAGATTGACTCCTGACTGTTTTACTGTTATTAACTGTTAAACAACTCTAGTCGTCCAACAGATGCTGTTGCTCTGACGGTGTGTCGTCCAATCTCAATCTGTCCGTGTTCAGAAGATTCCATATTACACAATAAAATTCTAAAGTGTTTTCTTAACTTTCTTCTTATCTTTTATCTTAAGAACAATGTTTAGAACATTTGATATTCTTGACTCTATTCAGATTCTTCTCAGTATTTTACTTCACTTTCAGACAACCCTTCACCATATCGTACCACAGCCACATAGAAAAGATACGCCTCTAATATTATTTATTTAAACTAAATTGTAATAATATAAATGCAGTTTTTGTAATTTAAGTTTAATATCAATGTTCTTGTGTATGTATTATTAGTTATATTATGCAGACTACATACACTGACACCAAATGATAGTTACTTACAATGGGCCTTAACACCATGTTTAGTTTATAGGTTGAATTAATGAAGGTTATACATTACATTAAATGGACCCGACAGTAATGACATATGCAGACAATAGGTCATGAGCAACATCCGCTAGCTAACCTGAGTGATATAAGCAGCGTCCGCTAGCTAACCTGAGTGATATAAGCAGCGTCCGCTAGCTAACCTGAGTGATATAAGCAGCGTCCGCTAGCTAACCTGAGTGATATAAGCAGCATCCGCTAGCTAATCTGAGTGATATGAGCAGCATCCGCTAGCTAACCTGAGTGATATGAGCAGCATCCGCTAGTTAACCTGAGTGAAGGAAGCAGCGTCCACTAGCTAACCTGAGTGATATGAGCACCATCCGCTAGCTAACCTGAGTGATATGAGCAGCATCCGCTAGCTAACCTGAGTGTGGTGTTTGTCCTGGCGAGCGCTGACTTTAACGTTTTGCACTTTTTATATGGGCTGACTATATGTCCAGATTTTGTCCGGACAGGTGGCTCTAAAACTGGACTGTCTGGACGTCTGTTACATTGTTACATTTTGTTCTTAGGATGAAATGTAAAAAGTGAGGATGCGTGACAGACGTGTGGACAGTCCAGTTTTAGAGTCGTGGGTTCAGACCAAATGCAGACATATGTTCAACTACTGATGTTCAGTTCAATTTAACAATGTATTATATTTGTTAATATATTGCCACATATTTTAGGGACCACCGGGTTAAACTACAACCATATTTGTACTCATGTTGTCTTTAAAATGTGTGTTTACAGTAGTTAAATGTCAACAACTGGACTTCTCTGACCTGGGGTCAGGGGTCATGAATCCCACAGTGGTTTGATGTACACATTTATTTTGCGTGCAAAGAAAGACCCTTTGGTCACACGTCGTAGTGACAGTGGTCCACAGAGAGCAGTTGTTCTGTGGACCCTCAGAGGACTCGTTATCCTGCAGCAGAATCATCAGGAGACGGACGCCAACGCAACCACTGCCTCAGTTTGGACGCTCTGGATCTGGAGCGTCAACACTTTATAGACTTTATAGACCCCCCCCCCCCCCCCCTCCAAACCCTAACCCGAAAGGGGTCCAGTTGTTTGTCAAATGTTTTAAACCTTTTAAAAATATTTTATGCACATGAAAACAATTTAAAGAATAGATTTTATGGCTGAATTTGTGCTTTTACTTTATTTTATCATCTAGTGTGTGTGTGTGTGTGTGTGTGTGTGTGTGTAGATATGTAAATATATATATATATATATATATATATAACACCAGAGCAATAGAGGCCGGGGTCTACCACATCAGACAGGACCCCAGGTGTAGGCTGTGTAGAGAAGCCCCTGAAACGGTCCAGCACATCACAGCAGGGTGTAAGATGCTGGCAGGCAAGGCATACATGGAGAGGCATAACCAGGTAGCGGGCATACTGTACAGGAACATCTGTAAAGAGTATGGACTGGAGGTCCCAGGGTCAAGATGGGAGAACCCCCCAAAGGTGACAGAGAACAAACAGGCCAAGATCCTGTGGGACTTCCAGATCCAGACTGACAAGATGGTGATGGCCAATCAGCCTGACATAGTGGTGGTGGATAAACATGAGAAGACAGTGGTGGTGATAGATGTAGCAGTCCCCAGTGATAGCAACATGAGAAAGAAAGAACATGAGAAGAGAAGAGAAATACCAAGGGCTGAAAGAGGAGTTAGAGAAAATGTGGAGTGTGAAGGCAACAGTGGTACCAGTAGTGATCGGAGCATTAGGGGCAGTGACCCCCAAGCTGGGAGAATGGCTCCAGCAGATACCAGGAACAACATCAGAGATCTCTGTACAAAAGAGCGCATTGTTAGGAACAGCTAAGATCCTGCGCAGAACCCTCAGGCTCCCAGGCCTCTGGTAGAGGACCCGAGTCTGAAGGAGACACCGCCCACGTGGGGCGAGAGGAACATTTTTTTTTTATATATATATATATAAACATGTTTTTGGGGGGTGTTAGCATTTTATAATGTTTTTTTTTTCTTTCTTCTTTTTGGTCTACAGCAGAGGTCTTTCACCCAGGTCCTCACGTCCACTGTCCTGTATGTTTTAATGTCACTCTGCTCAAACACCTGATTCAAATAATCAGCTCGTTATCCAGCTCTGCTTAAGCCTGATAACGACCCACTGCAGTGACTCAGGTGTTGGAGCAGAGTGACATTAAAACACACAGGACAGTGGACCTGAGGACCAGGGTCAAAGACCTGGTCTACACAACAGTGGTTTTAAAATAGTGAGCTGAGCCTCCCCTGGGGGGCGCAAGAGGCCTGCAGGGGTCTTGCATGTATTATTTCATATTTAGGATTTTTAATCTTAATTGTGACATTTTATCTTATAAATTAATATTTTTTCACATCATTAGGGATTTCTAATGTCATATTTCTGAATTTTTATTTCATGATTTTGACTCAAAATGATGGATGTAAGTGAACATAACAACGTATGAGGTAAGTAAGTAAGTAATCTTTATTTGTATAGCGCTTTTCACAGACATGGGTCACAAAGTGCTTCAACACTTTAACAACAAATTACCTCATTAAATGCTGAGAATGACATTGTAGCTGCTGTTATTTCTATTGGATGATTTAAAAATAACCCTAAATCTGTACCTAATGAAATTAAACCTGAAAATAGATCAGTGTTTCAGTGGTGGATCAGTTATTAACACTAAAATGTGTCTGACACTGCGGAACCTGTCTGTGTGGTTGGAGTTACCATGGACCACGGAACACATCTGGTAGAACCGGGGGGGCTGGGGGGGTCATGGCCCGGGTTACTTTCGTGCTCTGACTTGATTAAAAGCTGTTGTAAAAAAAAAGTTGTATCTGTGTTTTTAGAGCAAAGTCACCACACACCTTCACTGTTGCTGATAAAAAAAACTGACACAGAGACGCTGCACTTTGATTTGAATTTGTGAACCTATCAAATTAATTGTTTATCATTACATTATCTGTGAGTGTCCTCAGCTAAGGCTGTCAGTACCTGCCAAAGCTCTGCTGCTTCGACAGAATAATACAAATAAACAGAGAAAACAGAATGTTCATTAAACTACAGCTTCTGTCACACTGACCTGGAGAGTCCACCTCCATCCTCTACTCAAAGTCCACCATGGACCCACCCCCCCAAACACACACACACACACACACACACCCACACCCCCTCCCACAGATCAACACCAAAATCTAATCATTCCCAGATCTCCTCATTACCAACCTAACCTGAAAATGTCATCAAAATCCGTCCATAAGTTATTGAGTTATCTTGCTAATTAACAGACTGACAAACTCTATAAATAAACCTATTCATAAATAAATAAAAACAAAGTTTTACCTTCTACTTCATTACAATTGACAAGTTGTACTTTTTGTACTTTTCCATTAGTAAAGGAGTCAGTACATTTACTTTTATCGGGGACTATTTTTCCCACACAAACAGATGTACTTTTACATAAGTACAGAATGTGAGTACTTTTGACGTGTGTTTTATATGTCAGTTAAAAACATCAAATCTCTGGGAAACATTCTTCTTTTTGTGTCTTTGTGAACTGTTCTACTGCTGTTTAACTTCTGCAGTTGTTTAAGTGTCCACATGGTGTCACTGTGACACTAAACATCATCTGCTGCTACAGTCTGTGACTGTCTGAGGATGAAGGGATATGACCTTTGACCTCCTGTTCTGTTCATTTGTCAGGGTCTGTGCAGGAGTGTCAAACTCATTTTCTTCATTTTCCACATTCATCTTAATTTGATCTCCAATGGACCGCACCAGGAAAATCAAAACAGAATGAAAACAGAAATCCTATTAATAAATTTAATGACATTTTTGTCATTAAATTATTAAAATACTTTCATAATTATCCAAATGCAAAAAAAGTTAAATGTCATAAGGAAAATAAGGTCAATTTTAACAATATTCTGCCTCAGTTTAACATTAGTCCATGTGTTTTATTAATCTCTCCCAACATTGGTTGGGAGAGATTATTGTAATCATCTTTTGTGTGTGTGTGTGTGTGTGTGTGTGTTAAACATAGACATATCACACTATAACTTAATTAATACTGGATATATTATCATTATATTACACACACTGACACATATATACATATAACAAAATTATCAGTTTTGCAAAAGGTCAAAGGTCAATGTCACATTTAGCAGAAAGGTCAAAAGCACATTATTGGCTCTAATTCAAGAACAGGTTGTCATAGAAACTTAAAATTTTACACAAAATAGGTTTAGACAAAATGAGATTAGACATTCTCTGAATACCTGAACACAATGAAGGTTTTATTGTGTGTATATATATATATATATATATATATATATATATATATATATATATATATATATATATATATACACACACAATTATTACCATTATGTATATATATATATATATATATATATATATATATATATATATATATACATATAAAACAAGGAATGGAGTAAAACGGCATCATGTCAGAGGGGGTAAAATTAAAATTAAAAATTGTTTAAACATTTTAAATGTCATCACACAAGAGCCATATTTAATGTATTTATTTTTGACACAGCTTTTAAACCTACATGAAGATGTGCTGTTTTTTTCTCCATCATTTAGCTCCTCCCTTCATCATCAACAATGATGATGATTTATCTGCTGTTGCTGATAATAAGTGTCTGCTTGTTTAATTCAGCGTAAACCAAAAGCCATAATTACATTTTGTATTCTTCCATTGGCTTTGGTTAATTCCCTGACAGCCAATCAGCTTGGCCTCTCCATCTGGACTTCGCAACTTTGTGTTCATGTTCCATATTTGATGGTCATTTTAAACCCCCATAATCCTCTCTGAGAGGTTGAACAGGCTGCTGTGCAGACACAAAGCCCCCCCAGCAGCAGTGTGTGACAGCAGCAGTGTGGTTTATGCACTTTTCTTCTTATCTGACAGCTTCCTGACAGTCTTCAGCAGATGCTCCTTCATTATTTGACCAGAAATTGTCCGTCTGTTTCCAGAACTTGTCATTATCGTGTCGTCACATGTGATATTCTAATCCCCCAATAATTCAAGCCGGAGCTTCATCACGTCACTGCTGTAGTGTGGGGGTGGGGTTCATGTATAGATGTGGAATTGGTGTATCATTCATTCATTTGTTTTACAAAATAAAACCAAAAATAAGACAATGAAAAAAAACCAAGTCATTTCTTCATTATTTGTTTCCAAAACCAAAATGAAACAATGCAGTCAGAGACAGCAGACCTCCACCAAGGCTTGATATGATGTCATGTGACATTAAAACATGATGTGATGGAGCCATAGGTGTTGACCATCTGATGTCTGAAGGTTAGGATTAGGGGTCAAAGGTTAGGGTTATAGGTGTTGACCCATCTGATGTCTGAAGGTTAGGGGTCAAAGGTTAGGCTTATAGGTGTTGACCATCTGATGTCTGAAGGTTAGGGGTCAAAGGTTAGGCTTATAGGTGTTGACCCATCTGATGTCTGAAGGTTAGGGGTCAAAGGTTAGGCTTATAGGTGTTGACCCATCTGATGTCTGAAGGTTAGGGTTAGGGGTCAAGGGTTAGGGTTATAGGTGTTGACCCATCTGATGTCTGAAGGTTAGGGTTAGGGGTCAAAGGTTAGGGTTATAGGTGTTGACCCATCTGATGTCTGAAGGTTAGGGGTCAAAGGTTAGGCTTATATGTGTTGACCCATCTGATGTCTGAAGGTTAGGGGTCAAAGGTTAGGCTTATAGGTGTTGACCCATCTGATGTCTGAAGGTTAGGGTTAGGGGTCAAGGGTTAGGGTTATAGGTGTTGACCCATCTAATGTCTGAAGGTTAGGGTTAGGGGTCAAAGGTTAGGCTTATATGTGTTGACCCACCTGATGTCTGAAGGTTAGGGTTAGGGGTCAAAGGTTAGGGTTATAGGTGTTGACCCATCTGATGTCTGAAGGTTAGGGGTCAAAGGTTAGGCTTATAGGTGTTGACCCATCTGATGTCTGAAGGTCAGACCATGTGAATGAACAAAACACCAGGTTCTATTTTATCTGAATCCTCAGATATTACCACTGATATGTTTTAGATGTTGACCTTTGACCTTCATTGCTCGGAATTTAATGGGTTCTGTGGCTGTGGCTCAGTTGGTAGAGTGGGTCGCCCAATGACCAAGAGTTTGGTGGTTCGTTTCCCAGCTCTGGCTGTCCACATGTCAAAGTGTCCTTGGGCAAGACACTGAACCCTGACTTAGGCCCCAGTAGGACTGACCTTAGACCTTAGAAACCTACTGGTGTATGAGTGTGTGTGTGAATGGGTGAATGTGAGGTTAATGTAAAGCTCTTTGAGCACCATGAAGGTGGAAAGCGCTATATAAGTGCAGTCCATTTACCATTCTTTGACCCATTATCTGTCATTCCTGAAAGTTTCATCAAAATCCGTTCAGATCTTTTTGCCTAATCCTGCTGACAGACAGACAGACAAACTGGAATTTAATACCTGAAGGTAAAAATAGATAATGATGCTGTTTTTCAGTTTAGTTTAGGAAAAAACAGATAATGACTGTTTCCCATTTTATCCAATTTCCCCATTTAATTATGAAAATATGGAAAAGTAGTATTCAGAGAATCTCGGCCCTATTTTGTGTCAATCTCAAGTTTCTATGACAACCCGTTCTTGAATTAGAGTCAATAATGTGAGTTTGACCTTTCTGTTAAATGTAACCTTGACCTTTGAGCTTTTTCAATATTGGTAAGTTCGTTATATGCGTCAGTGTGTGTAATATTATAATAATTTTCTATAATTAAAGTAAAATAAAAAAAATTTAAATAATCTGATTCTAATTCAGTTTGTTCACATTTGTTCATGTTTTTCACATTTTATTTTCACAGGACAATTTGTAAATTTTCATAATATAATGTGTTTGCAGTAAAACAATGACAAAAAAGTTGAAGTTATCGTCATTTATAGGCAAAAAAACATAAGAAAATATGGAGTCATTTATTTAACAGGTTATTATTCACTTCATCCCACGGGCCCCATTGGAACCATTGGCGGGCCGCATTTGGCCCCTGGGCCGCATGTTTAAGAACCCTGATTTAACCCTTGTGCAGCGTTCAAAACAACATTCTTTGTTGGTGTTAGTTGTATTTTTTCATCCACTAACTCTGGCATTTGGAAAAATATATGAGAAGAATATGTTTTCCAACTTTTTTTTGCATAACGCTGTTAATCAACCTCAGTCCTGATCAAAACTACAAAATATATTTTTAAAAAATACAATAAAAATATTAACCCTTTAAATGCTAATTTAGAAGATGAGATCACTGATTTGGGGAGGAGAAAAACACAAAATGACCTATTTTGAAATAATAAATGATCAGAGACAAGGCATTTATTACATGTTATCACAGTCTTGGACATGTCACACATTAGTAATGGAAGTGACTTTGAAGAATATTTAGTTTTTGTGCAGCATCAGGTTAAAAAAAACCTCTCTTTGCTGGCGTTAGTGGCTGTTTTCATCCACTAACTTTACAGCTGTAAAATACATATCATATCACATATTGAGTATATGTGTGTAAAAAGGGCCGTCAGCGCCTTCACTGTCTGAGGAAACTGGCACACTTTCACATTGACCGAAACCATTTTAACTGTGTTTTATCGTTCTTTTATTGAGCCTGTTTTATCTTTTTGCCTGGTGGCATGGTTCGGTCATATCTCAGTTAAAGAAAAAAACGCACTGAATCAGATTGTCGTCTGATTGGTGAGTCCCAGTCATGCCCCGCCTCCCTGTACATTTGACAGGTTCAGAGGATGGAGGGATCAATTCTTAATGATGACTCTCATCCGTTAAAAGATGAGTTTCAGCTGCTTCCCTCCAGACGACGGTTCTTAGTCCCAAGGTGCAGGACACAGTGATACAAAAACTGATGTGTTCCTATTGCTGTCACTGAACTGAATAATAAACTGTGACACTGCACGTTTACACTTTGTTCACTTATTTTAATTATTTATTCCATGGCCTGGCTTTATCTATCTATTTATTATTATTATTATTATTATTATTATTATTATTATTATTATTATTATTATTATTATTATTGTTATTATTGTAACTCTATTTTATTCTATTTGTGCTTTTTTATTGTTGACTTTGATCTTTTCTGGGTTTTTATTGTTTTATTATGTTTGTCTTTTATTCGTTTGATCTTAATGATTTTATTCTTTTATCAAACCATGCCATTTTATGGATATGTAGCGGAGCTCTGAGCACTTTGTCCTGTTTTTCACATTTTTTACAATCTTGACCAATGTACCCAAATTATATGTTGTGTGTGTGGTATGCAAGGAATAAGTGTTCATCTGGACTGCAAAACAAATCTACCCACGGGTACAAATTAAGTAACCTTGAACAACAGTGAAAGTTATGGTAAAATTAAAGAGGGAAAAAGTGACACCCAATGCCACATAAGGGTTAATACATTTGCTTCATAAACTACTGAAGGATGTGACATCTGTAGACGCTGCTGAAGAGCCCACATGATTACAAAAAATCCTCTTCACACACTGATTATATATGTCCATTACTTCCATGATGTGATAACTGTCCTCTGGAGAGACGTGTCCCTGGAGGATTTCTTCCACCACGGTCAGAGGAGCCACGTCTTCTCTGATGTCTTTCCTGAGGTCACAAAATACAGAGAAGAATTTACTGGAACCAGAGAGCGACGGCCAAATGGACCAGGAGTCTGGGAACGACGTTTATATAAGACCAGAGGGGCTGAAAGTACTGACATTCTGTACTGTACTACAAGTACTGACATCCTGTACTCTAGTACAAGTACTGACATCCTCTACTGTAGTACAAGTACTGACATCCTCTACTGTACTACAAGTACTGACATTCTGTACTGTAGTACAAGTACTGACATCCTCTACTGTACTACAAGTACTGACATCCTCTACTGTACTACAAGTACTGACATCCTCTACTGTACTACAAGTACTGACATTCTGTACTGTAGTACAAGTACTGACATCCTCTACTGTACTACAAGTACTGACATCCTGTACTCTAGTACAAGTACTGACATCCTCTACTGTACTACAAGTACTGACATCCTCTACTGTAGTACAAGTACTGACATCCTCTACTGTACTACAAGTACTGACATTCTGTACTGTAGTACAAGTACTGACATCCTCTACTGTAGTACAAGTACTGACATCCTGTACTGTAGTACAAGTACTGACATCAGGCGCGCAGATAGTGGGTGTGTCAGGTGTGTCATGACACACCCAGTTTTGAACGCCCTTAGACCCATCCCACCCACCTTTATTTAAGAAAAAAACATGTTACTACTACTTCTTTTTTTTTACTTTTACTACTTACTTCTTACTGTCTTCTTACTGAGTCAAGCATCACGAGGAAACCAAAATATGAATTAACATACATAATAACGTGACTCGCTTATTGCGCTGTGCGGGCGGCATCACGTTGACTTTGGTTGCCACGGTTACAAACAAATAGTCTGACAGGCATCACTTGGACAGCCGGGGTGCACGTTCAGGAGGACCCCAACACGGCATGGAATAATGAGGCGAGCTAAAAAGCAGAAAACGATCATATAGTTTTTTCAAAGAGCAACAGCTGTAAGTAAACTGTTACTTTACGTTACCACCTCACCTTGATATTTCTGTTCAAAGCAATGTCACCGTGAGAGTAGGAATTGTACAACGCTGGCCAGAGCCAAACTTTCACCTTCTTCTGCCTCCACGTTGCCTGTACATGTAAATAGTCTACCTCAGCGTTCCCCAATAGGCGGCCTGCTGGCCACTTCCGGCCCGCGAGAGGATACAGACTGGCCCACACCAACTTGTGAGAAAAAGATTCTTTTTTTGAAATATTGTGGCGGTGACACATTAGCCATCATCTCTGTGTGTTTTTTCTCTCTCGTCTTTTTTTGTCTTTCTCTCCTCTTTTTTGGAGTGTGTGAAGCGCGGCTCTCCCGTGACATATGTTTAAACTGGACATTGTCATCTGGACCTTGCCTCACTACTCAGCCTTTTCTCTATGTGGTGGACGTCTGGAGGTGTGCACACATACGCGCGCACGCACACACACCGTACCACTGTAATATATTCATAATTCTCGCTTCATAGAACAGGACACAGATTCATTCATTCATTGTTTTGGGTTTTTCTTCTGTTTGTGTTTATGTATGGAGGATAATTGGTGCCATTGTTTATGAGTTAATATGATTTGAGTTTGATGTTTGTTCCATGTAAATATTGTAGATTGTGTGTTAATTAAATAATGTGATAATTGGTATGTCCATGGGTGGAGCTTAGGGGTAAATAAAGGGGATCATTTCCCAGTAGTGTGGGGGGTGTAGTTGGAGATAAATTCTGTAGATTTAAACAGATTTGAAGTTAAAGTAAGAGTGTGGCTGAAATCAGTTTTTTTTTAGTGCTGAATGACAAGAGAGACCAACTTTATTTTATTGTGTTTTCAGATCTCTTGTAACAAATTTTTCTTTTTCCTGGTTTGTTGGTATTTTTGCACTGGAAAAACTGTGCACTCCTCATCACTTCTGATTTTGGACTTGGGTGAAAATAAATGAAAAACCATTGAAGTCAAACGAACCCTTGACAAATATATATATATATACATATTAGTATTTATTATTTAAGTATGAACAACTGGCTGCTGTTACAGCTGTATTACTGTTGATTTGTTCCAGCAGACTAGCAAAGTATATTTTTTGAATTTTATTTAGAGTTAACTAGCTGCTGTCAAGTTTTCCAGCAGACTGTAATAACAAAATATTTATTTTGAGCAAATGGTTGGTTCTCAACTTTTGTTTCCAGGGTGCAATTTGTCTTTGTGTGAACCTGACAAATAGTATTCCTGAATCCCATATTGTCACTGGAGTGGGGCTGTTGTGGCAGCAAGGGGGGGGGCTGCCGCCGTGTGCCCCACAGGTGCTGTGGCCCTCGGCTTGGTGCCCAGGTAGGAATTTGTCCCTTTTATGAAATCTAAATGGGGAACCCTGGTCTACCTCATTGGATTTCTGTCAACGACATTAATAACTTAAGGCTGTTTTATTGTTTAATCTGACGTTCCTTGCCACGATCACGATCGGTCTCAATCAGTTTTGAGACCATTATTGAAAACTCTCATGGACAGATCTTATTTACAATTTAATTTGTATATGGAGGCTGTGTCCTATTTTGTGTTTGTTGTTAGTGTGTTAGAAGTTTTAATTACATTATATGTTTTTTACACTCCTGTGAAATTTATGAAAGAATCAGTGTGCTGAAAGTCAGTGTTAAAATAAAACAGTTTTGCAAACAGCATATGGTATGTTTAGTGAGTGATTTGAATTAGTTTCAGCATTAATAAACTTTATTAAATAATAATAATTTATCTAATACTTATATAATAAATAAATTCTTCCAATGATGGGTAATTAAGTTTGACAGTCCAAATATACACAAACAGTGAGCAGTCATGTAGCACACACACACACACACACACACACACACACACACACACACACACACACACACACACCCATATTGAGCATCCTGTCATGTCAGTGGTAAATAGCACTTGAGAACATGCATTTTTGGTCATTGAGGAGTAATAAACCCCCCCCCCCCCAATCAGAATGGTGGGGCCGGGGGGTGTTAGCTGGCATCTTCGTCCCCCCCAGTTTCACAAACCTATCTGCACCCCTGACTGACATCCTGTACTGTAGTACAAGTACTGACATTCTGTACTCTAGTACAAGTACTGACATCCTGTACTGTAGTACAAGTACTGACATCCTGTACTGTAGTACAAGTACTGACATCCTGTACTGTAGTACAAGTACTGACATCCTGTACTGTACTACAAGTACTAACAGTCTGTACTGTAGTACAAGTACTGACATCCTGTACTGTAGTACAAGTACTAACATCCTGTACTGTAGTACAAGTACTGACATTCTGTACTGTAGTACAAGTACTAACATCCTGTACTCTAGTACAAGCACTGA
This sequence comes from Siphamia tubifer, assembly GCA_020466265.1. Classification (NCBI taxonomy): domain Eukaryota; kingdom Metazoa; phylum Chordata; class Actinopteri; order Kurtiformes; family Apogonidae; genus Siphamia; species Siphamia tubifer. Next base: position 44,058,384 of record CM035796.1, read on the forward strand.
CATCCTGTACTGTAGTACAAGTACTGACATTCTGTACTCTAGTACAAGTACTGACATCCTGTACTCTAGTACAAGTACTGACATCCTGTACTGTAGTACAAGTACTGACATCCTGTACTGTAGTACAAGTACTGACATCCTGTACTGTAGTACAAGTACTGACATCCTGTACTGTACTACAAGTACTAACAGTCTGTACTGTAGTACAAGTACTGACATCCTGTACTGTAGTACAAGTACTAACATCCTGTACTGTAGTACAAGTACTGACATTCTGTACTCTAGTACAAGCACTGACATCCTGTACTGTAGTACAAGTACTGACATTCTGTACTCTAGTACAAGCACTGACATCCTGTACTGTAGTACAAGTACTGACATTCTGTACTCTAGTACAAGCACTGACATCCTGTACTGTAGTACAAGTACTGACATTCTGTACTCTAGTACGAGCACTGACATCCTGTACTGTAGTACAAGTACTGACATCCTGTACTCAAGTACAAGTACTGACATCCTGTACTGTAGTACAAGTACTGACATCCTGTACTGTAGTACAAGTACTAACAGTCTGTACTGTAGTACAAGTACTGACATTCTGTACTGTAGTACAAGTACTGACATCCTGTACTGTACTACAAGTACTAACATTCTGTACTGTAGTACAAGTACTGACATTCTGTACTGTAGTACAAGTACTGACATCCTGTACTGTACTACAAGTACTGACATTCTGTACTGTAGTACAAGTACTGACATTCTGTACTGTAGTACAAGTACTGACATCCTGTACTGTACTACAAGTACTGACATTCTGTACTGCAGTACAAGTACTGACATTCTGTACTGTAGTACAAGTACTGACATCCTGTACTGTAGTACAAGTACTGACATTCTGTACTCTAGTACAAGTACTGACATTCTGTACTGTAGTACAAGTACTGACATTCTGTACTCTAGTACAAGTACTGACATCCTGTACTGTACTACAAGTACTGACATTTTGTACTGTAGTACAATTACTGACATTCTGTACTGTAGTACAAGTACAGCTACTGGTGTGAAAAAATACTCTGGTAAAAATAGAAGTACTGATTCAACTCCTTTACTGAAGTGAAAGTAGGAAAGTACAACTTATCAATTGTAATAAAGTAAAAAAACAAAAAGAAAGCTGCATTTTTTTTGCTATGGATTAAATAATACTTATTTAAGCAAGAAAAAACAGAACATTTTAAAAAATATCAAAATATAAACCCGTTAAAAGTGAGTTTTATTAGGTCATGGTAGTGAATTTAGTGGGTATGAATGTTTAGGGAAAATACAAAGCGTAATTAAGAGATTAAAAAATAAATCTAAATTATGAGATAAAAAGTTCAAATTATTAGAGAAAAGTAATAATTATGAGATAAGAAATGGATAATTATGAGACTAAAAAGTGTCATGACCTCCGTTCCAGTGACCTTTCCCCCAATTTTCCACACTCACCTGGTCCTGCACTGCGCAGCTGCAAGCCGTTCCTAATCGGTGACTATTTAAGCGGTGAGGCTTGTAGCTGCCAGTGCAGGACCATTCATCTATGTCACCTCCATAACCCGGTCAATGTCTTCCATCTCCCCAATCACCATAACCCGGACACTCATCATCACCACGGACTCTGGCCGTTTACTCCCAGGTTGTGTCTGTCTTGTCTTTATGTTGTACTTTTGTTATTAAATTATTTTGCCCTTCAGTACTGTGCAATGGAGTCCTCCTTCACCTCACCCCGATCCGTGACAGAATGGTCCTGCCACCATCTGGACTCCGCCAGTGCTGAAGGGACCCTTTTTGTTTTAGTTTTCCCCTGTCTGTTCCGTCTAAAGTCTGTCCAGTCTTGCGTTCTGTCCCGTTCAGTGTTTCTGGCTTAAGCGTTCAGTGTTTCTGGCTTAAGCGTTCAGTGTTTCTGGCTTAAGCGTTCAGTGTTTCTGGCTTAAGCGTTTCTGAGTTTCTGGCTTAAGCGTTCAGTGTTTCTGGCTTAAGCGTTCAGTGTTTCTGGCTTAAGCGTTCAGTGTTTCTGGCTTAAGCGTTCAGTGTTTCTGCCTTAAGCGTTCAGTGTTTCTGGCTTAAGCGTTTCTGAGTTTCTGGCTTAAGCGTCTCTGTGTTTCTGGCTTAAGCGTTCTGTGTTTCTGCCTTAAGCGTTCTGTGTTTCTGGCTTAAGCGTTCAGTGTATCTGCCTTAAGCGTTCTGTGTTCCTGGCTTAAGCGTTCTGTGTCTCTGCGTTCTGTGTCTCTGCGTTCTGTGTCTCTGCGTTCTGTGTCTCTGCGTTCTGTGTCTCTGCGTTCTGTGTCGCTTTCTAGCGTTCTGTGTCGCTTTCTAGCGTTCTGTGTCGCTTTCTAGCGTTGTGTGTCGCTTTCTAGCGTTGTGTGTCGCTTTCTAGCGTTGTGTGTCGCTTTCTAGCGTTGTGTGTCGCTTTCTAGCGTTGTGTGTCGCTTTCTAGCGTTGTGTGTCGCTTTCTAGCGTTGTGTGTCGCTTTCTAGCGTTGTGTGTCGCTTTCTAGCGTTGTGTGTCGCTTTCTAGCGTTCTGTGTCGCTTTCTAGCGTTCTGTGTCGCTTTCTAGCGTTCTGTGTCGCTTTCTAGCGTTCTGTGTCGCTTTCTAGCGTTCTGTGTCGCTTTCTAGCGTTCTGTGTTTCTGGCTTAAGCGGTCTGTGTCTCTGTCCCGTTCTGTGTTTTCTTGCCCAGTGTTCTGTGTATCTGGCTTAAGCGTTCTGTGTATCTGGCTTAAGCGTTCTGTGTATCTGGCTTAAGCGTTCTGTGTATCTGGCTTAAGCGTTCTGTGTATCTGGCTTAAGCGTTCTGTGTATCTGGCTTAAGCGTTCTGTGTATCTGGCTTAAGCGTTCTGTGTATCTGGTTTAAGCGTTCTGTGTATCTGGTTTAAGCGTTCTGTGTATCTGGTTTAAGCGTTCTGTGTATCTGGTTTAAGCGTTCTGTGTATCTGGTTTAAGCGTTCTGTGTATCTGGTTTAAGCGTTCTGTGTATCTGGTTTAAGCGTTCTGTGTATCTGGTTTAAGCGTTCTGTGTATCTGGTTTAAGCGTTCTGTGTATCTGGTTTAAGCGTTCTGTGTATCTGGTTTAAGCGTTCTGTGTATCTGGTTTAAGCGTTCTGTGTATCTGGTTTAAGCGTTCTGTGTATCTGGTTTAAGCGTTCTGTGTATCTGGTTTAAGCGTTCTGTGTATCTGGTTTAAGCGTTCTGTGTTTTTGGCTAGCGTTCTGTGTTTTTGGCTAGCGTTCTGTGTTTTTGGCTAGCGTTCTGTGTTTTTGGCTAGCGTTCCGTGTTTTTGGCTAGCGTTCCGTGTTTTTGGCTAGCGTTCCGTGTTTTTGGCTAGCGTTCCGTGTTTCTGGCTAGCGTTCCGAGTTTCTGGCTAGCGTTCCGTGTTTCTGGCTAGCGTTCCGTGTTTCTGGCTAGCGTTCCGTGTTTCTGGCTAGCGTTCCGTGTTTCTGGCTAGCGTTCCGTGTTTCTGGCTAGCGTTCCGTGTTTCTGGCTAGCGTTCCGTGTTTCTGGCTAGCGTTCCGTGTTTCTGGCTAGCGTTCCGAGTTTCTGGCTAGCGTTCCGAGTTTCTGGCTAGCGTTCCGAGTTTCTGGCTAGCGTTCCGAGTTTCTGGCTAGCGTTCCGAGTTTCTGGCTAGCGTTCCGAGTTTCTGGCTAGCGTTCCGAGTTTCTGGCTAGCGTTCCGAGTTTCTGGCTAGCGTTCCGAGTTTCTGGCTAGCGTTCCGAGTTTCTGGCTAGCGTTCCGAGTTTCTGGCTAGCGTTCCGAGTTTCTGGCTAGCGTTCCGAGTTTCTGGCTAGCGTTCCGAGTTTCTGGCTAGCGTTCCGAGTTTCTGGCTAGCGTTCCGTGTTTCTGGCTTTTTGTCTTGTCTTCTGGCTTTTTGTCTTGTCTTCTGGCTTTTTGTCTTGTCTTCTGGCTTTTTGTCTTGTCTTCTGGCTTTTTGTCTTGTCTTCTGGCTTTTTGTCTTGTCTTCTGGCTTTTTGTCTTGTCTTCTGGCTTTTTGTCTTGTCTTCTGGCTTTTTGTCTTGTCTTCTGGCTTTTTGTCTTGTCTTTTGGCTTTTTGTCTTGTCTTTTGGCTTTTTGTCTTGTCTTCTGGCTTTTTGTCTTGTCTTCTGGCTTTTTGTCTTGTCTTCTGGCTTTTTGTCTTGTCTTCTGGCTTTTTGTCTTGTCTTCTGGCTTTTTGTCTTGTCTTCTGGCTTTTTGTCTTGTCTTCTGGCTTTTTGTCTTGTCTTCTGGCTTTTTGTCTTGTCTTCTGGCTTTTTGTCTTGTCTTCTGGCTTTTTGTCTTGTCTTCTGGCTTTTTGTCTTGTCTTCTGGCTTTTTGTCTTGTCTTCTGGCTTGTTGTCTTGTCTTCTGGCTTGTTGTCTTGTCTTCTGGCTTGTTGTCTTGTCTTCTGGCTTGTTGTCTTGTCTTCTGGCTTGTTGTCTTGTCTTCTGGCTAGTTGTCCTGTCGCCTGGCGTTGTGTCTTTTCGTCGGTCTTGGTCTGTCGTTGGTCTGTCGTTGGTCATTTCTGTCTGTTCCTGTCCCTGACTCTTGCCCGTTGCTCGCTTCTGTCCTCTGTCCCTGCCTGTTGCCCGTGGTTGGCTTCTGTTCCCTGTCCCTGCCTGTTGCCCGTGGTTGGCTTCTGTTCCCTGTCCCTGCCTGTTGCCCGTGGTTGGCTTCTGTCCCCTGTCCCTGCCTGTTGCCCGTGGTTGGCTTCTGTTCCCTGTCCCTGCCTGTTGCCCGTGGTTGGCTTCTGTCCCCTGTCCCTGCCTGTTGCCCGTTGCCGGCTTCTGTCCCCTGTCCCTGCCTGTTGCCCGTTGCCGGCTTCTGTCCCCTGTCCCTGCCTGTTGCCCGTTGCTGGCTTCTGTCCCCTGTCCCTGCCTGTTGCCCGTTGCTGGCTTCTGTCCCCTGTCCCTGCCTGTTGCCCGTTGCCGGCTTCTGTCCCCTGTCCCTGCTTGTTGCCCGTTGCTGGCTTCTGTCCCCTGTCCTTGCTTGTTGTTCGTTTCTGCCTGCCTGTTTCCTGTCCCTGCCTGTTGCCCGTTTCTTCGTTTTGTCTTGTTCCTGTCTAGCCAGAGTCCGTGGTGACCCCACCCAATCAGTCTCCTTGGTCCTCAGTCAGACCAGTCATGTTGCTCCTGCTACCGCTCTGCCCAGAGGGTACTCCGCCCAGGGGGTTTCCACACCGCCCTGCCCAGAAGGATGCCACACCGCTCTGCCCAGAGGGTACTCCGCCAGGGGGTTTCCACACCGCCCTGCCCAGAAGGGATTCCACACCGCTCTGCCCAGAGGGTACTCCGCCCAGGGGGTTTCCACACCGCCCTGCCCAGAAGGATGCCACACCGCTCTGCCCAGAGGGTACTCCGCCAGGGGGTTTCCACACCGCCCTGCCCAGAAGGGATTCCACACCGCTCTGCCCAGAGGGTACTCCGCCCAGGGGGTTTCCACACCGCCCTGCCCAGAAGGATGCCACACCGCTCTGCCCAGAGGGTACTCCGCCAGGGGGTTTCCACACCGCCCTGCCCAGAAGGGATTCCACACCGCTCTGCCCAGAGGGTACTCCGCCCAGGGGGTTTCTACACCGCCCTGCCCAGAAGGATGCCACACCGCTCTGCCCAGAGGGTACTCCACCAGGGGGTTTCCACACCGCCCTGCCCAGAAGGGATTCCACACCGCTCCGCCCAGAGGGTACTCCGCCCAGGGGGTTTCCACACCGCCCTGCCCAGAAGGATGCCACACCGCTCTGCCCAGAGGGTACTCCGACCAGGAGGTTACCATGCCGCCCTGCTCGGAGAAGCTCTGGACAACGGGGGGGGGGTTGTGTTTTTTTTTTTTTTTGTTTTTTAGGGGCTTCAGGAGCCGCCCCTTAGGGGGGGGGTACTGTCATGACCTCCGTTCCAGTGACCTTTCCCCCAATTTTCCACACTCACCTGGTCCTGCACTGCGCAGCTGCAAGCCATTCCTAATCGGTGACTATTTAAGCGGTGAGGCTTGTAGCTGCCAGTGCAGGACCATTCATCTATGTCACCTCCATAACCCGGTCAATGTCTTCCATCTCCCCAATCACCATAACCCGGACACTCATCATCACCACGGACTCTGGCCGTTTACTCCCAGGTTGTGTCTGTCTTGTCTTTATGTTGTACTTTTGTTATTAAATTATTTTGCCCTTCAGTACTGTGCAATGGAGTCCTCCTTCACCTCACCCCGATCCGTGACAAAAAAGTCTAAATACTGAAATAGATCAGAATTATGAGATTAAAGTCAAATTGACTGGAAACAGATCAGAGGTGGAGCCACATTCCACAGAACAATCATTTTCCCAGAAATGAAAGTATAAGTAGTTTCCAGTGTGAGCAGAGCTGCAGACACATTTAATGAGAACAAACCCAGTAGAACAAACCCAGTTCATCAGATGTCTTTCCAGTCTCAGCAGAGTCTCTGACAAACAGCGGTGAGTCCAACTGAGCTGATTCACAGCTTCAACACGACACTTCAACTCTGTTCATTTCACTGTGAACCACACTGTTGACATATATTCTATATTATTACAGCTAACCTTACAGCTATCAGGGTTAGCATAGCCATCACCAGTGTTGCAAAAAAAAAGTGTGACAAGTCGCTAGATTGTATGTTGTACATGACGTAACCACGCTCATATAGCACGTGATGTAATCATGTAAACAGTGTAATTGTCATTTTTAAAGTGTATCATGATATTTCACCATCAGATTGTGCTCTTTCAGCACTTTTCATTTGTTTCAACACCCTCAAGTGGATTTGAATTTTTACAGCATTCCTTTTTTCTTGTGTGCATGGTATTATTAATTCAAAATATAAGTATGACATGAAAACTAGAGTAAAATCATCAGTAATGCCATCATTTTGCCGAGGGTGTGCTGCAATGATGAGTGCGATCTCGTCTGAAAACCCATTTTTTAATCCTCACTATGGTCATGGGGTTTGCCAGGGATCTAATCCAGCTACACTGGGTGAAGGCGGGGTACACCCTGTATGAGTCGACCAGTTCTCAGGGTCCAATGTTGGACTGATAGGTTAACTGGTTGATCTAAATTGGAACAGTCCAATGTTAATGGAAAAACATTAGACTGTTCCAATGTTTAAACTTTACTTTTAGTTTTGTTTGTAATTTCCACCTGAACATGTGCAGAACTGTGAGGTATGCTAGTCCTACAGGAAAC